>VXAU01001886.1:363026-468846 GCA_013399695.1 Formicarius rufipectus | reverse complement strand
AAAAAAAAAACAAACAAGCAAAAAAAAAACCCAAAAAAACCCTGTTTGGAAAGAGGAAAAGGAAATCTCGAGGTGAGTCTCACTTACAATGACTTCTTGTGTCTCACAAGTGCACCAAGGAGACTTAAAGCTGATACTCTCTGGATTCCCAAGGAGAGGAGTGGCAGCTTGGGAAAGCTCCTGCCCCTCTTCATACATATTCAGGGTTTTCCTTTGTTTTCTGATGAAGGGATAGGCTCTGTCCTTAGACTTTGAATGTTCCCTGGACACCAGTTCTGGAGATTGGTTTTTAATTAGCCAAGCCTGGAGTGATTTGAATCTCAGTACTGAGTGTAGCTCCTCGGTCTAAAAGGGGTTTTAATCTAAAAGAACTCAGAAATCTTACAGAAACTGACCTCTGTGACTTGAAAGATTTTTCATCCATAAAACTTTCTTCCATTTCTCCTTTCATTTCTGCTGCCCCTGGGGATTGTCAACAAAGGGAATTGTCAACAAAGCTTATCAAAAACAGAAGGAATTTTAAATGCACTTTGCACTGGACATTCAGCTGATACGAATTGATGTCTATGTTTTATTTACACCCTCTGCTCCACTCTCCTGCTGTGACACTGGCAGCTGCTACACCCCTGCCTTCCCTGGGATGTTGTGTCATCTCCAAAGCCCTGGGTTGAGGGTTGGAAACCGGCCCAGCTCAGGATAAGGCACCATCCCTCATGGCCACTGCCAGCCCAGGCAGGGTCCCACCACTCCATCAGCAAAAGCTCCTGAGAAAAGGCTTCCCAACCACCCCAACCCAAAACAGCAGAGGCAAAAAGAGAATCAGTCAAACCTCAAAATGAGCTTTAATAGGAGGAATGAGCAGGAAAAGCAAATCAAAACCATACAAACTCCTTGGCACTGCTGCTTTTCTCTGTGGCTCGGGGCAGGAATGACCAAAAGTCCTTTTCTATCATTTTTATAAGGCTTTCTACTGAGCCATGGCCATTCTGCAGCAGAAGAAATGTCTGCTGCTCTCTCATTTTGCAACCACAATGTTTTAACTGTTGTTTTCCCATTGTAAATATTGTGGGGGGAGAAGAAAACAAAGCTAAAGATGCAGAGATATAATTAATATACTTACTACACATTGGCATCAGTTCCCTGTGGTGGAAAGAGCAGTCAATATTTACTAAACTTCAGCATATTGCACTTCCCTAATAAATCCACACAAATGTACTGTATATTTACAATTTTATATATTCTGGTTTCCCTCCTTTAGACTTGCAGTCCATCATTAGTGGGTTTCAGAAGGATAATTTGAAATTCTGGCTGGTAAAAAGTGAACTAAAGAGGTCCAGCTACAATTTGTCCAATGCAACATGTTTTATAATTATTTTGTCTTTCCCTACTAATGACTTTCTGACTCTTTCCATCCCCTTGGTACCCAAGGGATGTTTAGCATTATCTGTACACATCAATATTTTTTATGGGACATGTGTTTTTACTTTGTAACAGACTTTTTTCATTGCTTAAAAGTAGCAAATAAAGCTCTAATAAAAATTGATGCTTGTATCCCTTCAACACCAGGTATAGGTTTTCAAGCCAGCAAGTAGGATTTCATGTTGCAATCCATATTCCTGGTGTTCCTGGTTCTCCACACCGCCAGGAAAATAAAATCAGGCTGTTGAGGCTTTGGAAGGGAAAAGCAAATCAACCAACAAATATTTGGAGAGGAGTAATTTGGGGAATATTAGATAAACTTTCTTTCCTTACTTTAGAACAGGAAAATTATCTCTACTTCCAGTCTCTTAATATCCCTAATATTATTTCTGCATCTTTTGGGTCTCTTTTTTTGCTGACTCATCTGCAATTTGAGACTTTTCCTATGCCTTTAACTCATACATCCTTTATTCTACTTGAATGCATTTTGGAGCCCTAAACTCGCCCTGTGGGATTCATTTAGATTTTTTAAAAACACTCAGGCTCACATGAAACCTCTTAGTCAATATTTAATTTAGCCTCTCATACATGAAGACCCTCGAGTCATCCTGATTTCAGAAGGAAGGGGGAAATATTGACACAGAAAAGAGTTTGCTGCTGCAAGAAACCAAATGCCTCTGGCCTGAGGGTGCAGCCACGCGTCAGGGAGAGGCCAGAGCATCTCTGGGGCTGCCTCCAGCAGCTGTGGCTTTCACTGTCAGTCTCTTACCAGTCCCAGCACCTACAAACTCAGCCAGTTCCCCACTTTTTGCACAAATAAACCTGGAACATCTCAGTCATCCCTCTGGGTAGCTCTATAGGATGCAACCTGCAAGTTGTCCTGCTGCTTTATTCTTTCTGAAGACATAAATGCCCCCCAAAAGTAGAGCCATTTCTATATTAGAACAAAAATTTAAATCAGTCCCATACTGGGATCGAAATCCATCCCTATACTGGGATTGATTTGGCAGAATTGATGGTATCAAATGGCAGAAGCCACTCCAGTTTCTGTGGAGTGCCCACAGAAAAGCTGAATTAGGAGGCTGAGGTTCTCCACGATGTTTGAGGAATATCATCTCCCCTCCCTGAGCCAAAGTCTCCCACCATTTGCATTACCAGGAGTCTTTGTGGTCTCCAAAAGGCTCTTACACCCCTCACAGCCCCAAAAGAAAGGAATCTTTCTGCACTTGGCCCCTGTCCCCTCCTTCTCCTCACAGGCAGGTCTCTGGGATGCTCTGCAGCTGCTGGTCACTGTGTTACTGCCCACATGTCACAGCTTTTGGCTCTCTTGAAACTGTTCACTTTGAGGTTATTTAGGCTCATTTCTCTTCTCTTCTTCCTCAAGCTTCTGTAGGAGGGAAATGTTGTACATGAAGGATGCAGAACTCCTGAAGCTCTGGTTGGTGCCCAGCAGGTACTCCCCGGGGAGCTTTGATCCACAACATGCTCTGTCCCTCCAGTTCACTCACCTTTTAATGTTATTCATCTCCATAAAACCATCAGCCCAATCTGCTGCTCCAACCAAGGGCCCTTTCCACTCTCTGAAAAGGGCTTGGAGTTGTAATGGAGACACAGATCAACACCTCAATTTGCTCTTGATCTGCTCTTGATCTACACCGGCGTTTCTAGCAGGGACACAGGGAGGCTGAAGGTCCAGGAGGGACAGGACACTGCAACAATACCTGCCTGGCCTCTGGGAACGGCAGTCAGACTCCTCACCCTGCAGGAGTCTGGAGTTTGCCCTGAAGGACTGTAGTAAACTCATTACCAGCGTGGCTCCCCTTCATCACAACTTAGCAGCTTTTTATAGATTTTTGTTGGAGCCGAGTTAAAGTGCTGCAAAAGCAGTGATGTCCTGCCAGTGATTTAACTCCAGCCTCAGACAGAAATGCTCCCTTTGCTCTCTGCTCAGATCTGTGGATCAGGGATGTGTTTCTTTTTAACAGAAACACCTTTTTTCCCCCCTCCTCAAATCCCTAGAGAAAAAGCAGACAAACCTGCTAGAAGGATTTTTACCTTTAATGCTCTGAGTTTTGTTGTATCCCAGGACAGTGAGACGGGCAGGATTCGCTCTGAGCAGGCTCTGGCATTAAGATGATTTTGCAGCTCTTTAAAACGGGACCAAGAAATTCATACCAAAGACTGAACTTACTGGAAACCAGTCCCTGAGGGGCAAAAATGTCGGTGTTCCTGCTGTATTTTAACAAGGCAAGAAACCTGCAATGGTCCTGTGAGGCAGGTAGCTTGACAGCTTCCCTCCATCACATTTTTACAGGTCCATGGAGCCTCTCCAGACCCAAAGTATCACGCCCCAGGCACCCTGGTCCTCTCTGGTCACTGTAGACTTTGGAGTTGTGGAGGGTACAGGGCATGGGGCATCCTGCCTGTCCCTCATTCCCTGCTCCTCTGAACTGGACAACCCAAAGAGGATCAATGCCTCAGGTCCTTTGGGTAGCAGGGAGTCAGGAGGGCATTTCAGAGCAATCATAGGAGACTTCACTTCTTGGGAAATACAGATGCCAGAGCCAAAGCATGGCCAGAAAGTCTGGGACTGGGACAAAGAGCTGGACAAGGAGCAGGATTTGCTCCCACATTCCCTTCCCCACCACAGCCCATCCTGGCTCATCAAGCCCCTCGTGTCCTGCTGTGGGAGGTTCTGAGCCCCAGATGGTCCCCACCGCACCAGGACACCCAGCAGTGACTCGGCCTTGAGCTCAGCACCACAAAACACCCTCAGGAATTTTCCCTATTGCCTAAGCAGAAAAATCCCCTTGAAAAAGAAATTTAAAAAAAAATAAAAAATCATTCACTCCCAACAAAGAACTGTTTCTTTCCCTTTCTTTCTGGGAGAAGTCAGGAAGGTTTCAGAGCTTGCAGGTCCGAGTGAGGGGGAGCATCCCCGCTTTTCCTACCGGTGACAAGGGCAGCAGTGACATAACGAAATGTACATGTTCTAAGTGGGGCTTCTTCATTTTCAGACAGTTGCCAGAACTCCATAAATGGGACTCCTTCTTTCCTGACCCTTTGCCCTACTTCAAATGAGCTTTTAAAGCCTTTGGAAAACATGCGGTTTTGCTTTCAACTGCATTAACGCTCCTACCGCGTCATTTTGGCTCTCCTTGGACATTCAGGTCGAAGGCAGAGACTTCAGAGATTTCACCTGGCAATGTTGACAAGCAGGGCTTACTCAGGGGCTGTGGAGCACCCAAGGCAGTGCCTTTGAAAAGCTCTGTTAGCTCAGCTGTATTTTCCTTTGTACACCCAAAGAAACCCCTGGACATGACAGGAGTCTCCGCACTCACCGTGCTCCAAACAGCTCATATATAAAGCTCTGGGCGCCCGCCAAGGGGACGGGCGCTGTCAGGACTCACCTGGGCTTTGCAGCACACTAAAGAAAACACTGGGGGCACCTCAGCCTGCTGGCAGCCCCCCAGAAAGGCCCAGCTCAGTCCTCGTGCCAGCACAGGGGGGACAAAGCCCGTGTGTGCTGCAGCGGGGCAGAGCCGTCCACCTTCGCCGGCCGTATTTACTCAGCTCCGTGCCACGAGAATTTGAATTTTAAAAGAGGGATCCTGCAGCTGGAGGGAGCCCAGGCTGGGAAGAAGAAGGGAGAGGGCAAAAGGGCAGGAAGTTTTGCTGCTTTGCAGGGTCATTGAGATGTTTTTTTCCCTGTAAATCCCCTCTCCCCGTGCAGGAGACTCTGCAAGTGGCCTGATGGTCGATACCTGGGACCACACGGGTGTTTTCCATTGGTATAGAATCACTTCCTTAATCTGGGCTTCCTCAGCCATAGACCTGCAATCACAGAACTGTTTGGGTTGGAGAAGTCCTGGAAGATCATCAAGTCCTACAATTAACCCTGCACTGCCCAAGAGAATATTGGAATCATGTATGTTGGGAAAGCCCTCAAAGATCACAGAGTTCAACCATTAACCCAAAGCTGCCACTAACCACTGTCCCTGGAAAAAGTAATAGAAATCCTCTAACTAAGCCCCAAACATCACCAGTTGCAGCCAAAATTTTATTGTTTTGAATTCTTCCTACATATTTAGTACCAGTTGGTTTTGAGCAGCTGCTTTGCTAACACAGAGAGAAACATTGAATAATAAACCAGTGGTGATGAAGTAAAAATTATATATATATATATATATACACACAATATATACAATATACAATATATATAAAAGTTATACAATATACTTTCAAAATTGGAGAAAGCCCCCTAATTTCAGGTTTTGATTGTTATATCTTATTTTTTTAACAATATTTGACCATTTATTTGTGGCACATAAGTCATTTTACTGTTAAGCAGCAGAAAGTAATCATGGAGTAAATAGTTTTTGTCCTGATAGATCTAAATAATATTTTAGAGAGGGAGCACTGAGTCTGTTTACCCCCACACATAAAAATCACAGCTCCAGGGGTAAAATTACAGCTTCACCTTCCTTGGTTCCTGCTACAGAGAGCAGAGGGAGTTTGGTTCCTCCAAACTTGCCTTTTGTTGAATTATTTTATCAACTCTAGTGAAGGATCTCCCATTTCTCTTCCCTTCCTTCCACTGCCACCAACAGGGTGAATCCCATTCCACAGCACTCCATCCTCTGGACATCCCGGGGCAGTCACAAAACATCAGCAATTACAAGAAATGCACCAAAGAGCACGGTGGCATCCACTGTCCTTCCGTGGCAACTTAAATTCAAGGCCTTGGTGATGGTCAGACACAGAAACCAGTCACTCCCCTCAAAAATCCCAAAATTTTATCCTCAAACAAGTGGAAAGGGCAGTGGAAAACCTTGCCAGAGCACGTTTATGGAAAAGCATCCCAGTGCACAAATGGTTTTGGGGATGTGACCAACCATTTAAAAATTATGGTGGGTTTCTCTTCAGGAAAGTTTTTCATTAAAGTCATATTTATTTCTCTGGGCTTAAGTAATAACGTGGAGCACTCCTACTTCTTCTAGCACACTATTAACAGTACAATTAATTCTCAGCAACAGGAAACAGAAACCTTTCTTCTTCACTTCATCATCTCAGAGTCAGACCTTCAGTCTTCCTCCAGGATCCCTATCAAACAGATGGCTTTTATACTCGTAAACATGTTGAGCTCAATTTTCCTCCTGCTGAGTGAAAGATTCAAACAAACCCAACTTCCATACTACTGCTAGGAAATTCCAAACATCCAGAAATACTTTTACAGATGTTTCTTGGCAAGTGACTCTTCGAAATGCGTGTGGTTCGAAAAGGTCAACCCCAAAGCAATGAGTTTCACTGATTAAAAAAAAAAAAAAAATGGGGGGAAAAGAAGAGAATTCTACAAAAGAAGAGAAGAAACAGACTTCTATCTGGTAACCAAGTTTGGGAGGCCTGGGACAAAGCACTTTTTAGTTTATATTTATTTGTGAAATGGAACCTTTCAAGCTAAACTGGGTTGACTTTTTAATGAACAGTGTCCAAATTTTGAGGCAGCCTTGGCGAATTTCTCAGCTCAGATATGGAAGTTGGTGGTTCAACCACACTTGGAGCCTAAGCCAGGCAAATTTTTGGTGGTTAAGACTAATTTTAGAGGGTGAAATTTCAGGGATGCAAATCCATGCAAGACGAAATCCTCACAGATACAAACAATCCTGGTTACGTGCTGTTTTCAGCGGAGCTCTCCTTGATTTCAGGTTTCCCTGTTGCCATCTCACTCTCATTCCTGTTGGCAAGATGTTGATCCTGTCAACCAACCTCTGTGGCTGATACTTGAGTGGATAACTCTGTGAGTGCCATGAAAACAATCCAGATATTTCACCTGGTGAAGTCACGAGGCATTTCCCTGTCTGGGAACAACAAGAGTTGTGTTTGCAGAGAACCCCAATTCTCTCACCGATGAATGCAGAGGAGTTTCCAGAGGGAATTAGCCCCCAGCAGTGTAGGGAATGGATGAGAAGTGGAAGAAATTAAGGAAAGTCAGACTAACAATCACACAGTGCTTCAGTGGTTGGGAGTTCAACATGCAGTGCAGGGTAGAGTTTGAAAGGGAATGTTTTCTGCAGGAGAAGTGGCTCCACGGGCACGACTGTGGCAGGATGGAGTATCCCGGCACCAACCCCACTTATTGGCTGCATGAGTAACACACATTTAATGAGGCTTGGAAATCTGGGATGCCACCACTTCTCCCCTCTCTTTTTCCAAACATTAACCCTCCCCACAATTTTTTTTCTTCTAATGGCTCTCTGGTTTGGTGGGTTTCTCTGTATTCTGCATTTTTCCTCTCTCCAAGTTCGTGTTTGTTACATATGAAACCATCTCCAGACCCCTGGGAAAAACCCTCATAAAAATGCAGGAATTATATCATCTCCATGCTGGTTTTAAGGAAAAAAACAATCTGTTTTTTTGGAAAGACTCTACTGAGCATTAGCAGCACTCTCTCATCCACGCTCTGTGTGTGTCTGGTTACCTTGGCCTGAGCCAAACAGCTTCATTAAATCTCATTTAAGCGCTGGCTTAACTCAGCTGTTGTGACTCCAGCCCAAATTGGAGCAGAAGATCGACAACCTTTTAAGCACAAAACACATCTCATTGGGCCAATATTATTTTCATCTTCCTGAACATCCTTGTCTGAGCTGTACAACCAATTAGACCAGCTGTTAGTCTTGGCCCTGGCTCAACAAAGTGTGTGTGTGGATCAGACAAATGCAGGGCTTCAAATAGGCAGGCGTAGTTTTTGGCTAATCCCGTCAGATAAGGCAGCGTTATCTGCACCTTTTCTCCGAGCTGGCTCTCACCCCATTGACAGGATTCTATTTTACAAGCCGAATGTCAACAGGACCTGTTTATGGAAGGTGACACTGGCTCCCCCCTGCTGCTGGTGTTATCGAGGAGGAAGCACTAAGTGGGCGTGTGAGTATTTTTAAAGTACACTGCAAAAATAAAATAACAAGGGAGTCCTTGATTTATCCCTCTGTTAGCAAAATAATGAGCTTGCCACCTACAAATGTGCTGCTCTGTGCAGCTTTCCCAGCTCTGCTGGACTCATTTTTAGAAGAAATTCTTGTTTCTTCTCACGGGACAAAACATTGGCCCTACCTTGGAAATCATAGGATTTATTCCCCTGGTCTTGGTGGTCAACCTTCTGCTACAAACTTTTGCTTTCTTTTTTACTTTTTTTTGGCCTATTATGGAAACTGGTGCCTGTCCTGCATGTGGAGCGGGAGGCTGAAATGATGATTTTCATCTAACTCTGCTCTCCTGAATCCAGTCATTGAATGTCTTGGTGAATGTTGGGACCAACAAGAAACCAAGAACTTCTTGAAACTCTACCTGTAGTGTCTGCATAAGAACCATATATGTTAAATTTCATATTAAAACACCTAACTGAGTGTTTTATCCTACCATCCTCTGCATGCACGTATCAGATTATATATATGCAGGAATTAATCACTTCTAGTTTTTAAAGAGTGGTATCTCTGGGCTGATAATCAACACCACACAGCACTTTTCAAAGCAATTTTTAGAGCTGCATAAACTATTTCTTGTCCCTGCCTAAAGCAGACCCAAATCCCAGAGGGGGATGTGTTCACCAGATGCTCTCAGGTGTAGCAGTACCTGCTAGTAGTGGTGTTACCATGCCCTTCTTTAGGTCTCCAAGGCTTTTACAGAGACATTTCTTCCTCTTATATGCATCCTAACTGTGACCAAAGCTGTAAACAGTTCTCCAAAGGGTGTAGCTGCACTTGGAAAATCCAGGGCTTCAGTTTTCCTGTGATCTGTGTGGGTGTGTGTGTGTTTGTGTTTAGGGTGCTCTTAGATCATCGCTCGTGCTGCAAGCAGTGAGATAACAACAGGCAGCAGTTTTGCATTTTGGGGGCTCAAACTGCAGGGTGAAAAGCTGTGGGTATTAATTAACCAAAGGAAGGATAAATAGTTATATATATGTATATATAATATATATATATATGTAAGATGTGTGTACTTGCAGGGATGAACACTCACAAGAGATGTTGATATGGTGGTCAGATTCCAACACACTCATTTATCTCCCTAATGTTTCCTTTTCTATCTATGCTCTTTTTCTGAACCCAAAATCACAGAATGGTTTGAGTTTGAATGGACACTAAAGATCATCCCATCCCACCCCCTGCCATGGGCAGGGACACCTTCCACCAGCCCAGNCAGTACCTGCTAGTAGTGGTGTTACCATGCCCTTCTTTAGGTCTCCAAGGCTTTTACAGAGACATTTCTTCCTCTTATATGCATCCTAACTGTGACCAAAGCTGTAAACAGTTCTCCAAAGGGTGTAGCTGCACTTGGAAAATCCAGGGCTTCAGTTTTCCTGTGATCTGTGTGGGTGTGTGTGTGTTTGTGTTTAGGGTGCTCTTAGATCATCGCTCGTGCTGCAAGCAGTGAGATAACAACAGGCAGCAGTTTTGCATTTTGGGGGCTCAAACTGCAGGGTGAAAAGCTGTGGGTATTAATTAACCAAAGGAAGGATAAATAGTTATATATATGTATATATAATATATATATATATGTAAGATGTGTGTACTTGCAGGGATGAACACTCACAAGAGATGTTGATATGGTGGTCAGATTCCAACACACTCATTTATCTCCCTAATGTTTCCTTTTCTATCTATGCTCTTTTTCTGAACCCAAAATCACAGAATGGTTTGAGTTTGAATGGACACTAAAGATCATCCCATCCCACCCCCTGCCATGGGCAGGGACACCTTCCACCAGCCCAGGTTGCTCCAAGCCTCATCCAACCTGGCCTTGGACACTTCTACGGATGGAGCATCTTCTGCCAGTACTCCACTACCTCCAAAGAGAAGAATTTCTTCCTCATCTCTAATCTAAACCTGTTCTCTTTCAGTTTAAAACCATTTCCCCTTGTCCTGTTGTCATATCAAATTATTCTACATTACCAACCTCTGCTTATGCTTTTGGCTCATATTTCACATTCATGTTGCACTTACTCCACTCAGATAACCTTCTAAGTCTCCATATAAGATTAATTAATTACTCCTGGGAAATCCTGGAGGCAGGGACAAAACTACTACACCAGTGAATTCCAAACCTGCCCCAATCTGGGATCAAACCAACCAGAAGTCCCTTGATGTGTCAGTGATGTGTCAGTCTCAGTCCTAAGGACTAAATCAAATTTGACCATATGTTTGACAAAGCAAAAAGGAACTTATTTGCATTTCTTTTCCTCATGACAAACTGTGATACCAAACACTTCACATTTGGCATATTTGATGTTCAAACACACCCCATTTCCGATGCCCTTAGATTTTTATTGGGATTAATTGAGGAGCTACCAGCATAGAAGCATTATTCTTATTTTATAATCAAAATAGTTATTGTTAATGCATCTTTAGAGCCACGTTTTCATTCCCAGGGTGTGCTGAAGCCCTAGAGGACATTCCCAGCGGCCAAGCTTTCCTTGTGACAGCTGAGGACAGTGTGTTTATGGGTAGAAAATCTTTTCATCAGGGATTTCAGCAGGTTTTCCTAACAGTGTCCAAATGTGTTTTTACACAGAAAACAATGTGTGTGTGAGGTTTGCAGTGCTCAGGCAGCAGTAGCCTCCTGTTATGCGCTTAATGAGCTAATAAAGACAAGCAATGAAGAGACCTGGTACCAGACATAGTCCAGCTGTCCCAAAATTATTCCTCCTCCAGTTCCCTGTTACCACAAGGCTGGGTTACAATGGGGCTAATGCTCCCCTCAACCCAGAGGAGGTTTTCCATGGCCCACAGTGGGATTTGGGTCAGGCTCACAGTAGCTGAAAGAAAGTAATTATATTGGAGGGAGGAAAGGAAGGAAAAACACTTCAACAGCCTGTGCTGGGCCAAAGTCTAGAGATGCACTGGAGGGAAATCGTCCCAGGGCTGCTTTTCTAAGGAAATGAGCATCCAGCCCAGAGACACTGAATTCGTTTCAGAATGATTTAAAATCAGTGCTCTGAGGGGGATGTGTGCACGTGGAAAAGCCAGGCTGGGGCAGAAATATATCCCTTTTGTTGATAGTGGAAGAAACAATGTTTCCTTTGGTCACAGAGAAGAGCAAACAGTTCCTCTGATGGGCTTGGCAAATGAAAACTTTTATTTTTATCAAACAGAGAAGGAAACACTGTGTAGCCATTGCCAAAGTGTGATACACTGTGTGACATGTCCCACTTAGTCCCACTGCTCCCAGTGTGAAATTCCCACGGCACATCTGTTTCAAGGAAGGGTTTCCCATCACTCCCCTCCTGTTCCAGGTGGGAATGTCCAGGACAACCTTCCTTGGCTCATGGAAGGAGAAAAGATCTTGTAAAAGCAGAGACTTCTATGCAGTCATCAAGATCAGGATGAGCACGTTGGCAGCTGTTCCCTGTGCTGGTCCAGGTGACACAGTGCCAGGACAAGGGACATTCACGTGAGATCTCTTCTGCAGTTGCTGAGGGTGAGGATGGTCCCTCAGGTTGTGTGTAAAGCCATCACTGGGAGCCTTCCCTTCCCCTCTCTCTGGAGGAAGAGGCTTCCCATCTCCTGACTCATTTGGACCAGAACAAGGACCCTGGAAAAACAAATCATTGAAAGGCAGTGTAGGAAACACGGGGATGCTGCTGGTTCTGAGCCTCCCAGCACCACACTGAACCCTCCCCTGAGCTGAGCCCACACAGTCTCCCTTCTCCCAGGAGACACAAGGCACTCTGAGTGCAGGATTGAGCTGGGATTAGCTAAACAATCCCATCTGGAGTGGCATTCGGTGATCTCCCAACTCAGAATATTCTGTGATTTGGATTCTGTGAAAACAAAGTTGGAAGGACTGAGGAGAATTGTCACTCTCAGCTTTCTCCACCGAGGGTTTGGGAGGGAGCAACCCCCATTACACATGTCTTGGTGTGTTTGTCCTCCTCCCTCTGCTGTGCCAGGAGTGGAGGCAATGATGCTCTCTGGCGATCAGCTCCCTCACAACCACAGGATGCTCCTGGGCTCGCTGCTGCACAGTCACTGGCTTCTACTTTTCTCTGCTTTCCCAGGAAAAGGAGTTCTGGCTTCCTGCTTCTTTCTACTCTTTCCTAATTTGATATCGAGCCAGGGACCAGTGTTTTACAACACCTGCATTCACCATTTTGCAATGAAAACTGATGGAAACTGCAGGGAAAGCAGCAGCAGCAGCATTTTGCTACTGTGGGATTTCTGAAAGTCTGGGATTTCTGAAAGTCTGGGATTTCTGGGCTCTTTCTTTCTTTATTTTTTTCACTCCACACCAGCTGGCTTTTAGCAAGCAGACTGGTGCTTAAATCGTCTGATACGATGTGAGAAAGCAAAATAATCACCTGCCAAGGATTTCACCTTCATAAAAGGCAAGGTTTGAGATCAAGTTTCAAGCCGAGGAGGAGCTGGGCACACGCCGTGACACCAGCGTGAACCCTCAGAAACCAACTTTTGGGAACTCCAGAAACACACCATCCATCTCCTTGGCCCTGATTTTGGCAATGCCGAGCTCTTGTGTGAGGACAGCTCAAGGGGGAATGGGAAAGAGAGGGCAGGAAAAGGATGGAAGCTCCAAAAAGTGGTGCAGCCCCTCCAGGCAGCTCCACCAGAGCTCTCCTGGCCCATAATTATATATACGAGAGCTCTTCTCATTTGCAGCCCAGCCCAAAGTGTTGGTTCACACTTGGTTACCCAGCAAGAATTCGACCATGTACACGGATGATGGAAAATTGAGAATAAGGGCTTTCTTCTCGGCAGGCACGTGAAGGGAATGGGGTTTTTTCCTGGGAAGAAAATTGTTTGGATGCAGTTTAAAGCTTCATCAAAAGTTGGCAGGGTAGTGCCGTGATAAAACTCTCCTGCTAAGCGAGATAGACTTGTGCAGTTACCTTTCCAGCTCGGGAGAACTGAAGTAGTTGGTTTGCTTTTCATCTTTAATTAGGTTTTTATTTTTGCCTCATTTGGCTTGGAAAGAAAGAAAAAAAGATTTAAGGATCTCATTTGTTAAGACAGCAATTTTTTTCTGGCTGAATAAATATTTACACTGTTGCATATTATTTTTGCTGGGTCAGTGATGGATGGATGGGTGGAAGGAGGGATGGATGGATGGATGGATGGATGGATGGATGGATGGATGGATGGATGGATGGATGGAAAGAATGTTTATATTTTCAGAGCAAAACTGAGACTCTTCCTTCATTGATTCTTGTCTTCATTTCCTCTGCAAAGGAAAAGCCAAAACAGGTAGAAAAGGATGTAATTCCAATTTAGGGGTACTTTTTTTTCCAATGAACATGCAGACCTGACAGCTTACTGAGACTTCATCTCATGGGTCTCATAGGAACATGCTGCTGGTGCTGTTTTGCTGGAGCTGTGATGGTCTTGGGTCAAAACAAAGAAACTGGCAGTTTCTATTTCAGATGTGAGTGCCTGGGAGTTTGTCTGACCTTCCACTTAGACTAATAACAGATATTAAGGAATTACCTCCTCCTGGAGGATTTACCTGTCCCTTTACACAGCAGATACAAACATATTACAGTGTGTGCTCAGCCACAAAAGTGATCCTGCTAATTAGTGGGTAATTACATGCATATGTAGAATGTGAATGTATAAAAATCTGACTTGGGGAGATTTTAGCAGGATCTTTGCTGAGTGTTAGAGCGGCAAGAGCTCCACGGGGAGGCAGTGATCAGCTAATTAGGCTTCTCCCCCCTCCCCTGGATTTTCTTGTCTTCTATTTTTTCCAAATGAGTCTATTGTAATTACTTCATTAGGAAACTATTAGAAGGGAACAAGAGAAGATGAGTCACTCACTTGCTTTTATCTGATTGGGAGAACCGAAGGAATTTAAAAAATCTTTTCTAGGTCACCGATCCTTCCAAGTGCTCGTGCCCATCTTCCCTCCTCCCTTCCCCCTCCCCGACTCCAAGTGATTCTGCAGAGCCTCGTGTGGACACAGGAATCTACCCACAAGGAGCCTGCCTTTCCACAAAAAAACCCCCCACCATTTATTTCCTTTTCATATTTTGATCTCTCTAGATAAGGTCAAACAGTTCATCATTGCCCTTTTAATTTTTTTTCTCTTACAATAATAGTTTCTTGTGAGTTGCATTTTAAGGCTCCCAGGCTTTGGCTCAGTTCAGAAGTTCTCTCACATTGAAAGAACTGCATGGAAATATTTAAAGACAAGGAGAAACATTTCAAATTGAATAGAACACTTTTTAAAACCTGTGTGTTGAAAAATATTCCCCAACCCACATCTCATTCCTAAATGGTAATACACAAAAAAAAAATTGCTTAATGTATTTAGGTTCCTTTCTTTTTTCGTGGTGTGTCTTCATTCTTTCATTTCAACCACCATGTCAAGAATATGACAAAGAGGAGCCTCTAAATCCATCTTTAAGCTGTAAAATAAGAGATCTGGTTTCCAGAAGTGCTGGGCCCTCTGCACTCATGAGCAGGGATGAAGATTCCAGTCCATTTTAAAATGGAAGCCTTAATATTTATTACCTCAGAAACGTATTTATCATCTTCTGGAAAGGAGATCTGGCATATTTTGGAGAAAGTTCCCTCAAAGAATTGGAAAGGAGTGCCTTCCTGGCTATTTAATCACAGTATCAACTTGCCTTGGTGTTTTCCAAGTCGTTTTACCATTGACTTGCCAAAACATGTGAGGTCTCCTTGTCTGAACTGCCACTCGGATTAGAAGTGATTGACAAGGGATACAATTAAGGTCTAATTCAGACTTCAACAGGCTTAAATTCCTTTGCTAAGAAAACACTTTGATTCCAGAATTTAATAGAAATAAATAAATAAATACATAAATAAAAAGAAAAGCTAAAAGTACTCCTTGGGATAATCATCACAAGTTAATATTTGAATACTTAAGTACCATTGCAGCAAGAGTCAAAAATCAAATGAAAAAGAATTCTGAGCAGTGGCTACAGTCCTTTGAAACAACAAAAACAACCACACAAACATGAGGCAGTCAGATCCAAATCTCTGTGTGATTTACATATTGATACATCCCAGATGTCCCAGACACAAATGCTGCTCCATCGCTGATGGATTGGCCTCAGCTGCTTCCAAGTGGCCACAGCAAAGGGTTCAGTGGGGGTGCAGACTCACCCTCATTTACTTCATAGTGCCTATGTTGACCCAACAACACCTGAATCATTGTTTTTCACCACACTGAATTATAGATGGAAACCCACAGGGGCAGATGTGGGGATGGGGGTGTTTGCCCCAGATGACAGGAGAAGGCGACTGATGCTGGAGGGATGAATTTTGCTCTTTATTTTCACACTCTTCTGCTTTTTTTTCTCTTGGATAACAGACAGAAGTGGTGAAAATGCTGTCCTCTCATGAAGTAGATGTTTAGTTTTCACGTCAGGTTATCCTGATGAGTTCAATCCCAGCATTGTTGGAGGAGATATGAACACATCCTTAGGAGATTTGATGGATATTAAACAGCAAGCCTGAACCTTAGGACTGTGTCTTGCTCCAGAGTAAAACCTGGGCAGTGAAATGCTGGTGATGCTGTTTTAAAAGAGAGATTTCTCATGGGTTTTGTGGGGACAGAAGCTGAGCAGCAAAAGCCAAGGGCATTGATGTGGAGTGGCCAAACTTTCTTCTAAATAACAACAACAAACAGACTGAAGTGTCCCAAAGAAGTGAAGTCACTTGGGCATGTTTGTTTGCAGCTCCTCTGATGTATTGCAGCATAGTTAAAACAAAATACCTGGTGTCCGTGCACAGCCAAGGGTAGAAATCCAGGGGCAAAAAGCCTTCCAGCTCTGCTTCTCTTAGAAGAAAGACTTTCCTTAGAGGTGCAGCCCCACGAATGAGCTGAACAAACACCACCAGGAACCCGCATTAGAGAAAACCAAATAATAGGTGCCTAAGGAAATAGCTGGGATTTAGGGAGCTTAAAGCCAGGCCCTGCTGTGATACAATAGCCTTCTTAAGCATGATATTTTATATATGATCTGGAGAGTTGGAAAGGTTTGGGCTGTGTTTGGGTAAGGATCAGTGGGATTTGGGGAGTTGTGACCTCATCCCGCATTTGATGCTCTCAGAGTTCAGCTGCTCCTGCGCAGCGAAGGGCTGGGAGGT
This sequence comes from Formicarius rufipectus, assembly GCA_013399695.1. Taxonomy (NCBI): domain Eukaryota; kingdom Metazoa; phylum Chordata; class Aves; order Passeriformes; family Formicariidae; genus Formicarius; species Formicarius rufipectus. Next base: position 452,305 of record VXAU01001886.1, on the reverse strand, counting down.
TTGGCCAGCTCCAGGCAGAGGCCAGAGCAGCACTGGAAGCCTCAGTGTTTACCAACCTGGAGTCTAGAATTGGGTTTGTTTTTTTGGAGGGGGGGGGGGATTTCAAGGCCACCCAAAGAGCATTTCACAGTGCTCACCAAACCAATAAACCTCGAAGTTATGGGAGGCCACAGAGCGGAGCCGCTGGCCAAGCACCAGCTCTGTGGCTCCCTCCGACTTGAAAGCAAATTGTGTGGCTGAAACCTCATGCACGTCTTGGGAAGCTTTGGGCTTCACCTACCCACCAAAGCCAAAGCATCTGGAGGAGAGGAAAAGGTACCCCCTGAGCAGGGATGCCAATTTTTCCCACAGTGATTAGGTCTTTGCAAGCTCTGGACTTTGCACTGTCACAGAATCACAGACTCATGGAATGGTTTGGGTTGGAAGGCACCTTGAAGACCATGTTGTTCCAGTTCCCTGCCGTGGGCAGGGACACTCTCCACTATCAAATCTCTTTGGATTCCTGATGTTTTCCTCTGTGCGAAGGGATGGTTTAAGCAGCAGGGAGCAGGGAGGACACTGGAGTGGCCCCACTGCACATCTGCCTGGTCTGTTTGCATCTAACTCCACCAAGTTCCATTCAAAACTGTCCATGAATGGTAGGAAATGCAAAAGGAATATGGAAGCACTTACAATAGTGGATCACCAATAGGGATCTCTAGAAAGTTTTCATTTTGAATTAGAGCAGGAGGAAAAAGACACAGAGCCTGGGGAGTACCACAAAATTGGCACCTTCAAATGTCTGCCTTCGGATCCTGTTAATTCAGATGGCAAAGGACGTTTTCCATGTAGGTTTGGGGATTTTCAGTTGCTCAGAGATCACGTGTGGAAAATTGTGTGTAGATTTATTCTGCCTCATCAATGGCACGCTGGGATATGGGACTGCTTGGCTTTAGACTGGCTTACAAAGTTATCTTTCACCATCCATGCCAACACATTCTCTAGATTACATCAGACTTGCCCAGAGGCTTAATCCAGAATAAATTCCCAAAACTTGTGACACCAGGACAGGACTCTGGAGCCATGGAAGCAGATTCCTTGGAGATTTCTTAGTTTTGTTCTGTGTACAAGCTTCATATCACAATAAATTCTGCATAACTCTTGGGAAGCATCAGACACGTGGAAGAGGGCAGCTGGCCTGAGTCCATGGCATGGAACATGATGCCACCATGGCATGGAACATGATGCCACCATGGCACCAACCAGTGAAATAACCACACTCAACACAGAAGAACCTTCATCATAACAGAGATTTTCCTGACATGCTGCTACTTCTCAGAGACCAACGTGCATTATGTACTAAACATGTTTGATTTTGATCAAGTTAAATGCTCATGTAATACCCAGGATGTTTATCAACTGTCATGATGGGAATTTGTGTTATGACACAGGGTAAGGAGAAGATTGAGCATAGAAAAAAAAAATAAAAAGAAGTCAGACTTTTCCTAGTGTCACATGCTGGTCCCTGGGCAGAATTTTGGGGGTGTTACCTCTGAAACCTCTCTGAAGTCTCACTCAAGAAATTGTGCTCATGGGTATAAGCCTCATTGAATCAAGAATACATCGGCAAACTTACCTATTTGGGAGGTCATTCTGCTAAAATAAGGTCCCTAAAACTGCATTAAAGAATGTAAATACATTCCTTTGGGTTTGCTGAGGACAACCAATGACTGAGCATTCGCTGGCTTTGATGTCCGTTGGGTCAGGCTGTAGCAGCACAGATAAGTCAGAGTACCATTAATAAAATGTTCTTTCTGCCTGAAAATTAAATTAGCTGAGTCTGATACATTTTATATCCCTTTATGACCCAACATGGCCAGAGGAGAGCCAGAACATGCAACCATCTGACGTACTTTGTCTTGGGAAGCTTCTCAGCTGACATGGGAAGCAAATGTTCTGCAGTCTCAAGGGGTCTTTTTTAGAGCTGACTGCTTTATAGCTGGGGGAAAAAAAACCCTCAGCTGGTTTCAGTAGCTATTTGTTACCACCTTCAAGATCAGGTTCTTCAAGGTAAACTGAAAATGACAATTGGAAAATAAACATGAGCCACTTGGTGTGTGTCCTGTGTTGGGCTGAAATGTGACCCATGTGGGGAGAGGTTAAGGGGTTAAACTGTGCTTCGGTCATTACAGCCCTCGGAAAACACTCCTGGGTAGACTCTGAGCTGTAAGAGTGGGGTGAGGCAGCTCTGAAAGCCCTGGTGCTGTCTCAGGTGGCTCTCTGATGCCATGTGATACCCAGTTTCTTCAGTGTCATGGTTATCGACCGCTCAGGTTCGTAAGAGCTGACATCCCAAAGTGTGGAGCCGCCGCTCTCGCCGTGCTCTGCTTGTCACTCTGAGCTCAGCAGAAAAGCATCAGCCGTGTTTACACATGGCAAAGTTATTAAGGGCCCTCACAGAGGGTTTTAAAGGCCGGAGTCTCACCTGGAAGATGGCTGGCTTGATCTGAGCCCTTTTCTTCTGGCTGGAATACCTTCCTCATAAAAACCGAAATGGGCCCCAGAGAACATTTATGTTCCCCAGCCTCATCCCCTCCCTCAGATTTAAACCAGCTCCCAGTAAGAGATTTAAGACCACCCTGAATGTAGCTGCTTGTCAGGCTGCTCATTTAGGGTCAGAAGGCAGCAAAGCATTTCAGCATGTGCCCAGACTTCGGGCACCTGCTCAGTCCCGTTTTCTGCTGACTCTCAGATGCTCCTGTAAGACAAAAATAAAGCTCCTCCCCAAGACTGACATTTAAAAATACTTTTTTTTTTTTTTTTGCAAAAGAATGGTCTAAAAAAGGAGTCCTGACAGAACTTGAACTTCAGATGTTCTTTATGAGATTTTTAGCCACGGGTTTAGGGAAGGAAAAGTCTCATCTCGCAGCACAACGTTATTTTTCTTTGTCAACAGGAAAAATCCTGCTGGAAATCAGTAAAGAGAAATAATTTACAGATGGATAATGCACAGTGGTGCTCCTGGGACCCAAGTCATCCCTGCTAACAGACAGCCAGAGACAAAGTACTGACTTCTGCTCCCAAGTCAGGCTTTTTGAGCAAGCTCTTGAAATGCCTATAAAACTTCTGCTTGCTGTGGTTGTATTTCTTCTGAAAAACTGGATATCTCCTTCTTCCAGCTGTGTTTTAGAGACCTCACTTTTCCTGACAAGTGCCCCAAAATGGGAGAATTCAACAAGTTACAGTGACAAATGCTGGCGGTTTCAAGATACTCTGTTTGACCAGAAATAATATTTTTCAGTTGTCCTGATCTCTCCAAAGCTGCACTTTTTGGCAACAACTTTATTTGCCAATAAAATATTGCCTTGCTCCGGTCATTAGCTAAGAGTGGTCAAATGTAATGTTTTGCACATGAACCCACTTCTTTTCATGAAGAAGCCACTGGATCTCAGAAAATACCATCAAGCTGTCACCATTTAGTGTAGAACAAGATAATAAAGGCTTGAATAAATCACGCTGAGCTTGCCTATGATGACTGGTGAAGGAGAGATTTTTCAGAGGTAACCAAACATTCATTTACAGTGCAATTGCATTATTTTAATATTTGCATTATTTAATGTCAAAATGCCAGACATTTGGCATGCTCATTTTTCCTCACTGAAGTGTGTAGTAGTTGTGTCTGGAGCTGCTCAGAGCAGAGGTGGGTGAGGACCAGAGTGGGTGATGAGCAATCACAGTTAGTGTTTGGGTTTGTGCAGGATGCAATTCCTTCCTTCCTCATCTCAGCAAGGTGAGGGACCACAGGAGAGCTTGTCAGAAGATCAACATGCTCGTGCCTTCCTGTGTCTTCCCTGTTATATGTGCTACAACAAAAGTTTGCCATCCATGAATTCATTTTAAATCATTTCAGGCTCTGGACTGCTCATTTCTAGGTGGAGACACCACAGTTTCAGAGGTCAAGCCCTCAGTTTGTCCCTGTCTTCCCCAGCACATAAAAGAGCAGTGGGGATTAGCAGTGAAATTAAAGAGCCATGTGGATTAGCAATGAAATTATCTTGCTCAGAACCAAGTTATCCACCTTCACTTTGTCACTGCTGAGTTGATTTCCCCTCATTTTGACTGCCTGTAAAATGAGGTTTATTCTCTTGGTTGTTGGACTCTTTAAGGAACATACATTGTAAGATCTCCTTCTCAAAGGGAGTTTTGCTATTTTAAGTGCAAGCTTTGTGTTCCAAACTCGTTGATTTCTCACTGCGAAGAGGCCAATTGCTTGTCACAGCCTGAGCTGCTTTATCAGCAGGATGATCAATGGGCTCACCACAAGTTAAAGGCAGGAAAGTTCCTCCTACAGGACTGTGGAGTTTTCCTCTGCTACTGCCCCATGTGGATAAGCCATTAAAGGGAAGGCAACAGCCCTGCACTCTCCATCAGCACATTGCCACACCAAATTACTCACATCCAGTAAAACCTCTTTGGAAGATCCTATCCCAGCATTTCTCAAGACCAATCTGATCTTTCCTGAGTGTTTGGGAGATGCATCTTTCCCCCATGGCGAATGAGAGTGAAGCAACTGGTATCTGGAGGGCCAAAAAGAGAGATTAGACAACAGCAACACATCTTGGAAATCATCCAGTGAGCTCCTCATTGCAAACTTCTTGCCAGTGAAGAGGTATATAAAAAAGAAAGGCCAGTTTTCAAGTGGAGGAGGAGGTTTCTCTGGAACAATATAAAAATGAAGTGTGGTAGCCTGACCTTTTCAAAATGCATCCAAACTTCCCCTGGCCCCCCTGGGCTATCCCATATCTCTGTGGTTCACATTGCCCAGGGCTCTGCTCCCAGAAATATTTGCCTTCAAACAGGCAGGGATTGTTCCCTGCCCTCTCTTCAGGGTGACTCCTTCCAGGGATTCCAACCGAGCTCCTTTTCAGTCCTTCCCCTGTCTTTCCTTGCACAACTGTTTAAAATACACTGTTTTCCTTTTTCAGCTCGGGGAGGGGGTTGTATATTTAAATTTCTCACGCCTGTTAGAGCTGGGGAAGGTACCATTACAAAGTCAACACCCAGGAATGGAAAACATCTTACCGAGTTTCAAACAAATTCTGCCCATATTTAGAAGGCAGTGGGTGACTTTGCTCCACGTCTATAAACTACATGTTAATAGAAAGGCTTTGCTACATCTTGAGCCTGCCCTGGCTGTGACTGCAGATAAGGCTGGGCCCAGAGAGGAGCAGGGCAGGGGTTTGGGTTGCACGTTGTGCCCTCTGACCTCTGACACGGCCAACACGGGACAACGAGCACGAGGGAGCTCCCCGAGGGACGGCGCTCGGGGTCACAGCGGCTTCAAGTTCCCAGGCACAACTCCTTCCAAAGGCAGGAGCTCCAGGGAAGAGGCAAACCCACCCTTTAAGGGCCCTGGAGGATTTTTCAATGCCACCTTGATGAGCTACTCGCTGTGCAACCACCCAAACTGGGCTTTGCCAGAAGATCAGGTTTGCTATTTAAAGACCAGCAGCCCCGGAGGAAGTCTGAGAGACGTTTGTTCCACTTTGTCCTTTCACTCAAGCTGGAATTTTTTTTTTTTTTTTTTTTTTTTTTGCTAATGTTTTAGGAATGTTGCCTTATCAGGATTATAAAAAATAAATATAGCGAGCACTTTGGCAGTCAAAAAGAACAATATAGATTAGAAAATGATTTAGTGCTCTTATTTCGTTAACCAACCTAGATTGCCTGATCTTACAAGCAATTATCCATGTGAGTAATTATCCTGTGTGAAGATCTTTGATGAAATCAGTGGAAAGGCTTGTGGAAGCAAAGTTACATATCTTCAGATTCAGGCCTTAATTTGCTCGTGTTTAATTTAAGAGCAGATTGTTTCCTTTATACCTTACTTTTTTTTCTGTGAAAAACAGTTCTCAGAGGATAAAGTTAAATGGAAATACTGAATTTTGATGAAAATTCTCTGTATCCCTTACCTCCATGTTAACAGAAATACTGTTGCAAGCAGATCCGCTGCCAGACTTCCCTGTGATTACAAGCAATTCTCAGTAGATTTATGACTAAACTTCTGTGTGACTCTTCTTGACCATTTTCATAAGTTTTGAGGTCTACATAGGCCCAAAGGGTTTGCACCAATTCTCCTCAGCCATTGATAGGGTGATGCCACCAAAGCCTGGTAGCCTGACAAATGCAGAAAACTGAGAAAAAACTTGCAAAACATCCCATTGAAATGCACCCAAAGCTGAAACCAAACAGATGAAAGCTGCATAATTAACAGAGCAATGAAACAAATCACCCAAGGTGCTGCATTGCCCCCTGAGATACAGGAAATTCCTGCAAAGCCCACCAGAGACATCACTGCTGCTGATGTAATTCAGCTTCTGTTTGGATGATAGACAGGTACACAACCCCTGGGTTTAGAGGTCCAAACATCCCAGAGATGTGAATCCTGGTGATCTGGGTCTTCCACTGCTGCATTTGTGAGTCACACCACAGTAGCTCCTCTGAAATGTGCCCTCTGACACTGCAAAGGGGCGGAATATGCTTTATATTATGAACCAGGGATGTCATGTCATGAGCTTCATGTTTCATAAAGGCTTCCAGAAACTCGGGCTCGTTACCCAGTACTGCTCTATGACAATTTATTAACACTTCTAGGCATGAATGCTTAAGGCAAAACAGAAATGAGAAGCATGACCCCACTCACTAACAATATCCGTGCTCGGATACCAAGCTGATGATTTCAGTGCAGCCCTTCTAGGCAGAATTCTGGGAGACTTCAGCTTAGAGAAAGAAAAACAAATTTAAAAGTCACCTAACAATAAAAGGAGGTTAAACAGGATTATTATAAGGTCCCACCTGACTTGGAAATGTATAAATGTATGTATGTGCTTGTATAATTTTAGACTTTTTGTGAAGTCTAAAGGCACATTGTCAGATAAGTGCTATGAACGCTTGGCAAGCCTGTTTTAAACATGCTGTAAGATTTTTGGACACAGCATGTAGTTATAAACCACAAAAAATACATTCTATCTCTTGTTTTGTCTCAGCATCAATGGTGAGCTACACTGAGAATGTTCAGCAGAAACTCCAGCCACGCTTTGGAGGATAGATCTGGGAGCAGCACGTTCACCTCACCGTGGCACAACTTCTTGCTTTGATTATTTTAAATTTTCTCTGGTTAAAAGCAACGAGAGTCACCTGAGAAGTGACAGCAGCTCCTATTTGAACAGCAAAGCTCTGGTTCAAAACCTTCTCTGTCCCAGAGTGGCTGAGCAATACAGATGCCTTTGGGGCTCTCCAGCATTTTCACAGAGAAACTATTAACTTGGATCCAAATCTGTGTTTGGCCAGACATTTCAAGTCCACAGAGAAAAGATCTGAAAAGCTTTATCTGAGCCTGATAACCATCACAGCTAAAGTATGGCTTGACTCCTGATTTACATCACTGCAGAAGGAAGGACAACCAGTCCTGTTAGGGGGAATAAAGTTCTAGCAAAGCGAAACCAAATCAATCCTCGAGATGCCGTCAGTTGTTTGTTTGCTTGTTGTCCAGTGACATCAGTTTATCTCTATTTTAACATGAATTGGATCCTTGTCAGGGTTTGCCAGAGTTGTGCCAAAGGCATGTAGCAAAACCACAAAAAATTCATCCAGTTTGATGTTTTCTTTGTAAATGCTCTAAAATGGGCTTGACTCTGTCCCAAAGGACCATTAAAGTTCCTGAACTTTCTGGGGCAAGCGCGACCAAGTTCGAAGCAAATCTGGGGTTGATTTATGGTTCTGATTGGAGACCAAGGAAAAGTCAAATTTACAGTCTGAGTTTTATGTTGAGTTTCTTGTGAGCTTTCAGTCTGAAACTTGAAGCAAACATCAGGGGGTTGGGAGTCCAGGAACACTGAAACCATTGCTGGTCCGACGCTCAGCTGGTGAAAGCTGGCACAGACCAACGAGCTCTCTGGCAGCTCTCACAGGCTGAGGACTTTACTCCTGTGCCAAATGAAGCAGTTTTCTCTTGAAAGTGTTTAAAAGCTGAATAAAGTGACACTGGGGCATGGTTAAAGAGCTTCTTTAGAGATAAGCTGGGGTATTTTATAGGAGTTGGGCTGGTAGAACACAAACTCCTGACCCCTCTGAGCATTTTGAAGCATTCCGCTCTGAAGCAGAGAAAACATAAATTCCTACCAAAATCATGATCATGAGAAAGTTGTGCCTGATGAAAGGGTGGTAACAACTCTGAAACATCCTGGAGTGCTTTGGGAACACCATGTCACCATTTTGAGGGGCACATGCCAAAGGTGTAGGACGTAGCAGGCGACTCGGGAAGTCAGTGTTTTGCCGATGTCACTTGTTATGGATGGAGGTCCTGGAGAACAATGGCTCCAGCAGGAGCCACTGGGAGGGGAGCCAAGTGGAAACATCACATCACAGCCAGTGTTTGCTGCCAGGCTGAAGCCTCAGAGCCTCACCATGACTTCATGGCCAGAAAGGGCATGTAACAAAAGAACAATGCATTTTGGGCTTGGAAGAGTGATCCTTGTGTGAACGCATAATAGTGCTTGTTGGACCATGAACTCCTTGTAAGATCATGGAAAAACCATTGTTGAAGGCCTGGAATACCTTTTTGCTGCCAATCCTGGCCCAGATTATCACAGATTTTATTTCAAAGTGTTTCTGAGGGTTTGAATGTTTAGTTTGTTTCAGCAGGAATCACCCCTGTGTCAATGGCTTGCTGTTCATCCCAATCTTTGCTTTGCTCCATATATCCTGGGATGAGTTAATTCCAAGAGGATGAGCCTGAAACAGTGTTTTTCTTGGAACAAAAGTGTTCCAAATCACCAGCATTTCCCTTGCCACGAGTACAGTTGTGCAGCACAATGAGGAAGTCTGTTTGAAGGAACCTTCTGCTCATACAGGACTATCCCGGGGGGAAAGAAAACTGTGGCCCCAGCCCAGCCCTGAACTCCCTCCCAGGACTGCTCAGCACTGAGGCCACATGAGAATGGGTTGTCACAGCCTACAAAGAGCCACTGTGCAAAGCCACCCAAGTCATCCTGGGCTTGGACAAATCAGGTGGATAAATAAAATCCTGTCACACCTCAGGCAGAGGGCTCAGTCCTCACTTGGACTTGAGTCCTCAGATCTCTTCACTCTTGGATTTGTTTGTGCAGCCCAGTGCTATACAAGAAGAGGGTTTCCAAGTCATAGCCTAATGGAAACCCCAATCAGTGGCAAGAGTTGATTTTAATCCTTTTTCAGTTTCTCTTCCATTAAAAAATTCCTTGCAAGCCTGATACAACTTTTGGAAAAGTTGGTGATTTGTCAAAAACCATCCTGGTTAGTTCTGTTCACTACTGGGAAAGGACAACTAGGAACAACCATGTTTCCAGGAGACTCCCAATCCAGATGTAGATGGACGCTCACAACCCACATTAACATTTCCCTGGTGTTGTCACAGCAAGATACATGAGCTTGATTGGGATAAAAGGAAACAAATGCCCTTGGTTTTATTTTGTCCAGGAGATCCATTTGTTGCTGCAGGTTTTAGGAGCTCCTATAGGTATTACATCATTTCCATCAGGATTTAAATTCAGGCTGCCAAAATTCCTGCAATTCCCCCAAACCTCTGCCATCCACTAAAAATCAGTGTGTGGAAGAAGGGCCAGGAGCAAAGGGAGGCTCTCAGTAAAGCCAAATGTGGGTCAGTGCCCAGCCATGGTTATCAGGCAGACGTTGTGCCTGCTGACAGCAAACCTGCACAGGTTGGGATTTTCAACACTTCTTTTTACCAGGAGGTGTGATTTGCTTTGGATACTGAGGGGGAAGGAATTGCAGCATCCAAAGTGATTTTGTGCAGGCAAACTCAGGCCTTTTACTACGAGTCATGATGCAAGAGAACAGCATTTTCCTTCTGCCATGTAGGGAAGGAAAATTAAATATTGGGCACTAAAAGCAGTGTGTCATTTGGGTTCTGCTAAAGGGGTCAGACTGTGAGCACATCCCAACAAAAATCTGCTTGTGCTTTTCCACTAGAGCAAATTCTGGCTTTTGCTTTAACTCTTTGGTGCTTTTAATCACCTTTCCAACATGCTGAGGGAGCTGTAAAGATGTTTGGAGAGTCAGAGACTACCAGTGGCACAGCTGCACCGCTGCATTAGTCGGGCACAGCACGACCCTCACACAGCCATGTGGCTTCCAGGAGCAGGAGAAACACACCCAGCCCAGATGACATCGTGGACAGCTTCGTCCACAGCCATCTGTGTAAACAGAGGGACCTCCTGTCCTGGATCCAGATGTGTCTTTTCCAGATGTGACTGTGACCTTCTGCTCTTAGCCACCAACTATGTGGAGGCTGCTGTGCTTTTCTTAATCCAGTGTCCAGGAAAGTCATCAGAGTTCTCCATGTATTTTTAAACAATCTCCTATCATTACATTTAAATAATCTCCTGACCTGGATTTGGAAGAGCCCACATGGCCATCTCTGCCAGGAGAAAGTTGTGGGAGAGCAGGAAAATAGAGGAACCTCCAGTCTTTGCAGGGATGAGAGAAGGTCCCCAGCTGCAGAACTATTCTCACACAGTTCCACCTTGAACCTCACGCATGACCCCAATAAAATCAACAAAATTTGTCTTTTACAGAATTGAGCATTATTTCTAAACATGAAACATTCTTTTTGCATTGAGCTGAGTGGTTGGTTAATTCTCAGTCTTCAAATAGAATACAAATCACTCAAGCTACTTGGCAGGAGTCATGGCCTGATTAATAATTTTGGCATTTTTAATGGGACCCTTAAATAACAGAAGTGGCATCTGGATGGAAAATGGAATAGGCCAGTGAAATGAACAGTGATTTTAAGGCTTTGGAGAATTAGCAAAAACCTCCAAAATGTCAGAAAATGTTTAAAAACTGAAACCAGTTGAGGTCTTATTTTTAAAACTCTGTCACAACTGATTTGTCCTTCATTTAGTTTTTTCCCTCCAGGGCTGCCATTCTAAGTTAGGCTGGCAATAAAATCCCAAGTCACTCCAGAACCCACAAGTCCCTGCCTCCATTCCCACACAGCTCTGGGGAGCTCAGGTGTGTTTCCCCCAGGACTGTTTATGATGCTTGACATTGTTACACCCTCATGAAAAAATCTCCCTCTTTACTGATGGGAAAAACACATTTTTGAGCTTTCTAGGCCATTTACTTTGTCTGCTCTGTGGATATACAGTGGAGTGTCCTCCCTCCCAGGCAATGATGGTGTAACTGGATCCAAAGAAAATTCTTCAAACTTTATTGGCCACGGAAAACTGAAGTCAATTGGTTAAAAGAAAAGTGTTTATTATGTTTACTCTGGCATCCTAACCATGCAGAATTATTAATCATTAAGATCCAGATACATGAAGTTTGCTTTTATTTTTTTTTCCCCCTAAGCAGGGCTCTGCCAATTCACTAAGCATCATGAAGCTGAAATAAACCTCAGCAAGAGTGGCTTTTTCTCATCTTTTAAAATGATTTTCTGTTATTCCTCTGCACTTGCTGCACTCCATTAAAGCAGTCACCACAATATTTCTGAGGGCCTGGAGAGGGCAGAAACATCTCTTCCTCTTGTCCTGTGTAATTTCTGGGGGGTTCTAAGGATGGATACAAGAGTGTCCACCAGTTTCCATTGATCTCATCCTGAGCTGAATGAGAAACCATGGAGGAGTGGGGATTTTTCTCCCTTGCCCTCCCTTTATAAAGTGAATTAGGACCAATGAGGTTCCTACATACACAGGGCATATTAGAGGAAATAAATTCACAGCTTCAACACTAATGAATCATTCTCCTTTCACTGGATCTCTATTTTCTGCTGAAATGTTTTCCCTTGAGAGCAATAGCAGAGGTTTTGTAGGGAAAGAGCCTCTCTCAACCCCACCAGCAGTCAGAGACTCGTTGCACTTCCAGTTCTGGCATAATCTCCCTCTGAGTGGCCCCTGGTTATCCTTCAGGCCCGATGGTTTACTGCGTTATAGTCCTGGTAACAGGAGATTGGCACCAGTCCTCGAGTTCTGTTTTAATAGTGACAATATAACTGCTGAAACAATATTTTTATTCCACTGACGTCTGTAAAATGCGCTGGCTGGGGCTGCCAGGAGTTCTTTCCACCCCTTTCCCAGCTGATCCCTCCAAGGAAGAACTGAAACCACCTGGTTTGCAGGCTTGTGTCTCCTTCAGATTTTGCCTTCATCTGAGAGATCATCTTCCCCTTGAATGTGGGAGCCAGGAACAGAGACATTACAGAGACCCAAATGAACTCAACTAATAATGGCCTGACCCATGTGGGAACTCAGCTATTGGTGTGTGTTCACTTTGCTGTGAAATGTGGAGGGGCTCCAGTGAATCTTAAACAGCTTCACTCAGGTAACCGGAGAAGCTCAGCTCAAAGGGCACAGCATTCTCTATCTGCCTAAATGTGGCCCAGTCTGGGCTTTGGACTCCTTTCCTTGATGTTCAAGGCATGTAATGATTTTATACTGAACTTCAAATGTCTTGGGTAACTTTGCCTTGGATGTCAATCTTGATACAAGATACAGAAAAGAANAACCTTCCCAAACCTTCCCAAACCTTCCCAAACCTTCCCTTCCCCATCCCAATCCAGTACAAGTGCAGAACAGGAGCGGCTGTCACAACTCCACAGGTCAAAATTGGGTTACTTTATCCATTATTTACCTTAGACCTGGTTAAATCCAACCTGCTCTCACTGAATAAGCCAAGAGACACCAACAAAAGCAAATGCAACAAACTGTCCTTCCCAGAAGTGTGTCCCCCCAATGGTGACCAGCAGTTGCCCCTCCACGTTGACATAACAGGTTTTGAAAGCTCCTGGTAGGGATCTCATTCAGTCCTATATCGGACAACTTACACAAGAAGTTAAACCATGACCTTTCCTCCCTCCCTCCCCTCCTTCTTCCCCAGAGGGGAGGCTGCAGGGCTGTATCTGGGAATTAGAAGGCAACATGGGTGGTGACCCCCTGGTGCCAAGACTGTCATGAAGAATAAACCATATGTTGTGTCTTTGCTTGTTGGGAGGTCCCAGCTCTGAACACCCCACAGTTGTTTTCCAGCCTGCACAACTTAACGTGCCCAGGAGAACCATTCAGGAAGCAAGAAATGCCTGGGTAGCACAGCCAAAAGAGGTTGACTTATTGATTGTTTTTCAAATGCAAAGCTAACCAGACCATTGTGATGTGCCACCAAGCTCCTAAAAAAATCATTCCAAACACAGACAGCAGCTGTGCTGTGGTAAAATTCACAGTTCTACCAGCTGGTGCACCCTCAGCAGTGGTAACCCTTTCTCAGATAACTGGGAAAACCAAGGGATGTCGCTGAGGTGGGAATAATTTTCTGGGCAGAAGGACGTGGATGAGGAGCAATGTGCTCATGGCCCTGGCCATGGTCTCACAGTGCCTGAGACAGGAGCTGAGCTCCTCAAACAGCCAGTGCCTGCATGTGACAGGACATCAGGCAGCTGTTTGAGATCTTGCAGCAGTGACACGAGTAGGGATCTCCCCCCACTTTCCACCATCCATCACTTGAGCTTTACTGGCCACTCGCATTTTTGTTCTCTAATTAAAGCCTCTGTCAGGTGCTTTTAAATTATAGCCCTGATTACAGACTTCAGATCAAAATTCTGCAGCCCTTGGAACCTGCCATTTTATTTAATTACTTGCAGTAAATTATTTTGACACCCTCAATTAACAATGTCCGTCACCTCAGCCCGGCGACGATGAGTGCGAGGAATTTGCCATTTGATCTGTTTTGTCTGGTGGAAGAGTGCAGAGAGCAAAAATGCCACCCTAGTGGGAATTTTAAATAGAAAATATTAACAATTCCCTCAAGTCTATTACAATTTTTTTTTTCCCAAAGTCCAGGGTGTATTTTGACTGGATAAATCCATGGCTGCAACAACCAGAAATGGAACCGATGGAAGGACAGGATGGTTCTTCCTGGGCATTATGAGAAGACCAGTCACTTAGAGACAGGACTGTTCCCTGTGAAGCTCATTTAGGTGTTAAATATTTATCCATATATAACAGGGTTTGCTCAAGTCTCCAGTGCATCCAGGATGTGGTCTCTAAACTTCCCAAAGGATAATGTGTGTGGATCATCCTGTGAACTTAATGCTTTGCTGTTTCACTGGTCAGAGCAATATTAAACTTCGTCACTCTCACTTTAACAACTTTGTGGGTGTTGATGATGGAGCTAATTAGCCATGTTCTCTAATTTATTAAAATCATAAATATTTCACTTCAAGGGTGTCTTTGGGGGGGAGGGAGAAGAAGAGGGTGGGAAGGTTAAAGGGAGACAACTGCATGAAATTCTTTGGCTGATTAAACGTTCCATAAGATACAGCAATATTTTACCTCTTTTAAGTGATTTGGTGGCACATCGGACTTGGCATCTCATTCTTTGCCCTGTTTATTTTTAATTATGACTATTATTTTATCTACCATGGATAACATTAGGCTGTGGTATGGTCGGCTGGAAAAGCCAAAGAGCACAAAATCATTTTAGTGTCAGAAGCTTAAATAAAGGGCAAAGGAACAGCAAAGCCATAAAACAGGAGGAGTCAGAAAGATGTAATACATTGCTCTACTGTGGAAGCTCTAGAATTTTTAGTACAGTACATACAGAGACTTGTGGGGTTTTCTGAAAAGTAACCTGATATCCAAACCTTGCTTCTAACAAGCAAATCTGCATATCAGCATTTGATGCTTTAAATAGATCATCTTCACACTTAAAAAGATTGTAGCCTTGCTGTGCCATTGCCACCTCAGAAAAGCCTCATATTTCTTAGAATTCATGCAGATTTCACCAAGTAAAGGGCAATGCAGGAGCCTAAATCCTCATATGGATGGAAAATGATTCTCCATCCCTTTCACAGCTACTATTGCTGACAGTTTAAGAGAATCATTTATAGACCACGATTTTAGTCCTTGTTTTGCTGTGGATGTTTTCTATGCCCATGGACACGTGGAGAAGGCAGGTTCTCCATGGGCAGCCATACACGTAGTTCTTGCTGCCTGGGTTGCTGTGGAGTGAGACTTGAAGCTATCAGGAATAGCCTCAGTTTCCCTGTGGAGATGGATCCTTATCTTATGGATTGGGGAGGGAGAAAAGGGAGCATTTGGGAAAGGCAGAGATCGTGGGGCTCTCAGGTGTCCTGGTGCCTTTTATCAGCTGCAAAAGCCTGTGGCTATTGTAAATCATAAAAGAGGAGGATGAGAGGAGGAACCGATCTTGGAATGTGAGAGGTGAGATAAAATAAACGGAAAACACCAGGGCTGAAATCCCAGCTCATTCCAGCCCAGCCCTGGCTGAACCCGGCGATGCGATTTCCCTCAGCAGCAGATAAAGGGAGCAGACAAAACGATGCTAAAATACCTGGGATTACCTGTCCTCCTTCCAAATATCCCTTCCCTCCAGCCCCAGCGTGGGAGATGCCGGAGATACACGGCCCTTTGTCGGGGGGATGCCTCGGTAGATGCAATCTGTGCCTCATTGTCCGGTAATAGCTTGATTATCTGGGGGAGGTGGGGGGGGTGAAAACGCAGAGTGGTTGTGCCCAGCGAACCATGAAATTGCCGCTGCTCCGAGGACCCATTTATCAGCAGCCCTTTAGACCCAGCAGGGCCGGCTGCTCGGTGGGAGACCCGGGGCAGGTATTCACCCAGAGCCGGGATGTCGGAATGCGCCGGGGACCGTCCCGCGCTGAACTTTTCAAGGAGCAAGTGAACCCTGGAAGACGATGAACAGGAAGACAGAGCTTCCCGGGGAATTGAGAGCGATGCAGTGCAGGGAGATAAATGGCTACAGAGCCTGAAGAACACATTAGGAGGAACGTGGTTGAGGGGTTTGTGTGTTTTGTTCGGTGGGGTTTTTTTCTTTCTCTTCAGCAGAGGGGAAATTTGGGTAAAGCCATTAAGCTCTAATTCCACTGGGGCTGGCCATGCAGTTTGTGTCAAACCCACGGTTAAAACGTGAGCGAGCAACGCCTGGAAGTGGCCAAGGAATCTGGACACAGACGGGCCTCCCTGGGGTGGATTCCTCTTTTAATGACCCTGGCCCCAAGCTTAGGAACTAATTTATAAGCTAAATCTAATTCCTTCTTGGAAACTGCTGCCCAAATCTGTTCCTGCCAGGAGTTCCCACAGAGCTGAGCTGAGGACGGGATATTTCCCCACTCACCAAGCTGTGAGGAGTGAGACACCCCACTGGGTCAGGTATTCATCCCAAAATCCTGAAGCTTATCTAAAAGTTTCTGCTGTCATCATCAGATGAGAAGCAGAAATTCAATTTTGCTCGGCCGAAATGGTTCCAGGAGCTCCAGCATGGGTATTGACACGGTCTTGTCAAGCAAATAAATATCTTTACACCTCAAAAGATTAAGAGATGCTGATTTCAGCTGAATTTTGCTTAAAAGTACAAATCCATCCCAAGTCAACTGAGTTTCCCACCTCTGGTGGCAAAGGCTGGCGTTTTGTCTGGTGCTTGTCAGCTGAGCCATCCCAGCAGGAGCTTGGTGAGCTGGATAAATGGGGAGAGCTGAAACTGGAAGAGGAGAAGGGGCAAAAGACACTGCAAATAAATACAGAAAGTGGGGTTTGTGAGCTCCTCCCTTCCAGCTCCAATCCAGGAGTTACGAAACTTGATATAGGGAATCCTACAGGGGCCTTAGAGGAAAGGAATTTACTCCCACCCATCCTGGGTTCAGCCTAACTCCTCATTTTTTTTGTTATTTGAGCCTGTGGCCTGGAAAAGTGTCTGCAGATTTTCTGCCCAGAGTCCCATCCCACCCTAACCCCGTGCTCCTCTGTCCCTCTTGCACAAGGGCCACCTGCAACACAGAGGCTCCCACAGCTCCGACCCCGGAGCATCCCCACGCAGCCCCACGTGTGGGGGCAAAAGATCCGCTGCTGGCAGGAATTTCCTCCTGGGTGCATAAACCCCATAGACACAGAATTCCTGTGCAAAGGGAATTTCTGCTCGGAAATCACTGAAAGCAGTGGCAGTTTTCTCCACACCATGTTATGTACTGAAATAAAGTGCTCAGGGCCGAAGGTGGCTTTTCCTTACTGGAGAATTTCAAAGAACTGGGACACTCCTTTGGATTCTGCTGTTTATCCAAAGCACTGGTGTTTCTTAAATGAATGGCCACTGCCAGATCCCTGGCTGGATTGCAGCAGTCCCTTCTGATGAGTGTTTTATTAACTGGAGAAATGATGAGATTTTATGGTGATTCCAAATCTTGTGAGAGTTTGTTGAGTGAATCAGGTTTTACAAGACTTGGCGCCCATTTATCCAGTTTCCATCGATCCAAATTGTCACTGGGTGGGTTTTACCCGGGAAGAAATGTAAGATAAATGCTTCAAATTCCCTTTAGCTGTTCAGTCCGTGGTGTTACATTTGTGCTGCAGCCTGTTGCTGTGTGATGAGGACATATTGTAGTCTCAGAATATAAGAATACTGTCCTCTGTTGATCAGAAAGGAAACAACTGCTGCTCATGCACCAGAAAGCACTGAAAAAAGAAATAAAAAAAATAAAAGGCCCATTGGTTTTCATAATTCCCCCTCATGGCCATTTGCATATCTTCAAACATCTTTGTGTGCTGGGGTTTGAGGGCTCCTGGATCATTAATGTAAATCACATATCATACTTACTTGTGTGTTTTGGCAAAAATAGTGATACGTGGGATTGATCCAGACCTCTGCAGCTATTGATAGTTCAAACTTTAGTGGGCAGAAAATACCCCACTCCCTGAAAATAATATCTGACTGTTGGTGGCAAGAAGAGTGTACTAAAGTGAAAAAGGAGGTTAAACGAGTCAAAATGAGCAAAGAAAGTGCATTTTGAAAATTCTGGGGTTTAGATGACAAGGAGCTATGCCCGGCCACAGTTCACATTAAACCCAGCATCTCGCAGCTCTTCCCTTTCTGCAGCTCTCCCCCTCCCACCAACAGCTCCCTCTCCTCTTGACAAGAAAAAAAAACCCAAATGCAGATGAATTTGGGGGAAAAAACGGCATGAGCAGCTGAGTCAATAGTTGTGTGTTATCACCTCGACCTGTCACACAACCCACCGGCTCCAGGAGGTGGTGGGAGCCGCAGTAGGGCTTTGGGATCGGGAGGAGCTCCCTCTGCATCATCCCCAAACCAGCAGCAGCCTCATCCCTGCCAGCGTAAGGCCAGCGCTCCGAGGAACCCTCCAATTAGTGGGAGTTAATTAGCAGTGTAACAGTACCTGACGCCCACCCTCAGGCTCAACCCCAGCGAGCAAATGTTGCCCCAAAGCAGGACGGTGTTTAACGCGGCAGAACGTGTTGTGTCCGCCCCACGGGGGGTTCACGGGAGGGCTCTTGCCCCGTGGCTATTCCAGCTGATTTCACATCCCCGTTTTTTTTTGTTTTCCACTCTGCTGCCAATGATGCTCCAGGACAGGCAGCCACAGGCTGTGTGCCCAAAAACTGCAGCTGCTTGGGGCTGGGAGGGGAATCCAGCTGGATCTCAGCTCCTCAACCCCCCGGGGCAGCGGGAGGAGAGGTGTGTGCACAGGAGGATGATGAACTCGCTGCACTGCAGGGGACAGGGCAGAGAAACACACGGGGCCCTTTCTGCCTTCTCCAAATTTCAGCTCCAGGCATGCAGGGGCTACACCTATTTGCTTTAGCCACAGGGTTGTCCTCTCAGGGTGTTGCTCAGCACTCACTTGCGATGATCTTGTTGTCAAAACTGTAGTGCAGCTGAATTACTGCCTAAATCCTCAAAAAGAGGAGGCAAACTGAGCTTGGAAAGGAAACTTTGGGGTTGTTTTCCTTCATCACCTGATGTCATGGCATCACATTTTGTTCTGCAAACATAAAAGGCATCGACTTGAAAAAATAAAATCAAATGAAAGCTGGGATTCTCATTGCAGCCAAGAGCTGCAGGTGTAAGGCAGGGACCATGTGTTGCAGGACTCGCTAATTAAATCATGCCAATTAGCCACAGAGCACTCTGAGGTTCAGCAGCTCCAGGGTTCAAAGACCTTTATGTCTCAGGATTTGGGGTTTGCACAGGCTGAGTCTTGCAAGACTCTGACCCAAAGCCGAGTTCAGCTTTCAGGCACTACTCGGCATGAACATGCTGAGGATGTGTTTTTAATTGTATTTTCATGTCCCTGAATATAATTAAACGTGCCTGGAAGTTTTCAAGGCCAGGTTGGATGGCACTTGGAGCAACCTGGTCTAGTGGGAGTTGTCCCTGACCATGGCGTGGGGTGGAAGGAGATGAGCTTTAAGGTCCCTTCCATCCCAAACCATTCCATGATTTTGTGATCACTCCCAATGTCACCTGCTTGGTGATTTTCTTTATCATACACTCCTCTATTAGGCTCAGGCTGAGCTGGTCACAGCTCTTCCCCATTGGGACATCATGTTTTACCTGGATGTGACAAGGAAGGTGATGACACCACCACTTAGCGCTCTCTAGTCCAGTCTTGCTCTAAATTAGTCACTTGAAAGCAAGAGCCCAGCAGTCAGCTGGCAAGAAACTCTGGGACAAAAATTTTCCATGTGCTATTTTTAATATGAAATGGGTCTGAAAGCAAAGACTGGG
The DNA here is from genome assembly GCA_013399695.1 of Formicarius rufipectus. Lineage (NCBI taxonomy): Eukaryota > Metazoa > Chordata > Aves > Passeriformes > Formicariidae > Formicarius > Formicarius rufipectus. Next base: position 432,712 of record VXAU01001886.1, on the reverse strand, counting down.
ACGGGCTTTTGTAGCAAAGAAGGAGGTTCAGATGCCAACTGTCCCTATTTAGGAAGGATAGTTTCTATTTTCTTTTAAAAGCAAAATATCTCTTATTTTTCCATTCTGTCCTTCTTCGAAAGCTCTCACGGTCCAAAATATGTCAATGGACTTTAAAGGTGTGTCTCTATTTCTCTCTCCTAAAAATACCTATTTATAGCTCAAAAAATGCCACAAGCAAGTCTGGAAGAGGGCACAAATCAGAGTTTTGCTTTCTAGCACAGGAATTACAGAACAAAACAGGGATGTCATAGACTGGGTTGTGGGTGGATCTTGCCACGACCCTGCACAAAACACCCAGAAACCACAAACTTCTTAAATCAATTGGCCATTAAATGAATTAAAGCAGAGTGACTCAGACTGGCACAAAAATCCCAATAAATATCTGAAAACTGAGTGCTGAGGTCAGAGAGCCCTCACAGCTCCACGTGGGACCAGCCACCCTTCCCTCCACAGATGTCAGGGCAGATTTCCCATGAAGACCCTTGTGTGAAGAGAGACCACTGAAGCATCTTCTTGGTTCAGTTTCCCCACGTCAGCTCCGGGCTCTCTGTCTCTCTGACCCCAAAGTAAGGGAGAATCTTTCCACCTCCTCCTACTGAGCAAGGAAATGACTCTTTCACCAGCTAAAAGCAACTTTCCCAGTTTGCTGTAAATGCTGGTTTGGGTGTCCACCCACTGAAATGTGAAACTGGAGCTGTTTTGACTGGACACTGAGGTCCCCAGGGGTGTGTGTTCTGATGAAGTGCAATCGTTGAGGGGGAAAAACAGCCCTGCTGCAAACGCTCTCGACTGTGAATGTGAAATGCTCCCTCCGTGGAAATCCCACGGCTGCTGGAAACGTGCAGCTCCCACAGACTGCGCTGCCAGGAAACGCCTCCGGAGGAACCACGGCCGAAAACAAAAGTGAGGCTGCTGCACAGTTATCTCCAACATCAAAGGAATGTCGTGTCCCACTTCAGGGGAGGGGAGGTTTGGGAAGGGAAGGTTTGGGAAGGTTTGGGAAGGTTTGGGAAGGTTTGGGAAGGTTTGGGAAGGGAAGGGAAGGGAAGGGGGAAAGGAGAAGAGGAAAGGAAAAGAGAAAAGGAGAAAGAAAGGGAAAGGGAAAAGGAAAGGGAAGAGGAAAGGAAAAAGAGGGAAAAGGAAAGGGAAGAGGAAAGGGGAAAGAGGGAAAAGGAAAGGGAAAAGAAAAGGGAAAAGAGAAAGGGAAAAGGAAACAGAAATGGGAGAGAGGAAAGGGGGAAAGGGAAAAGGAAAAGGAAAGAAGAATTTTGCAATCCTTTGTAGGACCCTCTGGCAGCAGCCCTGGCTCCCCTGGGTCCCTGCTCTGTTGCCACCAGTCTCTCTGCCAGCTCGAAGGACAAAGGACCCTTTCCAAGGGGTGTCTGTGGATCCCGACTGAGCCTCCAGCCCGGCAGTGGCTGGAGAGGCGGCAGGGGCTGAGTGCGGGAGCGGATCGGGCTGTGCTCGGCACCGCACGGAGCGCGGGGCGGCTCCCGAGGTGCTCGGCCCTGGGCAGGAAGCCTTCCCTCCTCCGAAACAGTAGCACGAAGAAAATGAAAATAAAAAACTTGCGCTTATTACTAGGAGACAAGCCAGATAAACCTCCTCTGGCACCAGAGAGGCCCATGGGAGAGCCGAGTCTGTGAATCATACGCAGTAATTTTAACTGTGTCATGGGACAGACCAAAATACAAGGCAGCCCTATCGATTTCAGCAGATATTTCGAACCCAAATTACGGAGGGAGTGAAAGTCCCCTGGGAATGTATCCCAATATTGCTTTTCAGGGCACTCCAGCGGGCTGGGAACTGCACGTGCAGTGGGGATTTGCTGACTGCTCCTGCCCAGTAGTGCTGGGATAAACCTCGGGAATCATCCACTGATTTATTTGTTGTTTCTTTCTTTTCATGACAACAGGTCACCCCACAGAGCTGGTTTGAAGTTGCAAAATTCCCATAAATCATGCAAACGTTTCTTCTGCTTCCACTGTGTCTTTCCCCCTGTCCTTTTTCTCTGCATTCCTCTATGATAAACACAGCCAAATGTATTTTTTTTCTTTCTTAATCTGCAGGGGAAAATGACCAATTTTGCTTGCAGGCTGAGAACTCTCGCCAGATTTCAGCTGGAATGGATTTCCACCCGGTTCCTTAACCCCCAGAAATCTTTCTTTTTTTTTTTTTTTTTTTTTTTTGTCAGTGACTTTCTAATAATAATAATAAAAAAAAAAAATTAGAATCCAAACATGAATTTGAAAAAAATTGCACAATAAATTTTTAAAAAATCAGTATTTGCCTTAAATAAAGATGATTTTCAGTGGCGAAGAGCAGACAGATTACAGAGCTAACAGGATGCGAGGCACTGAAAGAACCGTCCCAGAGCTTCATGGATCCAAATCCTAGGACACCAAAAACTGCAATTTGAGTCAAATATTTCCATACATTATGGCAGGTCTCCTGTGACCTCGGGGCTTGTGACCAGTTGGATATTCATTTAGACTGGTGAGTGAACAGTTCACTTGCTATTCCTGAATGCACAAGCAAGGAATCGCTGCCAAACTCATTGCAGACTCTGCACAGTCCAAGGGGCTCCTGGGTTATCGTTCTGCTCAAGGTGGGAGTCAGGAAAAAGCACTTTTTGCCTTCCCTTTGCCTTGAGGCCAGGCAAGGGGAGAGCTGCTGCCCTGGAAAAACGGGGAGAGATGAAAAATGTAGCCATCTGCTGAAATTTTCACGGAATTCTCCTTGCAGCCGGTTGTTCTGCCATTGGTAACTGTGGGTTTGGGCTGCTCTTGCACCACTGAGGATCCCAGGATGACCTCCTGGCTCTGGGATCTGTTTTACCCCTTTGGAAGTGTGTAACATTTACGGCAGCAGGCACAGAGGAGAGAAGGGGACGGGCATAAACAGCAACTGTGCAAGGTACAATAAAGCAACGAGCAAACTGCATTTTATGGGGCTGTTTGCTGGGGAAACTCAACAAACATCAGTTCTCCTGCCATTTGTAAGATGTACTTTATGATTCAGCAGGATGACATGAAAAAGGAGCCAACAACTTGCCCAAAGCCCCAGCAAGTCAGTGGCAGAAATGGAAAGAAAATGCCAAGGACCTGATTGCAGATCCCTCCTCTGCGTGTTTTGCCATGACAGAAAACGTTTGGTGAAATGCTCTGAGTGGCCTGTAAGTTAAAACTGAGGAAATCTATGGTTTTCATATTTGATGGAGTGAAATGCACTGAGGGATAATCAAAGCTTTATGTACCAGTCTTAGAGGAAAGCGTTTCACAATGCTCAAAAAACCTTATTACTTTCATAAGCAGGGGAAGGACTAATGACACACATATGCTGACTCCCTTCCTCCAGCTGAAACCAGGGATGAAAGGGCACAGAGATGGATTCAGAGGTGTGGATACAGCCAGGGGGACTTGCAGCACTGTTGACTGCACTGATTCATATCTAAACTTAGGCAGTGTAGCCACAAACTTTCAAAACAATCTCTTTGTTTGGAAGAACTGGTGCCAAACTACCTGTTGACAGCATCAGCACCCGCCAGGACAGGTCCCTCCCTGCAGGTGGATGGTCCTTGAGCTCTGGTGGAATCAGAGTGAGGAAGATATAAATTGGGTGTGAATAAAAGCCTTTGCTGTGGGGAAATAGCCTGTGGGTGGAATGTATTGTTTCCTCCTGCCCAAACCCATCTCATTCCTTCTAGGAAGGAGCAGTGATGCCCACAGCAGACTGTCCTTATAGATAGGGGAATGTTAATCCAAAAAAACCCCACAATTTTAAGCCTTTCAAATTGTCTTTCAAATTTTTTTATTTATTAGTATTAATCTAGCAGGCAAATATCCTTAGAAACATACTGGGATGAAAAGTTTTATGATCCAGTGGCAGGAGCAGGACAGAAAACAATGCACACGTTTCCCATATTTTGCAGTTTACCCCCAGTGAGGATTGGACCTAAATAGGTCTCCAAAGAGATTCTCCCATGCTGACAACAACCTGGAGAAGAGGAGCGTCACAGAGCTCACATGATTGAGTCCTAATCCCATGGCAGCTCTTACTTACTGTAAGAGCTGCATTTTTAATGCACAGACATGGTACTGTCCCACCACGGCCTGTGCTGGGGGAGGTGCCATTCCTGATGATGGATATACATGTCCATGATGGACGTGCTCCACTACAGCTGGGAAGACTCATGGTTTCTTTGTGCTCTTCATGGTTGCACAATCTGGTCAAAAAGTCAGGTTTATGGTTCCTGCATCCTCTACAGAGATGACCTCAAAGAACCTGTAACTTCATTGTCCTCTTCTCACACACTTAAGCTACCCAAATAAATAAATAAATAAACAAACTGGAAATAAACCCCCACCTTTCCTTGCTGGGATAAATGGAAGTTCATGGCACCGTTAAAACCCAGCTCTTCAAAATGCTACTTTTTCTTTTTTTGCTAAAAGTTACTATTTATCCAAGTGACTTTTCCACTGACCACACACAGATTTCAACACCATTTGGCAGTTAGAGTTTTGGACAGTGGCCTGCTGACCAGAAGCTCTTCCAAACCACTCCTTAGATGCCATTGCGCGGTCCAGGGGATTTCTGAGATAAGCAACTCTATTCATTACTGTGCAATAGGTAAAGAGAAAGTGATTTTAGTTGTACGTCTTAGGCAAGGGTGAGCTTTAATATTGCCTCCCCTTGCCTTTCCCTTTATTAGGTTAATGGTCCTTTGGATTCGCCTCTAAAGAGCCCTTTCACACTGTGGCTGCTTCTCCTTCTCCAAAGCCTCTGCCAACTCCTAATGCAGCAAAGGGGGGGGGAAAAATTTAATAAAGTTCCTTAAATCTCAGGAAATGAAGCTTTGCCTCCTTAAGTTCCTTGTAAGAATGAATGTTCCACTGTGGCCAGCCCCGAGCGTGCTGAGGTTTCGCGTGCGGCTCCTCTGGATACGCGGGTTTATTGATAACGTGCTCCTTCCCCCAGCCTGCTCCAGCACACAGCCCAGAGCTGCTGACCTGGCAGTCTCATGGCTTTTTGCTCCTGAACTGGTATTTTGGGGTGCTCCCCACGCTTTGTGAAGCTCCCAGCAATCATTCCAGAGAAGAATCACTTTGTCAGCCGCGGTAACAGCGACCAGCTGGGCAGACACAGCCCGGCGGGACCCCCAGGGCCGGGTCGCTGGTGGTCACTTACGCCCTCAAGTCCCAAATTCTTCCTTCTGAACTTAACCCCAGCTTTGAAAAGTGGGGAGGGAGAGATAAGAAAGAAAGCAAATCCCATATAACTGTCTTTAAAGAGTAGAGGCTGCAATGGTTTCTTTTTTTTTTCTTTTTGCCTCTTTTTTTCCTGCTTTTTCTGTTTTAAACTCCTGCCATTTGTTCCCTTGTAAAAACAGAGGGCTGAACCTTTCAAGCCTCCCAGCCCTCCAGTGGGAATTCCACCCTTTCAGTAAAAAGTTCAAGGATTGCTCCCACAGTATTTAGGAAGGGAGAAAATTGTGAAAGATGGTTATTTCTATAAACACCAAAGAAATAACAGTTATTCAGCAGCGTTTTGAGTTCCTCCTGCTTTCAGAGTGAGGCAGAAATATCATATAATATTATAAATATATATGTAAAATATGTACTATAATAATATGACATATAATAAAAATAATACATCACAAAATCACTGTGAAGTTTCCCTCCTGTCAGGCTTTGCTGGCATTGCAGCCATGAAGTTACTCACTGGTGCCTTTTATGCTCTGTAAAATATTCAAGGGAATTTTCCCCAGTAAAAGCTTTTAATGGACCTGGAGATTAAAATATCTTGTTTCTGTGTCACCCTTTTGAGAAGTTGTGGCATTGATGGGATTACTTGAAGTGTAAAATTATGATCAGAGCTCTGAGTTCTGGTTTTACAGTGAGTGTTGCCTCCTCATCCTTCCTTAGTCCCAAGAAAAAATCTTGGAGCTTGTTTCTGACGGAGAGAACCAAACACCTGATGGCAGCACATATAAAGAATCTTCAGTGCATTTGTAACAGCTCCACACTTCAAGTTACTGAAATGTAGGGATTGTGGGATTGTAGGGATTTAAATGCTTAGAATTTGATGCTACTTGTGTCTTGTGTTTTTGAATTTCTGGTTTATACTTCTTGTTTTCTGGTCCTTTTACAACAAAACCCAAGTCACCGTTTATTTAAGGAGGAAAATTCAAGGAGGAAAAACTCCCCTTTCCTTTGGTGGGTCCTGGAGGATGCCTTGAGAAAAAGGATAAACGAGCAGGAAAGAATTCAAAGCCATCCTGAAGCAGCAAAGGTACAGGATCTCAGTCTGGAGGAGGTCAAAATGACTTGCAGACACCCGGTTCCTGCTGCTGATTCCTTGTGTGACATTGAAGTTGCTCTGACTCTGTAACCCACTTTTGTCACTGATACCATTGGTTTAGGCCATGTGGCTTTGGGAGCCCAGTGATAAGAAATGTTTGCATTTCTAAATAGAGAGTCTTTATAGCATCACTCTGGCTGATGCCCCCATTAACACTTCATTGTGTTGTGCACCAGCTGGGTGAGGAGCTTTCCCCTGCAGCGTGCCAGGACCACCACCAGCGCCCACCAGGACCCTCCTTATGCCATTCAGTAACATTTCTGGGACCCCCCAATGCCTCTGAGTGCAAGGATTAGCAGACCCGAGGTCACTGATATGTGTTTTTCTCACAGCCCTTGCTCTTTAATCACTGGGAGCCAAGATAAGGGGTTGGAAGTGCAACTCTCCAGTCAAGTGCAAGCCAGCGATGTGGCAGGGGAGCATTTCAGCACTGAACTGTAAATCTCCTCCTACCAAGGACACATTTGTACTCCTTCCTTTTTACTAGGCACTCCCTTCAACAAGCAGCTCCGCATCTAAGTTCTCTGCTTTCCTTACACATGTAATCCAAGGCTTGAGGGCATCTGGATTGTACCTAAGATTTCCTTGCAAAGTAGGTTTGAGTGGATTTGTGTTCTCCAAATGGCTTCAGGTCCACTGAGCAGATTAAAACGACTGTCCTGGAGTGGATCACCCAAAGCTCAGACCTCCCTTGGAGATCAAGTTCTCCAAACCTTCCTCAGCTCTGTTGTCATGGTCCATTTGGGACTCAAATCTCCATAGTTTTCTCTGAGGGTGGTGCCCCCAAAACACCACAACTGGTGAGAAGAGAAGAAAACGTTGCTTTATATCCCACATATCTCTTTATTTATCTCGTGAGAGCTTTACTGTTATGGTCTTTGCCTCTGCTAAGGCTCTCCTGTGAAACAACTGCCTGCTTGAGGACTCAGGGCTCTGGGATTATATCCATCTAATCCAGCTCCCCATGGGATTCAGATGGGAGCAGAATTGAATCCTTATGAAGCAGACAATCTCGAAAAGTTCAGTCCTATTTTAGAGATTTCTAATCCCAGATAGTCCCTAAATGGAAGGTTTTCCACAGGGTCTGTTGTGGACTTCAAATCAAGATGGAAATGGGGTGTTTTGCTGGAAGCAGAGGGACAAATGTCAGTGCCAGGGGGATTACAGAGCTCAAAAATGTACTCTTCATAGTGGATTTTGGTGACAAATAAGGGGAAAGACTCAAGAACCTTCACACACAGACAATTCAGTGATTGCAGCTCACCGAGAGTGAATTTGCTGTTGAAGGGGCAGAATTTTGTGGCTGTTGTCAGAGCTGTGAGAGCCAGATCAGGCTCAGCCATGTGGGTGCATCACTGAGGCCAGGTCAAGCCAGGATACAGGAGATGAGAAAGGCAAAGAAGGGCAGAGCTGACATGAAGGATGGGGGGGAAGTCCTACAAATGCATGTGGCAGAAGATTAAATTGTCCCCGGAGCATTTGAAGCACTGTGGGACACAACATCTGGCCACCAGCTGTTGCTGCAGAAGAACACTGGTTGCCAGCAATTCCTGTGTTGGATCCCACCAGTCCCATGCAGGTACCCCAGGGATGGATATGTCCCAGGGATGGATACATGGGCAAAGCAGCACCTCAAGTTCAGTTGGGATGTCCCAGAAAGAGATCTGCCAAATAAACTTGACTCAGTCCAGAGGGCCTGGTGACTCAAACCATGAGCTCTGGCTCTGGAGTGAGCAGAGCCTTCCTAGGCAGGCTCAGAGAGCAGCAGCAGTGGCTCTGGGCCAGCTCCCATCAGCATCAGCCCATTTGTTTCAAAGTGAAGCTGTGCCTCACCAGACACTTAAATAGCTCTGACGTGGTGGGCATCCATCACCGTCTCATCCCTTCTCCATTCCCAGAGGGAGGAACCTCTGGGGCTCTGGACCCTGAGAGACCTTTGGGGAAATAAATGAATCCTCTGACGGGTGAGAAAGGCAGGAGGCTGATGTGGTGAGGGGGGGTTGGGGTGAAGCAGGAGCCACAGGTGACACTGACACTGGGAAATCGATGGCCCTGGTGGAGCCCCAGCAGCACTGCTGGTGTTCTGCCCCCTGTGCTGAAAGACAGTCCCACTTTAGCAAAATCTTCTTGGTATGAGAGCAAATATTTTCTCTTATCACAAAACCTGCTGCATTCTAAGTTTCAAAAAATACTTTGGTTAGGTTTTACTCTGTTTTCTACTGTATTCCCTACAAACCTTACAGTGTTTTAACGTTCTACATGGATAGGAAGGGGGTAGAAGGAAACACTGTGGTATAATAGGGAATATTTCATTCAGAAATATCCTACAGTGTCCAAAGGGAATGCCTTTTCTTACCCTGGACCTTAAAATGAAGGCACTGAGTGGCCTGGTACGTGTGGGTGGTGCTGAGCCTCTCTGCCAGGTTGCTGAGCAATCCCCAAGGCTCTCACAAAATCACGGCTCTGCAGGTATTAACATCTTGAGAGCCACAATTTCTGTGTTCCTACTGTAAAACAATGATCCTTTGGGGATATTCCCTCCAAGAATCTGAAAAAGAAGCATAGTCAGTCTCTGCAGTCACTTGACAATCTGATTTCTAGAAAACATTCAGGAAGAATAAATGTACAGAAAAGAAAAAAAATAACAGCTGACTTATTCAGGGGCCTCGGGACTTGAGACTGAACATATTTTCTCTATCTGTGGTCTAAAAGACAAAAGCAGATAATAATTTACCCAAGGTCATCCTGCCAGAACATAATTACTTTTCATCTTATAAATTTATACTGATCAAAATTCTTGCTCTCAGACTTTAGTGAGTAGCCCAACAGGCATCAGCTTGAAAGTGGCCATGGTGGAAATGAAAAATTAAAGAAAACACAACAAAAATGCTTATAAATAATGACCCATCCTAATAAGTTCAGTGTTCTGAGGTTTATGTGTTTGTTCAGACTTCATATTAAATTGTCTAGATATTCATGATGATGGAAAAATCAACAATGTCAAATTATCCTTGAGTTGATCTGGAAGAACTTGAATGGGTCGAGTAGAGTTATTTTGGATTTACATCAGTGTCTCCTCCCTGAATTTAAAACCAGTCCATTTGTTAACACACTTGCAGGGTGTTGGTTTTTAGTTTGTTTGTTTGGGGTTTGTTTTGGTTTGTTTTGTTTTTTCCCCTGGTTTTTCCAAGCTGTTAAAAGCCTCAGAGAATTTGGTTTTAAATGCAAAGAAATCATGGCTGGTCAGATCTGGTTGCCTCAAGTGACGAATGACAGAACAAGTCCACTTCTTCAGAAGTGGGTGTATGGACACATTTCAAGGGGAAATGGCCTCAAGTTGCACCAGGGGAGGCTCAGGTTGGATCCACCATCCCTGGAGGTGTTCAAGGAATGACTGGCCATGGCACTCAGTGCTCTGGTCTGATTGACAAGGTGGTGACTGGTCACAAGTTGGACTCAGCGATCTTGGACGTCTTTTCCAACCTCACCAATTCCACGATTCTGTGATATCCAGAAGCTGGCTGTGTGCAAGGTGAGCTGGCAAGTCCAGTGTCCATACATGAGCAAGTTCATGCCCTGCAAACATGTTCTCAGAGCTTGCTGTGGACCAGAATCCACTGGTGCAACATTTGCAGGCAGCAAGTGGGTTTGAGTCCCTCTCACAGCAGGATCTGCTCTCCATGAGCTCCAAACTCACGGACAGCCACACACCTCATTAGGATGAGGTTGCTCCAACACATTAACACCATTTCCAGCACTGGCTTGCACTAGACTGTGTTGGAGCAATGCATCCTGGAAAATAGGACATCCTGAGTTGGAAGGGGCCCCCATGGATCACCGACTCCAACAGGGATCACCGAGTCCAAACCTGGTTACGGATGGTTGACAAGAGGGACAAGAACCTACACAAAACCTTCTTTCAGCTGGAAAGGGGAAAAGAAATATGATTGTCTTTTTCTTTTTTTCATTTTTTTTTAAGCTATTTTTTCTTGGTTCCAAATTCCCTTGTATTTCCTGGTTCCAGCACAGACAAGCCATGGGAAAGCCAGTTCTCACGGCGTTTGCACAAACAGGAAGCATGTGAATTTTCAAAAGAGACCCTATTTTTATGAGAGCTCCCGCTGAGTTTTGCTGACTCAAGAGACCTTGGCCTGAATTTAAATAAGCAACTTTGGAGTAACTGAACTAAATCTTTGCATATCCAGCCTCCTTATCTGCCGCCCATTTTCCAAAACAAAGCAAAGGGCCCGACTCAAAATGAAACCCTGTGCCCAGGGTACTGACTCACTAAGAGGCTGGTACAGGTCTTGGTAGCAGAGGAAGGCTCTAGGACTTGGAGAGGTTATAAAGAATCCCACTTTACTGCTGCCAGATTGTTAGGGAATCCCAATTTCTTTCCACTCATGGGAAGGGGATCTGGGCAACCATCATGCCAAGCTGTCAGAAAGCATCACTTCCCTCCACCCTGATGCTGCACAGATCCTGAGATGTCAAGAGCCATCAGTCCTGAAGGGGATGTTTACTTCTCTGGATGGTGAGGTGGAGATTTCTTGTCCTCTTGGCACCCTCTCAGAGCAGTACCAAGTCATGCCATTCCCTGCTGCTGCTCTTCAGCTTGGCTGGGTTTGCTCAGCATTCCAAGGGATGGGTTTTGATGCTCTCTCCACTGGCAGGTGCCATTCAGGCACATGGAAATAGCCCTAGTCCCACCAAAAACTTGTTCGAGCTGCTCTCTGGGGTCTGGGGACTGTGATTTTTATTCTCAGGTGGAAACTGAGGTTTTCAGGCTGCTTGGAAGGGGAGGGTGCTCTGGGAAACAACAGGCTTTTGAAGAATAAGGTGAAAGGACCTTTCTGTGGCTTAAATTCTTTACGCTAATTTTAACAACTATTCCAACCCCTTGAAAATTGCCACTCTGAGAAAATAAACAGGGCCCATATTCAGCCACTGAACTGGCACACAGGCTTTGCTCAGCCACAACTGGGAATGCCTAACAGTAGCCAGCCTTATTCCTGCCTGCAGGAATGAAGGGAGAGAGAGGGAGAAGGAGAGAAAGAAAGAAAACGAGGGCTACTCTGGGCTAATTGGCTGTGGTTGGCTCGGGCTGCTGACTTAGGGCTGGTTTTAAGTTACATGTAAGCAAGTGAAATGGTATATAAATAATAGCAGGGGGAGAACTACAGTGGAAAAGCCAGCCAGTGTCTGTCTGGCATGATGTTCTGGTATTCATCAAGTCCTAGTGTGGTTTGTGTCACTCAAGCCACTGAGCTGCCCTTGGAGAGCACCCACCAGTGCTCCAACGTGGTCCTCTGGGGAGGGATCTGCCAACCCAGGTGGCATCACCAGGTTGGGACAGTCCCCAGACAAGGGAGTCTCTTGATTTACAAGCCCTCAGTGTAACTGCTCCCTAACAAACTCTAGATCCTGCCCTGTGTGAGCCCACCATCACCATCCATCCCCAGAACCCTGTCGAGATGACCCATGGATGCAGCTTGGGATTTGTGTTGGCCAAGGGTGGTTTTGCTTCAGGCATGACTTTCAGAAAAGCTGCAACAGGCCTGGTGAACCAGTAAAGAGGTCTTCACATGCCTCTGCCTTTTCTCAGAGACCCCCAAGAGCAGAACAATCTTTTAAGCCTGAATAACCAGCTCTGATCAAGTTGCTGCAAGTAGTGAACAACATCCCAGCCTTTGGGTCTGGCTGAGGGGAATCTTTGTAGTCCCTCACACCAGCTCCCTCTAATAAACAGTTCTTCCCTGTAGTTGTAGTTCCTGTCTCTCTTTTTGTCACTAATGACTTGATTTTTTTTCTTTTTTATTTTTTCTCTTTAATAATTTCAATTTCCAAGCACAGAAAACCTGTGAAATGAAAAATTTGATCACCTCTCTTATACACAGATATGCCCTGGAGGAGAAAGTCTCCTACATCCAACATTTCATACATAGCCACAGTTCTGTCTCCTATTTCCTCCTTGGCCTTTTTTCTTTTGCTTTGCTTTTTTTTTTTTTTTTTTTGAGATTTTTCTCCATAATCTCCTTAGTTTGGTTTGTTGTTTTCTTTCCCTCTGCTTCACTTCCTCTTCATTCCTCCACCATTTCCTGGCTGTAGTCTCTCTTCCATCCTTCTCATTATCTCTGCTGACAGGAGATTTCCCCTCATTTCTGACAAGTCACAGTTTCAAGCCTGTTAGATCGATGGAGTTGGTGTGTTAGATAAATGGAGTTGGTTTTGTTTGTTTGTCACTACACAGAAGACAAGCTGAAGTCTTTTCATTTATTAGCTTTTCTTTTTATTGCATTTATAACCGGGATCCATGAAAGAATCTGTTTTTCTGGTTATCTCCATGGGTACATCAACTTTTCCTCTTCCATTACGGACTTTCCAAGACTGCAAAAGACTCGGGAGAATGATGTTATTTTCTTGGTAAATCAGAAGCATAAACATGAAACCAGCAAAGGACTTGGAGGGGAAACACCCCAAAATCAGGTCAATCCTGAGAGCCTGGCACAGGATTAGTCACAAGGAATCGTTCCCATGGACCAAAACCATGTGTCTAAACAGCCTTGCCATGCTTCAGTGTCTGTGAGTGGGTAATGAAAGACCTTCAAGGCACAAAGGAATAAGAGATAAAGGAATCTCAAGCTATTTTCCTTCTAGAAATCATCTCTTCTCATGGCCAACCCAGCTGCACACGGTGATTGGAGGGGCCTGTGCACCAGGAAGAGGCCATTTCTTTGGGCAGGCAGGATTTTTTCTCATATAATTGTTTCCCACCTACGTGTTCCTCTGAACACAGCACAGGGTGAATTCTCTTTGTTTCCTGACTTGAATGTTGGAAGAACTTTAAATCCTGCTCTGAGTAAAATCCTAAAAGGCAAATCAAAGTAAAAAGCCTTACCACTGAGGATGGGTGCCAGTGCAATTTGTTTTAAGGTTTTACTGCCACAGAGTGTGTCTTTATGTTAGAAACACTCCTATCATTACCCAATGGCCACAGGACAAGGAGGAGACAAAAAAAAAAAGAAAAAAAGAACTTTTATGAGATTGTTGAGACAATAGTTATTTGTCATAAATAAAACCCGAGCCTGGCTGGTGCTGAGCCAAACCTTGCAAGTTTGTCCTGGCAGCCACGGTGTGACATTGCAAACATGATTATGTCATGTTGTAATGAGAAGCTGCCAGCTAGAAAGTCTGAGACAGCATCTTGGGGGCTCTGGAAACAGGGGACAAGTGGCCCTTTCCCCAACAATAGCCAGTTCAGACGTGGTACCAACACACAGGTGGTGGGTGGAGAGCAGAAGGAAGCAAACAGCAGGTGGAATCCTAAGGAAACACAGCTCCAGGTCTGGTTAGGCTGCCAGAGTCAACTGGGAAGTGCTTTGAGCTCCTGATGTCCACCTCGTAGCAAAGGCACAGACAGGAGATATCCAGGTGGAGAAAACACTGAGTGTCAGCAGGGAAGAGAGGAGCAATTGCTGTTGTAAATACGACAAGGTGGGCAGGCCCTGGCACAGGTTGCCCAGAGAAGCTGTGGCTGCCCCATCCCTGGAAGTGTCCAAGACCAGGTTGAATGGGGCTTGGAGCAACCTGGTCAAGTGGAAGGTGTCCCTGTCCATGGCAGAGGGATGGAATGAGATGAACTTTAATGTCCTTTCCAACCCAAACCACGCTGTGAGGCTGTAGGTCTATGAAATCATGCATTTTGGCTCTTTATTCCCCATTTCACTCGCTGCTGCTGTGGATGGGGTTATGGGGACCTGCAATGTCCTCAGTGCTGGACCATGCTGCATGTCCTGACCTTGAGTCCAGCAAAGCAATTGAGAGTAATCTCAACCTGACTTCAAACTGTTTCTGTTTTTTTTTTAACACAGAATCACAAAATCATTAAGGCTGGAAAAGCGCTCTTGGGGTCCCAGTGTTAACCAGCACTGCCAGGTCCACCACTGGCCCCTGTCCCCAGGTGCCACATCCTCATGGCTTCTTAAACCCCTCCAGGGACGGGGACTCCACCTCTGCTCTGGGTAGCCTGTGCCAAGCCATGAGTTCTTATTGTAAGCAGTAATGTGTCAGAAACCCCTACGGATTAGCCCAGAAAAAGAGCAGGATCTGTAGTGGAAGATGTCTGTGGAAAAAACTGGATTTCAGTGCAAAGTGACCACATAGGTCAGTGTTCTCACACGTGGTCACATTTCTGTGCTCAGAGCACACCCCAGTGCACCTAAAAGTCACATCTACAAAGTCCAGGCTACAAAAAAGATAAAAAGAAAAAGAGAAGGGGAAAAAAAATTAAAAAGAAATATTTGGGCAACTGGAAGGAATTATTCTTCCTTCCATAGCCTGGGCTGTATTCATAAATCATCCATAATTTTTTAGATGTCTAGGACAATGTTACCATTTGATGAAATAAAATAATGAACCCCTGTGACATCATCTTTTATCTTAAGAGTCCTGCACACTTGGTCATGTTCCTGAGCCACATTTGTGCTGCAGATATTTAGACCAAACCTGACATTTTATAGACTTCCTCCTGCTTGTGCATGTGTTGGAGACAGTTGTTTGGATTAGCACGATCAAAAAATTTAACACAGCCTTTCAAGATCCCGTTTTCATCTGGATTTGCACAACACAGAGGAAAGCATTCTGCCAAAAATATGTTTTTTTGAAAACACATCCACTTTGTTGTGACTGTTTGTAGCTGGTGAAATCCTGGGATGCCCTGATTGCCATGACCTGTGCTGCTTTCATAGAAGGCTGAGACAGAAAAGCACTGTACACAAATGAAAACCGTTAGCTTTCATACCACATGTGCTCTGCTTATGCCAGTGGGAAATGACAGGGAATGTACAAGGTCATGGTTTACTAAAAATATAAAAGTTTAACATGTGGTGTTAATAGAACACACAACAGGGGTCACTGGTACAATGGAAAATAATTCATTTCCAATGTCAGGCCAAGTAATTCACCAGGAAAGAACATTTGAAAATGTGTTACTTATATCTTTCTCTTTCTGTTCTTTATGACGAGTTTTAGAGGGGGGAAAAAAAAGGCAGCAGAATTACTACTAATAAAAATGCATAAATAATAATAATTATTCAGATTTCCACTGTGTCAGAATAGAGCAGACACATCAGCCCTACAGGAGCTGGCAAAATTACACCGGTGTACGTAATATCAGCACTGTACCCTCTTCTTCCTCCCTCCTGTCTCACTGGCACGAAGCACTGAATCCCCACCAGGACATGTTTAAACCTTGATCAGCATCTCTGTAGCTCTTGAGGTGCCCCAACCCCAACCAAGTGGCACAAAGCTCCTTTTCAGCTGCTGCCCAATCCAGGCAGTACATCAAGCATTGGAAGGGGCTGCCCAGGGGGGTTTGGAGTCCCCACCCCTGGAGGTGTCCAAGGAATGACTGGACGTGCACTCAGTGCTCTGGGCTGGATGACAAGGTGGGGATCAGGCACAGGATGGACTCAATGATCTCAGAGATCTTTTCCACCCGAAATGATTCTATGATTCTGTCCTCCCAGCAGGCATTTTGATGTCCAGCCATAAGTGCCACGTGTGCAGGGACCTAGCACTGAAATCCCACCAGAAATTACAAAGTCGGTGTCACCCTCCACAACTCAGCTCATCTGATGGTCCTCCCCAAAGCAATGCACCAGGCTGAGCCTCACACAAGCTGTAGAGACAGGACACTATTGCAGTGTCCCTTCCTTTGGCCCATGACATCCAGCCAGGAATCCCCTCTCGCAGGGGACTGTCACCCATTCCCCCCACATCTGGCACCCCCAGGACCACTCTAAGCCCTCCCTGCTCCATCACCTGCATAAGACACAGCACATATCCCAGAGGCTCCACACTTCTCAGGCATCTCCAGTTATTTGGAGGGAAAACTAATTAAAACCAGATGTTCCAGAGCTGCTCATTGTAAGTGACAGATAAATCTGTGAAACGGAGCCATTGGGCACCACAGCGGGCGCTGCTGCCACGGGGCTGGCTCTAAACAGTGCATCCCCTGTGCCTCTGGAGCCAAGCACCTATTGCATTCATGCTGCCAGAGCTGATGCCAACCCCCTGGCTGGTCAGGAGCCCCCCCAAATAAACCTGCCCCTCTGCTCTGCCTTTACCTGCCTGTGCCAATATGCCACACGCTGCTCTGTCAGCAACTCTTTCTTTGACTAAAGAGAGCAGCAGGTGAAACTGTTTTTCTTTCCTTCCCTGCCTCGCCAAAAGTGTTTGGATTTCTGGGTTGGCTCAGGCCGTTTGTGTAACGTGCATGTCCCCGTCTGAACAGTCAAACTGACTGAAAACATGTTTTCACTGGCTGTCCTTCCCCTGCTGTCCCCTGGTGTGGCTGCTGCCGGCTCCGGTGTGCTCCGCAGAGCTGCCTGGCACCGGCACCTGCCTCGGCTGTTTTGTGCTTTTCAAGCAAGAACGCTCATGGTCAAGCTAGAAAAGCTGTTGGAAACCATCTATCAGCTGGACCACAAGCCCCACCACAAGCACCACCATCTGTGGTGCTTTCTCGAAGCCTGGTGGAGCAGGACTCGGTTCAAGCCGCCGCTGAGCTTTGAAGGTCAAATCTTGAACTGTCTGTCTTCCCCTGGGAGTCCCGGGAAGAATTGTGAGCGAGGCCTGCAGGCTGATTTGTGCCCATCGACATCACCCACGGTGTCACTGGAGTTTATGGGATTCTTCCAGTCTGACTCAGGCAAAGGATCATTAAAATAATACAGTGAGGAACAGTATAAAAGCCACGGCGGGGCAATTAAAGCGAGCAGACAGACGGAAAGATGGATCAGAAGGAAATGTGTGCTGGGCATTGAAAAGCACAACGTGGGGGCTGTGCATGTCTTTTCCCAAAAACAACTGTGAGAGTTTATGTCGCCTCCCAGCTGGAAAATGCTTCGTTATAAATGTTTGTTGTCTTACCTCCTGCAGCCCTGGGGATGGCACCGGATAGTGATACTCATTTCCCCCCCCACACACACCTTTTGAGTGGCAAATGCTGGTGTGAAATTAATCTTTCCTACACAAACGTGCGTTCAACACATCCCAGTTGCTGCGATTAACAACCTGACATAAAAGATCTTACAGGGCATAGCACACTCATAATAAATTCCTGAGAGATGATCTGAGCCGGGTGTTGGAAAGCCAGCCATGTTATGACACATCAGGCTCACCATAAAGGATGATATTTAGTGAGATTTCACTGCAGTTCGAGGGATCATATGATGTAACACGCTTTTCTGACACTGCCCAAGGATTTGAAATTAATTTTTGAAAGACAAACTGTGTGTGACACAAAGCAGCATTTCCTGTGGGGTTTGGGACCATGGAGAAGCCTGCTGAAGCGAGGACAGTCATTCCACTGGAATAGCAATGCATCTGTCAAAACACTAAAGAAAAATAAGAGTAAATAATTGCAGGGCTTGGAAACGAGAAATAGCGCAGAATATAATTTTCCAGACTTCTTTCCTGGTCTTGAGCTGCCCTGAGTTATGTTAAATCACGTTCTTGGCAGCCCCCCCAGCCGTGCCTGCAGTGCCCCACAGGTGAGTGCTGCTCAGCTGGTAACCTGTTAACCCCCTCCACAACTGCCTGCAACCAGGTAACCCACCCAGAGCACATTCAAAGGAGAAGTTACCTTCTTTTGTGTCTCTGTATACACTTAAGTGTTTTCTCATCTCCTAAGGAAAAGAAAATCTTGTTTTCCTTAGCAGCAAAGGCAGTATTTGTTGCTGATGCATCGGATTATAGAGAAGTAAATCCATTTAATTTCAAATTAAGCACTAAAGCAGCTCCTGCAGATATGCTTTTGTGTCTGCTCAGAGAGACAGATACCCCGGCAACTATCATGGGGACATTTTTAGAAACTTTCTTAATTATCTGGCCCAGTGTTTTGTTATGATGTAACTAAGAGTAGGAGAGATGTGGTTTGTCTGTTCCCTGCCAAACCCTCTGATTTTCACTGTTTGCTTTGTTAATTTGAAAAAGTAGTAACAATTTCAAGAATTTGCCCATATGATCAAATACAAGTGATAGTTGTATCCTCCACTAGCACAGGCTCTGGATGGGGAGCCAGATGTGTGTGGAGCTGCAGGAAGGGAGAGGAGGGAAGGAGAGGATGCACAAGGCACTGAACTGGCAGAGCTTCCTTTGGAATTCTCCCTCTCTGATACCCTACTACTTTGATGTCACTAATCACAGTTAAATAAATTTTATATATACGTCTTCTTAATAATTTCATATATGCCACTTTAATAATTTGGGCTATGTACCTTCTACACCATATCTGTCAGGGTGTCCTAGAAATGAGGGGAATATGAGGAACATGCAACAGATCCAAGGAATGCAAAAGCTAATCAATTAGGTGAGTATTAGTATTTTTAGAAAGGTTTCCTGCTGTTGAATTAATTTCTATGCAGCAGCAGTCAGGTATATTTCAGTATAAAAAACTTTTAACATCCACCTGAGGGGAAAACTTCGGTGAGATGGTTGAGTTCCTCGAGGAACAAGGATTTGCAGGGCTGGAATGCAGACTCAACAGGAAACTTTTGACAGGTGCCCATCAGAGCCATAAAACTGGGATCCCAGAAGGGTCATGGGCTGTTCATTAAGATTTGGACTTGATGATCTTGGAGGTCTTTTCCAACATCAAAAATTCTATGATTGTCTGATACCTGAGCCAGCACTGCAGCCCAGGACAAGGACATTTAGGGGCAATCCCGATGGCAATGAGAACTCAGCACCCAGGGGTGCCACGATGCCTCCTTCTCCCTGGAAAAGCCTTAAAATGCAGCAGATCAAACTCAGTGTGACTGACCACAGAATCATTTAGTTTGCAAAAGACTTCTAAGATAACTAAGTCCAACCTTTGACCAATCACTACCTTGTCAACTAGACCAGAGAACTGAGCGCCATGTCCAGTCATTTCTTGACTGTGTTTAATTGGGATCAGGGCTATAATCAAGGCCCAAAAGAAGGTTGTTTTTGTTTTGTTTTGTTTTTTGCTTCTCACATGGATTTATTTCAATTTAATATCTCCCCAAAAAGCCGTATTTAGGCAGGATAAATCCTCAGTAGAAAAGCATGGCATGAACTCAGCGCCACCCCTCAGAAAGAAATCACACCCCGGCCTGAATAAAGGCAAAAATTAGTCAAGTAAACAACTTCAAACTTATAAATTGCATCAGCTCAGGAAGGAGGAGGGTGCAAAGCCCATGCCCAGCTCACTGCAGCCGATGGCACAGCTTCAGCACCAGGGTCCTTTCCCACACAGCCGGTTCTGTGTTTACGCAGACGGATCCGTCTGTCTGGCTCTATATTTAACTAGTCCAGAAACAAAGCGAGATAACCAGGTTAAGGTTAGTGCTCGGGGCCCGTGTGGGCCTCTGTCAAACAAGCTCTCCTGGCTACATAATTAAATGCTTTCCTGTTGGAGTAATTAGGAGAGACACGCTGAGATTTATAGAGGTCTAATCGTGGCAGACACTCTCAGCTCCCTATCTGAGGGACTCAGCCTGTGCTCCTTGCCAGCTTCTCATTTCCACCACATTTTTACAGTTGCAAAATGAGATTAAAAAACTGAGAGGAACGCAAAGGCTTCTCTTGAGCTAGAGCGAGCTGGCCGGGGCATTCTGATTCCCTTACTTACATGGCCTTTGTTTATGTGTTGCTCCACTTTAAACAAACTCCCTCTTTGTGTTGTCCTCGACAAGAGCTGCCTGGATAGAAAGAAGAGATCCAGCCAGCCCTGCTCTCACTGGGTGCCGGTGGACCTCTCTGGGAGAGGATGAAGCAACGCCGACGGCTTTTATCCCATTAGTACATGTGAAAAAGATGCAAACTGGCCTTGCCACAAGCTGGGCGAAGCTGAAATTTGGCTGGGCGAAGCTTAAAGTTGGCTGGCTGGAGCCAACGTGGCAGCAACGCAAGAGCCTCGGAAGATGTGAAGATTTAGGGCTCTGACTCACAGCCGGAGCAGATTAAACTCAGGCTTCCCACAGCTTCCTGCCCTGCCCCGGTTTAAAGTCTCCCTCCTCCACATCACGGCCACTTCAGCCACCAGCACAAGCTCCAGCCCTTCAGCAAAGGCATTTCCACAGCACCTGCCCCTCAGCCATCTCTATTTCTTGCCCCATTTTGGCAGGAGGGGAAACCAAGGTATGGAGAGGCTTCACCCAAAATCTTTAGGGCTGGCTGGTCAAAACTGTATTTCTACCTCAGCTTAGAAACATTTACTAAAACCCTGCACGGGGATGTAGGCAACTCATGGAAGTATCTCAGCATGGAGGCAGAAGTCAGGTTTTAGGGATTGGGTTTTTTTAATGCTTTCCTCCCACGACTCACCTCTCATGCTACAGTAGAGAGAGACATCAGATGACACGAGTGCCAATGTGAATAAATCAGTGTTAGAAGGATAGAAGAGCATTTCCTCTCCATTTTCTTAGCCCAGCTGAAGAGTAGCTGATGAGAAGTCCAGGTCCAACCTCACTCCCACCACCAGATATGTGCCCAGGTTTCAGGACATATTTTTTGACTTGATGATCTTGGAGGTCTTTTCCAACCTTAATTACAATAATTAACAATCGCATCTAGATTTAATTATCACAGATGAACATCTCAGGGACTGCTGATCTCAGCCCCACTTCACATCCGTGAGCATCAGTGTGAGGTAAAATCAACAGTGATCAGCATCAACATGGGCCCACACTTCCACGGGAGCCATGGAATGGCAGGGACAGCTGGAAACTCAAGTCCTCGTGAGGATTTTCCCTTTGCAGGTTGCTTCCAAAAATCCCTGGTGCAGCGGTGTTTCTTTCAGAGGATTTTCCTCCTTATCAGCATTTGGCATCTGCCAAACTATTGAAATGTGATTTAGTTTCTCATCTATATGATCTGGACATTCGTCTTCTGCTTCAGTGCTGAAAAGCTCAGAATAAGCCAAGAGGTTCCTGGAACACAACGGTTAATGAGGAAAAGTTGTCTTGGCAAAAGAAATGGTCTCATAGGCTGGTTTGAATATATTAAAGGTGAAATGTTTTGCAATGGGGAGGATGCTCTTTCCAGCCTGAGCTTTTGAGGTTGAGTTTCCTCATTTGCATTCTTTTGAAAGTGCAGATAAAAGCGTGGAGTCATTTCTGCTTCCTTTGCTATTTTGAAAAGTCCAGCATGGAGATGCTGAGGGATGTACTTGGCACACACAAAACAAAAAATTAAGGGCAAAAACCCATACAAAACAGGAAGAAATGAAGAGTTTGGGCATGCTTAACAGGAGATAGTGCTCCTCTGATTCGAAGACTGGGGACTTCCCCACCACGGTGAAGAGGCTCTCCTGCCCTGCACCTCTGCAATGGCATCAGCTGCAAAGTTTGCCCAGGGAAACACGGAATTATTCTGCTCAGACCAATTGACATCAGTGGATGAAGGCACCCTGATGAACTCCTTCCCACTCTGGCTATCCCTTGACAACCTCCCTCGCTGCATTTCATCCTTTCACATGGGGCTGGTGTGGTGCAGAGCAGCCTGTCCATGCCTTGGAGAGCGCAGTATCTCCTCATCTCCAAAGCTGCTCTGTTCCCAAAGGAGTTTTCCCAGGAGGGCAGTCACGGGTGGAGGAAAAGCATGACTTTAAATCAGCACCTTGCAGTGTGAGGATCCCTCCTGGCCACTTTCACACCTTCCTGGTGGGATACAGTAAGTGATAATCAGGCTTTCAGCCCAGCCCGCTTGGCTGCTGCTCTGGAGAGGAGCTGCTCGGCCGCCTGCCTTTGAAGTGTGTCTGAGCTCCCAGCAGCTCTGAGGTGACACTCCAGTCCCACCTCTCCTGCATTCTTCTCTCTGTCAGTGGTCTTTGAATCGCTGACACGTTGGCAGCTCCGTGGCCCTTCTGGCGAGTGGGTTGTCCCCTACGTGACCTTTGGGTTTCTGAAGAAGACACCCGAAACCCCAAATGGAAGGGATCAGAGGAAGGGGGAATCCCACCTCTTCTTCATCAGCTGCCAAAGAGCCGTCTCCCCTTCCACAGGAAACGCCATCTGTCTTATCTCTTGTCTCCCTGTTTTAAACTTTCCTTTTAGACATTGGACCTTTTGAAATCGCTTCTTGTTTTTCCTTCTTTCCCAACAAGTCTCTGAACCCACTCTCCTCCAAGGAAATAACATTGCAGGAGGGAGGGTTGTTAGGGGGAAGGAGATTGTGTTGGTCATGCAGAATAAAGATGAAGTCCCAGAAAATGTTGAGGTTTTGGTCAGATGAAAGAATACAGGCTATTACCCAAGCAACACCACTAAAAGCAGAAAGCAGAATTCCCTTCTTCTGTCGTAGTTTTTCATTTCAGTGTGAGCCTCACTAAAAAGGAGAAATGTGCTAATACTTTTAGATAAAGATTAAAATAAAATTCTAAAAAAAAACTCCACTTAACTTTGGACTACGTTGTAGAACATCAAAGAGTATCTGCCTCTCCCCATCTCCTTCTTCACCTGCACTCGTTTTTCATTCTCATTCCTCTAATGTTACACTGATAATAAATCTGGACTTTATGAGCTTGTAAGTGAGTTATTTCATAGTGTTGTCCAACACGAATAGAGCAATTCCAGAAATGGCATCAAACCTGGTGCCTCCTGCCAGAAAAGTCCACTGCAGTTACTCATGGTGGAAAGAAATGGTATGATGGTACCAGCAGGGTTTTAGTCCTCATGCCCCAGACTTGGATTTGTTGAGCACCAGTGGTAGAAGGTCCCCTGAGCAGTGCAGGCCACCACGGGGCTCCTGTACATGTCAGATGGGCTCGGGCAGCAGCATCCAAACCCAGCGCTCACAACTTTGCTTTGCTTTCTTGCCCGGGCAGAAAAACAGAGCAGCTCTCATTTCTCCTCAGAGGACCAACTTGCTGTTGAAAATCTGCTGCCAGCATCATTCCCTCTTCCAAACTCCCCTTCTCTCCCTCCTGTGCTACAGATCTGCAGCCCCATTTGCATTTGTACTTTTGAGCCATGTAACGAAGACCAGAAGGGCTGCTGTGATGGACAGAACTAGTTCAGCTCTTGCTGGATTTTGATGAAAGGCAATTTGATTTCCACAGCCAAGTTATTTAATGAGCCTCTAAAATTACAGCCACAAATTATGCACATACAAAACTATGCATTTGTGCACTGAAGAGGCAAGATTTCCAAAACAGGAAGCCATTGGCCTGCATTAAAAGCAAACCCCTGCCTGCAGAGCTGGTTCCCCATATCAATGTGTGTAATTATTCAGTCTGCCCAGCTAACACAGAGGATTTGAATGCACAATGGCTCTGTAGGGACCCACCTCCCCATTTTCACATTATGGATGTGAAATATAGATGTCTCCTGCTCTGTTTATAGCCAAGTGCTACAACTGTGCCACAAATTCATGTCTGGAGCAAGGAAGGACGTGGCTCCCATCACCCAGGGAGAGGGTGCAACCTTTGCTGAGGTTGTGCAGGGGGTAACGTTGCCATAACCAAACTGTCTCCTCCTTCCACCCTCAGGACTTCAACACCTCCTTAACCAGCTCTTTGCAAGATGTCTGAGATGTCTGTAAGTCTGCAGACTTTGTGCCCCATGTACTGGGAGGGTGGGCAGGCCCTGGCACAGGGTGCCCAGAGAAGCTGTGGCTGCCCCATCCAGGTTGGACAGGGCTTGGAGCAACCTTAGTTGGTGGAAGGTGTCCCTCCCATGGCAGGAGGGGGGATGAGGTGATCTTTAGGGTTCCTTCCAGCCCAAACCTTTCTGTGATTCATTTGTGTGGCAGCAGCACTGGTTGCAGTGCATTCCCAGCTCCACCAGCAAACATTCTCCAAGTCCCAGTTGTTGAGGCTGGTCATGGTTTGTTGAGATGAGATGATAGAGAGATAGGGAGCTCTGTTGCAGTTACTTGACTTTTAGAAAATGCAGAGAAGAGAGAAACATATCACCCAAATGAAACTATTTTCAGTCAAGATACCCTTCACTCTTTCTCTGCAGTTACCTGTCTGTCAGCAAGGAGAGGTTTAACCATTTCTTATCTCTTCATCTACTTGTTTTCTTTTTATCCAGCTCCAGAGTTCTGATTGGTCCTTAATTAAAACATATCTATTTTCTCCTCTCACTTTAGATGTCTTAGAGTCTCTTTTTGTCTTTTATTTCTTTTTTTTTTTTTTCTGAGTTTATCACAGGAGCCCACTGAACCTGACCTGATGTTTCAAACCTGTTGGCAACTTCGCATCAGATCATTTCCCACCACATCTTGTGACCCTCCTTTGCTTCATCCTTCACATTTCCAAACAGAGCCCATGACAGCAGCAAGATTTCACCCAGCCAAAGGCAGAATTCTCCAAATCTTTAAATCACAACTGACCTTCCTTGCTCAGTAAAACCTACTGTCAAAGAATGATGTTGGCAGAGCTGTCAGAAGGGATCTTTTGCTCATTCCACAAAGCTCAAGCAACTCTCTAGGAACAGCAGGGAAACAAGTCTGTTTTCTGTTCTCAAAGAGATTCTTTCAGCAGAGGAAGGAGGTGCTGGTCTGACAGCCCCCCCTCTATGACTGTCTTCTCCAGAGGCCATAGGAAGCACGATGAATACTCCAGAGCAGCAAATACCTTGCACAGAGCTGTCTCCAGCACACTTACTCTAGTTCAGGTTCCAGAAACTCTGGAGCTCTGAGCCACCAGTTTCTTTTTTAACCCTTCCAAATCCCTCAGTGGGGAACCACAAGCAGATGGAAGACAATGTTACCCCCTTTACTTAATTTTGTTCGCTGTTTTTCTTGTAGCAAGTAAATCATCATTTCTGCCAATTCCTCTTAGAATGAGCACAATCTCAACCTTTGCTTTCAGGAACTTGCCCAGCCACCATCAGTGTGCAAAATCCAAGAGCATTAAAGAGATCTCAATGCACAGGCAGCCATGGCATGAATTTATTTTTATTTCCTTTTGAGACAAAATGCACGTCTTTGTTTTCCATCACGTATTCCCTAATCCAACCTAAGCTGCTGTTTAAGCACAGTTTTTTTTGTCTTGAATAAGTTCTTTGTGCAACCTGACCATTTATAGAATGTTATAGAATCGAAGCTCCCCAGAATGTAGCAACAGCTCCCAAAGCTGGAGCTCCTGGGAGAGCCAAAGAGCCTCAGAAATAGGAAGAGTTTCCTGTGCAGCAGGAAATGCCAACACGCACCTCCCTGGGCAGAGCAGCATTGGCCCACTGACTCGAGAAGGAGGGGACAGCAGGGCTGGAAAGGCTGAGCCTGGCATTTCCTAAACTTGGCAAAGGATGAAATTCAGAAAGGGGCAGCCTCAGAAGAAAGCTTACACTTTTCAACACAGCAGTTCTCTCAGCGGTTAATATACGGGGCTGGGAGAGCTGGCAAGTCACTCAGGGGTAAGGCAGAAAATGAGATGCTTTCCAAAAACAAAACAAAACAAAACAAAAAAAAAGAGGAAAATACTCGAAGGAGGTCAGGGCAGAGTATGGAAAGATTTCATCACCAGCAGAGACATCTGAGGTTTCATCCTCTTCCAACTTTTTTCTGGATATCTAAATATTCTGGAGGCAGGAACATTGGACAGCACATGATTCCCACAGCAAGCACTAAAACTCTACTGGGGAAACTGGAGTGAGCTGCCAGATAAATATTAAGCACTTTCATGCTGCAGGAACTGAATTAGGACCCTACAAAAGGAGGGGAGTTGAGCCAGTGCTGGAGGACAAACATTGGCCAAGGGGTCCATGGTCAGCTCAACTCCAGCAGTGAAACCAGGAGGGAGAGCGTTAAGCATCTTCCCTGGAGGCAATTTAAAACATCCAGCTCAGGATCCAGCTGCAATGGCAGCACATGGCTTCTGCCAAGCTGGACACAATAGCCTTGGAAATGTGCACTGAGCATCTCCAAGAGAAATCTTGGGAAAAGCCTGGGCAAAGGAAGCAGCAGGGTTGGTTTCAGCAACGTGGAGTGAGTGGAAACCACCGCAGAGGATGCAGTGAAGAAGAAGGGACAAGTTTCCACCCTGTGTGCCAGTGTTGGCCCAGGGAACATGTAACATAATGTAAAAATAATATGCTATTAAACATAATGGGCTGGTTGACCCAAATGAGTCAAAGAGAGAAAATCAAAATTAAATGTTTCTATGGCGCTAAATTAAAATGACTCGCCATTATTAAAAAGAAACGGGAAAGCCAAAATTCAACATCTCACCTTTTTGGAGGCTGTAAATTTATCCCAAATTCCTGCATTTCACATATAATTTAGAAACATTCCAGTGTG
Source organism: Formicarius rufipectus (assembly GCA_013399695.1). Classification (NCBI taxonomy): domain Eukaryota; kingdom Metazoa; phylum Chordata; class Aves; order Passeriformes; family Formicariidae; genus Formicarius; species Formicarius rufipectus. The sequence goes on along the minus strand of VXAU01001886.1, from coordinate 406,039 downwards.
GGTAGAAAATTGCCCCATCAAAAAAACGTTGGCTGACTGCACCCACCAATTGTTGATATGAGAACGAAAATGGAATTTGGGTCAGCATGTTGGTCTGAGTGAAAACACTGCGTAAAAAATGCACACATCCTACTCTGTGCTAGCCATTGCAGCAATAATATCCTTTCAAATATTGCTCTCTTGCAAGAATCAGTCCATAATGAAAGCAGATTTCAAGGCTGTGCTTGAATCCTCCAGTCCTGCCGTGTCTGCACCTGTGGAAGGGGAAAAGGACACTCTGTGTGTTTTAAAAGAATGAGGTTTGGTAGGATGTGTATGCCAAGTGGGATGGAGAAGACCACAGTGGGGGAAAAAAAGGTGGTTAAGATACTGGTTAGTAAGTGCCAAATATTTCCCACTACGTAATAGGAATGGGAGTGGATTTTATTTTGAAGAGTGTCTGAAGCCACACCAAATGTTTCTCTAAATACACAGAACTCAGAGGTTCAAGTGCTTCAGGATGTATAAAATGTGGATTTTCCTCTCTAATATTTGCTGTTTATAAGGGGTGTTTATGGCTGTGCCATCCAGTGTGGGCTCAGTATGAGAAAGGAAGAAGGTTTCACTTATTTCCAGAAAACTTGCCAGTTCCCAAAAACCTTCTACTTCTTTTAAGGCTGAGCTGGGAGACAAAAGCCTCCAATTACCAACAGCACAAAGCAGCTGAAGCTTGAAATAAGCTGGTCCTAACGAGTGCTGAAGGCTCTGGCCTGGTGTTTAGTTCACAGCCCTGAAAGTGTGCTCTAAATCCACATTTTCAGCCGCCTCACAGGGACAATAATTAACACCTCTGTTGCAAATTGCATCTCCAGAGCACTTGGCATACACCACCTGGGCTGTCCTTGCAAACAGCCAGAGGTGGTTTGTGCTGGAAATATTGAGGTCTTTGTTGAACCAGATCGGGGTTCAGGTCACAGAAAGGTGTCGTTCCTGGAAGCTCAAGAAGTTGGAGAGAAAGGACATAATCCCTACACATCTCCTACCAGGAAAAAAAAAAAGCTGCACTGTCTTTGTCCTCCCTCGAGGATGTTTTCCATCCAAATTTGATTCCTGTGGTGACAACCACTCTAGTTTCCTTCTCCTTTGATTTCTAATCCTGCCTTCGCTGAACTCAAGTCACCAGTTTCCCTCTTTCATGCTTCCAAAGGGAAAAATTGTGGATGCACCTCCAAGCATCACCTTGTCAAAGACAGTGTTTTCAGTGGCATCACACCTCAACGATCCAAACTTTCACCCTGAGCATTTTTCTTGCACTCAGGGTTCAGCAATCCCCGTTCCTGCAGCCTCTGTGATGGAGGAGAACAAGGCTCTGTCACATTTCAGTTGTGTTATGCCTTTTTTGTTGGTTTTGTTTTGTTTTGTTTTTAATTCCCCAGCCAAGAAGGGGAAAAAAATGATGTGAGATTTCAGTACATGCATAACCTCTGAAACCAACATTTTTGGAATGTCCTGATTGCAATTAAAGAAAGAGGTGACTTGAGATTTTCATATTTTTTTGCATCTTTGAGGATGTTTTCAGCCTTTCATCCCCTTCTGAAGGCGTGTCACCTCATTACGACCCTTTCATCCCGCTATTCCCTAGTTAGAACACGCCAATCCCTTTTACGGCAATTGATTATGACTTGGAGGTTTCCACATTCCAGCCAGTTCAGAGAGCCGGGATATTTGTGAATACCTGAATAAACTCCTTTAATCCAAAAACAAACTCCACCTGAAAGCGGCGGTATGAAAAGGCCATTCATACGGTGTTTTCAAACGCACTGGTTCATGGTTTCTTTGGATTTGACCCGACTTCCTGTGCTAATGGTCTCTGAATGCATTCCCAATTGTGGCTTCTTGCTCCATAAGGCACCCAGCATTTACAGGGGAGAGGAAAAGGAGTCACACAGCAGCTGCTTACACAGGCAACTCTGCCTGAAAGAGCAAAAAATGAACCTAAAGTTGAAAGGAAACATGAAGTGCACAAGTAGCCGGCCCCTTCTGCTAAAATTTTTAAACCAAATAGTCCCTTGATGTCATTATTTTAAAAATATCTTGGCTTCTCGCAGATGAGAAATGCCTTCAAAATTACCACCGCAATTGTCATTCCCAAGTGTGAGAGCTGACACTCTGCTGATTAAGGTAGGACCGTGTTTAAGTAATCTGGGAAGGTAAGTGCAAATGTGTCGATGATCTCACGGGGAGACCACAGGGCAGATCTCTGCTCCCGATAGCTGGACAGCACGGGATGCCCCAGATCACAGGGAGCACAGGGCCGACAGAGGGAGATTAAACTTCCCAAACACACATAATCACCCAAGGCAAGCAATAATTATGGAGGCTGGGAGAGGATTTAGGGAAGTAGCGTTTTCACTATATTTATTAATTTTTAAATATATTTTTCTTACACATTTCCACTGCCAGAAACGTGACTCTGGTGTAGATGCTTTGCTCAGATCTGGTATGATCACATCATTCAATTTGGGGTCAAATGCTTCATCAGCTGGTGAAGCTGAGTCCACCTAAACAAACCTTCTCAGCCTTGTGAGTCCCTATAAAACTTAAATAAAGCTACTCAGGGCTGTTCACCTTTTGCAGATCAGGTCGATTCCAAAAGGTTTGAAAGCTGCAGGTGGGTTTTGGTGGCTAAACTTTAACAGGTCTCATTCTGAATCACAGAAATATGTTTGTCAGAGCACTCCAGCCTTCATGGGAGATATTGGAGATGCTTTACTTTTACAGCACTCCTGTTGTCCCCATCCAAAGCTCTTCCCAATATTCAGACCACAATGCTGAGGCTCAGCAAACCGCGTTCACGATGACAGACCTGCACCCAAGAGCCCTTTTAAAAAGTTTGTTGGTGTTTTTTGTAAAACTTTCTCTCAATTACTGCCCTTAGAGCCTCATAAAGTTTTACCGGAGAACGTGAAAACATCAGCCCCACAGATAAGTCCTGGTGTTAGAATTGCCATTATTTGGTGGTCTGAAGCCATTTATCCGTCCCTGAACACACGGGATCTTGATTCCAGCATCCTGTGAAAGGCAGGATCTAATGAGGCAGAGGAAAGAAGTGACAGGTTTTGGCTTCCTGCAACCCATCCTCGGAGATGAAAAGTCCCGGTGTTGACTGAGCGGCTTGGCTGAGTGATAAGCCAGGATGGACTTGGGCACTAAGCCAAGACAGGGATGGTTCCTCCTTCAGGAGAAGATTAAGGATTCTGGGGAGGGGGGCAGAGATTCAGCACTCGTTTTGCATCGACTGGCCCCCTTGCAATGGTGACACTCCTCTTGCTGGCACTGAGTCTCTGTATCTCTTGGTTGCCTTCTGACTCTGGATTGCTCAAGATGTGCCAGACACCCTGTTCCCTGGAAAACAGGCATTCCAGCTTGGAGAATTTGGCAGCTCTCCTTCACATACAATATCCTTGGTAAAGGAGATATTTTTGAAACCTATAGCTAACGCTACTTGCTGGCACTGGCTGTTTGCCTACAAAATAAACAGGCCCAGAATATGCCTCATTGCAGTCACACAGTGGGTTTTATTTTTCTCTGACATTTCAGGAGGTGGTGCAGAAAATGAGCCTCTCTCCAGAGTGATTCACGCCGTGGCCAGAGAGGTCTCTGTGGCTGACAGTAAACCGTGTGACCTCCCCATTTCCCAGTAAGGATCCAGTGCCCGGCGCCAGCACGGAACAACAGGGAGAGAGGGAATGGGCAGGGAGGGCTCTTGGAGAGAGACAGGGTTGGGAAATGTCTCTGTGTGAATTTGGAATGTCAAAAAAAAAAAAAAAAAAAAAAGAAAAAAAAGGGAAATGAAGGCAAAGTTTGAAAAACACCAAAACAACTAAACCTCCTCAAATTGAAGCCAATCTTTGATTCCTTCTCTGAAATGACCTCATCACATCCCCAGTGCAGCCACGAAGCATGACAGCTGTCATGGCCTGCCTTGGGAAGGATATAGCACTTCCCTCTGAGAAATACTGCCTGCCCTGGGCTGGGCAGGGAGGCTGCTTTCTGCCACGACATCCTTCTGCAGCCTTTTTTGGTTTCCCCCTTGGTCTTTCCCACAAATTAGAGGACTCCTAGGGGCTGGAAGCCTCTCTGCAGTGGCTGTGTACATCCACAGGCATTAAGGAGGTCAGGAAGGGATGGAGTTGGAGATGCAAGCCTGGTTCATGCGGATGTGGCTGCTCTGAGGTGATGTTCCCTGGTGCCATCTGTTGCTGGTGGCATTCATTGCTGGATGTCCTCACACTTTTAACCCCATGTCTGCCAAGCTGTATCTACTTTCTGTTCCCCTTCTCTTCTTCAGTGATGAACCAGGAGGAGCACAAGGGGTCTTGTTCTGCAGAATTATGGATGTGGAACAAGCCAGCAGTGCTTCACTGGATTCAAGTAGATACATAGGGATTGTATTTCCAGGAATCATCTTATCACAGAATCACCACAGACTGGCCTGGGTTGGAAGGGACCATAAAGATCATCTGGGACAGGGACACCTTTTGTTGGACCAGGTTGCTCAGAGTTCCAGTCAACCTGGCCTTTGGCACTTCCAGGGATGGGGCAGCCACAGCTTTTCTGGACAACCTATGGCAGGCCCTGTCCACTCTCACACGGAAGGATTTTTTCCTCACATCTAATCTAAATCTACTCTCTGACAGTGTGAAGCCATTCCCCCTTGCCCTGACACTCCAGGTCGTTGTAGAAAGTCTCTCTCCACCTCTTTTGTAGGCTCTCTTCAGGTACTGGAAGGCTACAATTACAGAATCACAGAATGTTCTGAGTTGGAAGGGACTCACAAGGATCATCAAATTCAATCCTTAAGTGAGTATCCCATAATTAGGTCACCCTAAAGCCTTCTCTTTTCTTTATCTGGGTGTCAAAGCAGGTCATCACAGAGAACGGAGAAACTAAATCTGCAGGAGCAGAGCTTGACTGGTCCCCACATACCATGCATACCATGGACAGCAGGAGTTTTGCTACTCACGACTGAAAGGAGAGAAAAGGAGATTGAGGTTCCCCAGAGACCTGGCTTTGGATGGTCAGATGTCCTGCAAGAGCATGCAGACATCTGCTTTCCAATAGACAAGGCTGGGTCAGGAGTTTGTTCCCAAGGGAGAGGGATCGGGGCCCTGCCTCACTGCACAAGCTGCAGTCTGGCAAAAAGATGGACAAATGCCATAGGAATCTGAAAGATGTATTATTAGGATATGTGTAGTTCATACTCCATTCTTGTCTAGCTCCGTTAATGAAACCCATGTTTCATTGTTTCAGGGACTTTTGAGGCCAAAGGGACCATTAGATCATCTGGTTTGACCTGGGTAACACAGGCCAGAGAATTTCATCCCCAGAAACAAATAATGTGTGTTTGATTAAGCCCGGTTAACACAATGATTCACCAAGACAATAGAAATGGATGCACTTGCATAATCCATATTTTTAGGCAGGATCTTACAATTTACATTTTCCCTTTGGGAATAGGAGCTCAGACTTTATTGTTCTGCTGAATGGTGATGCTGCCTGCAGTGGTGGCCTGGCCACACTCCCAGTGAGCGGGAGGACACAGCCACATCACAGGGGCTTGTGCCCCATCACACACTGTGCCAGCGGGGATGGAGACCCCGGAGACCCCTCTGTTTCAAGCCCATGGGGTTTGCCAACAACATACCTTGACCTGTGGTATCCAACTCAAGAATCCCTCTCTCCATCTCCCCAAAACCACTCAAATGAGAAGTGCTCAGTCTGAGCACAGGCTGAGGACACTTCTGCAGTTTGTCTATTATTATTATTACTACTAGTATTAGCAGAAACACAGTGGAAGATACTCCGGCCATGAGCAGAGAGTGAAGCTTTGAAATAAAATGTCTTTCTTATGGCTGCAGATTTCGGCTGGCACCAGATGAAGACCTCTGAGATGAGCACTGCTCAAGGAATTGCTGGAAGACACCAGGAACAAATGGCAGAGGAAGGCTGGCTGGTGGTGGGAAACCCAAAATATCTTTAGAATCTCTGGGAATTATTAAAGTCTTGAACACGCTTCGTGGCATCCCTCTGCTCTTTCATCAGCTGGGGAAGTGATGGGCATTTTTTCCCATTCAAATGTTGGCAATAAGCTGCCTTTTGCATCTCACAAAAGAGTATCCTGTGCTCTTATTTCCTTTTCCCAAAGTACTGAGTGATAAATGGAAGCATAAGGAGACTTTCCCAAGGTCAGACAGGAAGTCTAAGGGAAGGGCGAGGAATTGAAACCTGAATTTCTGAGTCCATCACTGCAATCTATAGAGAAAATGATGCTGAAAGATATATAATATACAATATGCAATGCACATTCCTTACCCTAAACAATGTGCATTTCAGACAGGGGGTAGTTATGAAGTTAAGAACTGCATCCAGCTATGATGCAGTTTCCCACTGACAGTGCTTAAAACGATTCAAATGAGAGGGAAAATGTTTGTCACAGACTGCAGTCAGCACCACTTTGCATTCTTCTGATGAAACCCATGCAAGTGGTGACAATCCTGAGAGAGAAGCAACTATGGACATCATTTTTCACCAGGCTTTCCTTTTCCAAATGGGTGCGGCTCGTTTGAACAGAGACTTTTGGTAATGGTGTTGCTCAAGGTGTCCATAGCACACAGCAGAAAACACTGACTCCACTGTCTTTTCTCCTTTCCTTTTTTGGTTTTTCTTTTTTAGACTCCCTTTTTATTTTTTTTTTTTCATCTTGTGGTCCACATTACTCATGGACTGCAAACGATTCCCAAGAAAGCCACAATCAGTGGATTCTCCCTGTCTGCACAAACAAGACTGAGTCTGACCTGCCTGAGGTCATTGTTAACAGCCCGTTTTTGGCTGGAAGAGAGCTGTGAAGCCAATTCACACACACGGCCACCCCTCAGGAGCTCTGTGCTCCAGAGGATCAGCAGTGCTCCCACGGTCACTGCCCACAGCTCGAGCAGCCAGACCTGCTCAGGGAATCAGGATGTCTCTGACCACCCTGCTCTCTGCCATGACAGCAGGTCCAGAAGGGGAAGATGCTTTTTAAACAACATGGGGCATAAAATAATGAGAGAACAGATATGAAGCCATTGGAGAGCATCCAAAGAAGGGCAAGGAAGATGGTGAAGTCATGTGAGGAGCAGCTAAGGACACTTGGTGTGTTCAACCTGAGACTGAGGGGAGACCTCCTTGCATTACAACGTTCTTGTGAGGGGAGGAGGAGGGGCAGGCACTGATCTCTACCCTGTGGGGACCAGGAGCAGCACCCAGGGGATGTCCTGGAGTTGTGCAGGGCAGGGTTAAGTTGGATATTAGGAAAAGGTTCTTCCCCCGGAGGGTGGTGGGCACTGACCAGGCTCCCAAGGGCAGTGGGCATGGCCCCAAGGCTGCCAGAGCTCCAGGAGCATTTGGATGATCCTCTGTGGCACAGGGGGTGACTCCTGGCGATGATCCTGTGCAGGGCCAGGAGTTGGACTCGATGATCCTTGGGGGTCCCTTCCAGCTCAGTGTGATCTGTGAGTCTGGGTGGTTTTGTCATTGGTGGCAGGCAGTGGGGTGCCACAGCAGCATCCTGGGGGCCCAGCCCCTCCCGTGGTGCTGAGCTGCTCAGACGTGGCAGACCCAGGGCCATGGAAAAGGCTCCTCAGGCAGCCCAAGGTTATCTGGTTTCCAGGCTGGAACATCATGACCTCAGCTCCATTCCCTGCAGTCTCAACCCAGCAGTGCTAATTTAGCACCAGCGTCCTGGCTGGCAAAGTCAGCAGAGAGGCTACGAATGAAAGTTCTCCTCCTCCCCTGGGTCCTCCCCAATGGAGAAGTGAGTCACCCTGAGGGCTGGGAGATGGGTGGAGGAGGCAGGGAAAGGTGTCACTGGAAACAGTCATCGTCTGTGCCACCTGCCCCTGGACACAGGGCACTTTGTTGCTCCATCAGCACAGGAGTCCCTGCTCCACACGCATCCCTTTGCCAAACAGTAGGACCGAAGGAATCAACCCTTCCCACCGGCAGCGCCCGGAGAGGTGGCAGGTTTTAGCCACGCACAAGCACATTGGAAGGAGGAATTAATTTTAAGTTATCACAAAAGGTGACAGAGTTGTCTTGCTTATGAACTGCTGCTGATTCTGTGTGTACTGATCTGTCGAGGAGAAAAGAGCCAGAAGCCTTTATTGGCTTGGCTGTGCCGAGAGAAAGTGTCTGCCCTCTTCCACAAGATAAGTTCAGCCTTGTTTATTTTCGTTGTAGCTGCTCAGAAAGCTCTGCTTTTGTGCCGTGCCCCAGACAATATCCCTGTGCCTTTAAAAAGGAAAGGAAGTGTGGTCCTGGCAAACATAACCGGAGCAATAAAATATAAATCTTTGTAATTGTTGTGGAGACAGAAAGCAAAACAAACTGTACTTAAGTACATTGTAAGAAAATGTCAGAGATTTGAGGGAATGGTCATTAGCATACGAAATCATTTATCTCCCATGAGTAACTGAGTTGGACTGAGACCAACTCATTTAATTTTCAGTATTTTTCCCTTTGGGATTTCTTGGAATGTCAAAACTACTATTTTTTCCTCCAGGAAAGAAGATTGACTTCAAGGCTGATGTCCAGAGACCACAGAAACAAGTTGAACGGAGTGTCAGCTCCCTCAGTCACCCCCTGCACACGTGTGCAGAGGAGTGCCCTGCTTCAGGTGGGGGTGCCCGTGTGCCCAAAGCTCCTGTGCAGATGCCCCATCTGAGGTGTTAGACCCCATACAACACTCACGTGTGCTTCCAGCTCCTCAGTCATCACCCCCACCCGTGAGGGTGTCCCCAGGATGTTACATTTGCTGAAATGAAAATTATGGTTTCCCGTAGGTCTGCAATCCCTGCAGCCACTGCAGAAAACCACCCCGAGAGCAGCAGAGTCATTTCAGTGTCACCTCAAACCACCCACCGTCTAAGTGGTCCAGCTGGTCCTTTCCCTGCCGGGAAACTTGCCTGGAAGACACTTGCACAGACAGTCACATCTTTGCTGTCCCTGATTTGATCACTCCACCAACACCACATCTCCCTTCCTTCTTTATTTAAAAGTTAAATTACTGAGGGAGAAGGCTTTTGGGGAAAATGTGACAGGAAGCATCACCACACAGATGGCATGAGGTGGTGGGTGAGGTGTCTCAGGAACCTTCAGCCCCCCACAAAAGATTCCTCTGGCAGGAGAACCCAGGGACAGGGCTGGGTTGAGGCTGATGGGCGGCCCCACACCTCCACTCTTGGTTACACAGCTGCTGAGCTGAAATGCATGAAGTTATTTGAGACAGTTATGGAAACATTTGGGTACCTTGAAATTCTCCCTGCTGGATCCTCATCCCAGATGGGAAGAAAATGAAGTTCAGATCTTCTGGGATTAATATAATCAGGGAATCTGAGGGGAAAACTAGTGAGTAGTTTTCCTCCTTTCTTTGATGAGGGGGGTGTCTCCAAGGTTAATGAACTGCATCCCTCACAGTGGGCAAAACGATACCACACATGTTTCAGAGCAGAGCAAGCTTGGAGGTACCATGGAAAAGGTTTATTCTTTTAATTATAGAGCAGGAAAATGGTGTTTCACCTCCCTAGCGAGCCCGTTTTTAGCAAGAAAGTACTGAACAGTACCAAATGCAAATCTCTTGCCTTTTTTTGCCTTTTAATAAGGTGGTCAAAAGGTCTAAGGGGAAGCAGGGATTTTGGAAGTATGCACAAAGTCAACAGAGCAGTTAGCAATGGGATAGTAAGATTTCACAGCTCTGCTTTGATCAGTATTTCAGAAAAGTGAAGCCATAGTACAGAACGTCCTCTGAACTGAAACCAAGGCAGGCTTTGTCTTTTATCTCAAATATCAGCTAAGAAAATGAGAATGATATGAAAATGCTGAACTCATTACATTTTACTCGTGGTTTTACAAAAGCACTCCAGTAAGGGCATATGGTTTCTTAATGAAGGTAAAAATTTCTGGGACAGCCTAAATCCTTGGTAGGGTCTATGTTTGAGCCAAAGAAGTCCTTGTCTCCCCAAAATCCTTTACAATTTGGAGCTGAAGTTACTTATTATTGGTTTTTTGGACCATAGTCGTGGTTTCACTTTCTTTTCGGAAGACACTTTGGCAGTTCTAGCCAGTAAAAAGTCAAGGAGGAAGGCAATGATTGATTTTTGACTTTAGACTAATTAATTGTTTTCTCCTTCCTCAAAGAGTTTTAGTCCTTCTTCATTATTTTGTTTTTGTGCAAAAGGCCTTGTGGTGTTTGTTTGAACTCACATACAAGCAAAGCCCATCCATAATTTGAAGCAGATGGAGCTTCAGCACGCAGAGATTGTACCTGGAGGTTGTGTTATTATGGGCACAAGAAAGAAATTAATTACAGATGGATTTGGTGACATCTGGGGCTTTGGGGACTCCAGTGGATCTGGACCAGGCCTAGAGTTGTATAAGAAATATCCCTTTTAATCCTGAACACCAAAATTATGTCCACCACCTGCATTTTCATGGCTAAGTGGAGACAGCCCTGGGTGAAACAGAACCTAAGCAGACTAACCAAGAATGATAAAAAAAACTTTTGCTAATGATTTTTTACCTATTATCTTTTTTTCTCAAGCATTTTCTTCCTCTACAAAAGTCACTATCAATAAATAATTAATTCAAGCTCGGGATTTTACCATATTGTTCTCCAGATTCTGTGTGATTTCAGACAACAAAAACACCTACCAAGCATCTTCTTATCAAAATACCTACAGAGCCACAAGTGTCACAGAGAGAAGGGACAAACCCCATCCTCACCTCGATGGAGAGGACCTCAGCCTGAGTTATGGTGCTGGTCCTGATCCAAACCACTTGGATGGAATGGGAGATCAGACAGAGCTGGAGGTCGGGACCTATTTGTGTAATTATCCCACGTCTGTTGTTCTTAGGAAAACCACAAGACCTCATTGGATGAGCCTCACCCAGGATGCTTCTACAGAGACAACACAACAGAGCCAAGACTTGTGTCAAATTTTGCTTCCTTTAAAACAAGCAGACTCTTCTAAATCTTTTCTGAGTGTCCTGCTCACCATCACAGTGGGGTTTAGTCCAGAGTGATCTGCAAATAATGAGTAGCAGAAGTAAAACTGTTCTTCTGGTCATTAAGCTTTTCTGTGGGGAAGGGTGTGTGTGGTGGGGAAAATCAGAGCCACCTCCAGCAATGGATCAAGCTCAAGGAAAGCTCACCAAGCTCCTCGGCACAATTTGGTTTCTGACCTTTAAATTTTATCCATGTCTCTGCACATCAGCACCAGCCTAAACCATTACCAGGCACAGTGTGCAAAACAAGGAATGAGATGGAGGCAAACCAGATCCTGCTGTCCCAAGGAGGAGGGACACATCACAGTGAAGAAACAAGGAAATGGTGGTGGGAGTGGGGTGGGATGACAATGCCAGAGACCTGAAGCAGGAGGCAAGTTGCATGCATCTCAAGCCCTCCCTTGACAGCTGTGCCATCATCACCCTTGGTTCCCCAGGCTGCTCTGCTCTCACCATCGGTCGTTTTTGCTCTGGATTTCACCGGAGCTAATGTCCATGGAATGATGATTTCTATCCTACATCAGCACATTTTCAGGGAATTAAAGTCCTATGCTGTTAAGTGGAACTGTTCACACCAGAAATGACCCACATTCTTCTAGCTGGGGAACATAAATGCGTCCACTGTGCTTATCCATCTGCAATCAGCAAAATACCTGAAGAAGCATTTCACAAATGATGTTGCTCAAATGCCCTTTGAGAGCACAGCGATTGGTCTGGCAATGATCCTGAACAGAAAACGAGGTTAAAATTGTCCTCTAAATAGAGCAGTTGGCAATTATTCTCTGGTCTCCAGCTACTATGCAGCCCCACGAAGAGGAGCAGGAGGAGGAAGGGTGGGACAGGACAGGGCAGCAGCAACTTCAGAGCTGGTTTATTTTGTCCTTCCAGAGCCTGCTCTGGGATGCAGCTCCAGGTCCTGATCTTTTCTCTTCTGTACCATCCCCAGCTCTCTCAACCAAAGCGAGCTGTGGTTGCTTTCACAATTTCCCCACGTCTTTCTTAGCCTGGATTTTTCCGACAGCTGTTAATTGACTTAAGGCCTCACTTCTAACTCCAAACCAAATCCTACAGCGCTGCAGGGAGGTTGTTCCAGCCCGTCCCTGCTCAAGGGGTGCAACCATCAAAGCAAGGAACAAAAAACACGTAGGTGTTTATTTTGGGATGCTCTGGTTGCTGGTGACTAACCTCGCTAAGCCTTTGGCCCCGGGATGCGGCTTGGCTTGGGGTTTGCTTTTTGCAAGCTGGCAGGTGCCACTGCCCCACTGCAGTCCCCCCCTTCCCACTCCAGGAGCTCTTTGTGCTGAGACACAGCACCATCCTGGATGCTGGGTCAGCAGGGACAGGCAGCAGTTCCCAGCCCTCAGCAGCTCCACACTGTGCATTACCCCACGCCCCTCGGGACGTGTGCCCCTTGTTCATGAGCTGCCCGCTGTGTTTAAGAATTATTTCTCCTCTTCACCTTCTTGATGCAGTGTAGGGGCATTATGAGCTGGAATGAGGCTTTACAGGGTCAAGGTCCCTGGCCACAGATGAAACCTTTACAACCTTTCCTCCTATTTTTTTATTTTTTTTTTGTACAAATTCACTGGTTTTAAACACATACAGTGACTTTTTAATTCCTCCTCGTCTTCCCACAGCCCCCTCCCATTTCAGTTTGGGGGATGGCAGCCCACCCACTCTATGCTCCATTAATCCACTCCAGGTGTCACCCCTGAGGATCAGGGTGGGGTTCAGTCGTTCCCAGGCTGGTCCTGCCAGCTGCCCTTGTCACAGAGGTGCTGGAAACTGGAGCAACCCGAAGCCTTCGCACGAGGAATTTTACAGGTTTTAAAGTCAACTCTTTGTGCAGATAACCAAAGCAACCCAAAGCCTTCAGAGACATGGCACATGAGGAATTTTACTGGTTTAAGAGTGCACTATTTGTGCAGAGAACCAAAGCAAGGCTGCTGGAAGGGTCCCCCATAGCAGTGTGTCTTTTAGTTCAGAAGCAGCTGGGACCTGACTCTACATTGGAGGATTTTTATGACAATAAAGGATGCACTTCTGTATTTAAACAGTTTTCCCTTCTTTCTTTTTAATCATGTGGGATTTATAAGAACCTCATTCAACCATATTCAGAGAATCCATTTCAGCCCTTGCTGCCCATACATTTTCCATGGCAGATGTTCTGGGATGACAGAGCTTTTTTGTCAAGAGCTTCTCCACAATGGAAAATTTACTAATACTAATTAACTACACACCAAATTGTGATCCTGTGCTTGGATCCAGCTCCACAAAACCTTCCCACTCTGTTGTACAAAATTCTCAGGGCCTCTCCAGTGGCACAAAAGTGTTGACTTAGCAAAGCCTGTAAGAAATCTCAAAAGTTTAACAATAGATTTAAATCTTTTTTAATTTCTATAAAACCACTCCCAAGCTTGTAGTTAAACACATGCTTAGAGTCTTTACTGTGTCATTGCCTACATATAGAAAATAAAGCAAATAATAGGGTTTTTATTTTTCCTTTGTCTTCTGTGGTCTTTGTGTCATCAGTGTGGCGATGGTCAGTATTTTCCTCATTAGCATCATGGTGGCAAAACTTCATTATGGGGAATTTTGTATTTAGCTTTACTGCAGAAGCTGAAATGGTGATAATCAGATTTTATCGAATGCGTCCCTTTGGAGGCAGGGAGAGGTGGTTGGTCACAGGAAAAAACCAGCTCCTGAAGGTGCTGAGCATTAGAAATGCCATTTACAGTGATGAGGGAGATCAAACAGCACTGGGACTGCACAGATCTCTCTTCATTTTCTCCCACTAGATATATGAAAAGAAAATCAACTTTCTAATCATTACTAGATACTGACACACATTGATGTAGGTGCATTTTCACGTGAGCACAGGGGAATGTGCCAGAATTTTCCAGAAAGCTTCTGGGCTTTATCCCTTTGGTAGATGCCTCAAAGTAGGTAAGTGATCAATGAGATCAGGGAACACTAAGGAACCACATCATTTTTCCAAATATTAGCCCAGTTGTGCCTTGCTGTGTTCCTCCATGGTGTAAATCCATGTTTTAGTTCCCCATTCTCAAGAGTTTAGTGGTTTGGTTTTTTTGTTATCTGGTCCAAACTAACTCTTGAAAATTTATTTCACTGTAATCAGTTTTGTCAGGGAAAAAAAATAAGGAGAGGAAGACAGAAAAAAGAAGAGGAGGCAAATTCCCATGCAACAAAAACTCCATGACAGCAGAATTCAGATAAACATATAATAGAAAAAATGCCTCCTTTGATTTTAGTTGGGTGCCATGGCTTTCCTGGCGTGGCTAAATGAGCTGAGAGCAACAGTCCCCGGGCAGTCCCATCCCTGCTCCAGCCCCTACAAACAGAGGAAGTGGTTTCCTGGGAACAAAAGCCACATGAAAGTTTTGCTGATGGTGCTTCACTTCCTGCCATTTCCTCCTCTCTCCACATTTCACATGTAAAGCCACCGGTGGGATGGAGCACCTGGTGCCCGGGGCGCATTTGTCATCTCGTGTGAAAGAAGAGGGCACAGCTCACCATCTGTGCTGAGCAGGACAAGTCCCACCACGGCCCAGCTGAAGGTCTGCTGAAATGGCAGAGGTCATCTCGGACATGTTTTGAATGGATTCCATCCATGACTGGTGGGACAAGAAGATCTAAAAGGGCTTTTCCCCTCCATCAGCTCTGACACATCTTTGCCGTGGTCACAGAGGTGCTGTGTCTGCCTCTATTTAAAGTGATGTTGCTGTGGCTCCTTCAATTTAAGAATTAAAAGGTGGCCAAGTCCAGTTCAAAGGGGCTGAATTTTAAAATGCCTTTGGAGCAATTATATCTCTTACGGTGTTCAAGTCATTTCTGGGCTCACCTGGCTGCAGGAAGGGTCACACAGGTCCAAGGGATGAGGTGATTTAATAGTCACCTGACCTATCCAGTTCTTACTGTGTAATATATAAAGTGTGTCACAGAATCACAGAATGGTTTGGGTGGGAAGGGACCTTAAAGCTCATCTCGTTCCACCCCCTGCCATGGGCAGGGACACCTTCCACCAGCCCAGTTTGCTCCAAGCCCCATCCAACCTGGCCTTGGACACTTCCAGGGATGGGGCAGCCACAGCTTCTCTGGGCAACCTGTGCCAGGGCCTGCCCACCCTCCCAGGAAAGAATTTCTCTCTAATATCCAATCTAAACCCACCCTCTTTAAGGTTTTAAACCACATTTTTTTTTAATACCCAAGACTGTAGAAAGATTAAAGCCTATTTGCTTCCAGAAGCACATTTCCCAAGTCATGACAAAGATTAAAAGACTTTAATGGGTTAAAACCCCTTCTCTTGCATCAGGGCTGCCTAAAAAAAAATCGAATGTACTGTCCTGAATGTGGTATGAACCACAGAGAGCAAGGATGTGCCTGATTTTTGAGGACTAGTGCTTCATTATGTTTAGTGTAGTTCAGTTAATTTTAGTTAAGTGCTGTTTAGGGAACCACAGGACATCTAATGGAGCAATGAAGACAGTCTGATAAGACTGGACAAAATAATGAGGGTGCTCATTGTCCTAAAGTTTCTGTTTCCAAATCAAAGCAGTAATGCCTTTCATTATAAAAACATGGTCTTTTGTTCTCTTGTTAATTACTTTATGTTAAAATATTGTAAGTCTACATTTTGCAGAACCTTGACTAACAACACAAGAAAAGGTTCTGGGCTGAACACCTCAGATGTTAACAAATCGCAGGTCTTACAGTGGTTTATGTCTTGAAAATTAAGCCTTTAACATGTGTTTGGAGAGTCAAACTTCAGCTGCTTCAGTTAATTAGAAAGCTTTAAAATTGCAGCTTAATGAATTCAGTGCTTGTTTATGCTAAACTGTCAAGGAGTTAAGCAATGAAAAAGTGTGATTTGGGGAACATCTGATTGCAGCCCATGTGGAATTCCATATGTCAGGGAAGCTGGAAAGCATTTTATTGAACTATTGTCTAGAATGTGAATTAATTCCCTACTACTTCATGAAAGACTTCTTAGTAGGGCTGGCAAAGGATTTATCATAATTATTGCTCTGGCCCAGATCATGATTATAAATGATACTCTGTGTGTATTTTGTTTATAAAATTCCCAGTTTGCAATTAAAGAGCCTGCAATTTGCTCTTTGCCTGCCTTCTCGTCAGCAGCTGATCTGAAAATCTACCATTTGTTTTCAAAATTAATACCTGTCAAACAATTGCTTTTGCTCTGCAGTGCCAGGAGAAGTGAAGAAGAAATGTTTGAAAGATTTGAACAGCAGGGGATTGGTGCA
This sequence comes from Formicarius rufipectus, assembly GCA_013399695.1. Taxonomy (NCBI): domain Eukaryota; kingdom Metazoa; phylum Chordata; class Aves; order Passeriformes; family Formicariidae; genus Formicarius; species Formicarius rufipectus. The sequence continues at coordinate 389,675 of VXAU01001886.1, read as the reverse complement.
GAGCTGGTAGAGAATAAATGATGCTTCCTATTTGTTAGGACAAAAGCTGCAACCACTTTCCTGCGCAAAGCTGTTTCATTGCTTCGGAGCCAAATCAAACACCCTTAATTATGTCAAGCACCAGCAGTTTGTTTGATTTTAATGAAATCACTTCTGAGGTTCCTGAACTCGGTTTTTCTCTAAATTATCACCAAGGGTGTTTGCCTGGTTTTTTGGTGCGGGTGTGGCTGTCACGTGTGTGAAAGGGATGTGTTAAATTAACAGGGTTTCATGTGCTTCTCCAGGCGCTGTTTGGAGGTATTTCCAGTCAAGGAACAGAAGCAGCATCACAGGATTTACCAGTCCAAGGTGTCTTGGTTGGTAGGTATGGAGTGGGCATGCAGATACCTGAGGTCAGGAGTGAGTGTGATCTGCTGTCCTGTGGGAACTACCGAGCACCAGCAGAGAAAAACACAATTTGGGTATAAGTCAGAGGAACTGAGGATGCCACGGGATGTGTTTCACACCCTGGGTCTTACTGGGGTCATCACCCCTAGCAGAGATTTGGTATTTATGCAGCTGGGTTTGAAAATAAAGAGTCTCAGCCCAGGATAAGGTGTGTCCTCCAGGACTCTCCTTGCAGGTGTGCAGATGCTCCTTCAAGCCACAATAGCAGGTGCTCCAATAACAGGCATGAGCTAAGTCAGTCTGGGCACCTTGAGCCCTCTGTCTGTCCTCCTCTTTATCTCTGTTGCCTGAGAGGTTTCTTTTACATCCCAAACACTTGACCAGGTCCTTTAGTTTGCACAAGAGTCTGGGTGAAGATCTGGCTGATTTCAGATGAAACAGGTCTATGGCTTTAATTGTACAATGTTGCTAGTAGTAGCAGTAATACTGGTATTAGTATTGTTAGTAGTAGTAATATTAGTAATTGTTATTCTTTTTATTACATTAGCTTGTATCACAAATTTGAAAAACACTGGTCAAAGAGGAGCTTTCAAGTCCATTGAAAGACTTAACAGTAAAAGAACAGACCTGAGTGGGGCTGAAGAGAAATTTTTCATAAAATTTAACCCGAAGACTTATTTTGACCAAAATAAAAAATCCATGAAGCTCATAATTTCAAGGTTTTTAACTGTGTGGAATAGTTTTAAGTCTTTCAAATCTATATTTTCCTCTTTGATAGCATTTTTTAGTGTGCAAGTAGAACCACAGCCATCGTGGGCTCCTTGCCTGCTGTAAGAATAAACAATCCTGCAGACATCACCCAGCCTACAAGTCACTTGTGTCACTTGTGGTTTGTATAAATCTGTGGTCCATTCCTTTGGAAAATGAGCCTTAAACACAGTTGCAAACACCAGTTGTCCAAAGTTGCCCAAAGTCAATAGATGGCCCATTAAACACAGTCACTGCCTATGCAAAAGTTTTTTCCCCTCCCAGTAAATCAAATTCCCATTTTCCATTCACAAAAATTTGTGTGTCTGTGTGTTGGTTTTGAACTTGACTGCTTTGGATGGTGTTCAAACATCAATACATTTTTATCACAGGTTTTTGGTGTTTTTTGGGTTTTTTTCTTCATATGAAAGTTAAAAGCCTAATGGGATTGCTGCACAGAGACGGAATAGTTCCTGGGGAGGAAGTAATATATGATAAAAAGAAAGGGTGTTTGATTTCAAAGCCTTCCAACAGAAAGTTTCAGAAAACCATGAATAGAAAACACTTACACTAATACTGCCAGCCTACATTATGTATATCAAATAAAAATGAAAAAAAAAAAAAAAAGGTTCTTTTTTTAGCTCTTGGGGGAAATTAAAATAACATACTTGTACAGGAGAATATGCAATCTAAGTGAAGGCTTTGTTTATATTTAATACAGCACAGGGAAAGTATTTTTGAATTCATTGGAGCAAATCAAGCTGGATACATTTCAGTGCCCGGGACTGACCATTGCAATGATCCTTGTGCTGGCCTTTCTTGTGAGCTTGGCTTGGGTGCCCCCACGCTGATTCCACTGATGGCCATCACCAGGGCATCAGACAAAACTCAGACATTAACTAACTCCCTTTTCATGAGCTTAAATGTGTTTCGTTTCTTCTCACTCCTTCATTTTCTTGTTTGATGTGAACTTTTCCAGAGTGTTTTTCCTTGGTTGGGTTCCTAATTTTTTTCCCTGGAGACAGGATTGCATCCATCATCCTGAGAACATTCCGTGTCAGTTCTCTGTCCCAGTTCCATAAATACGTGTGAGTTCATAAACCTATTTTCAAAAGGCCAAGTTTTCTCTGAAAAGAAGAAAATTTTTAACATATGATGGAAGTGATAAATAAGAGCTGTTTGTATGTGTAATGTGAGGTTTGTGGAAGCTTTAGCCAGCTACTGAAACCCATGGAAATGTAAAATGGACCTCTCAGCGTTGTTCCTGCTTGATAATCCAAGCAGAAACCCTTCGGAACATGAAGCAAATATTTACTCTCAGTGGAAACTTGTCACAAGAGAAATCCACTTCTGCATTCAGGCCAGCAGAAATTTAACAAGCCTTGACCCAAACTGCGATGCCAACTTGCAGAGAAGCTTTAAATCTCGTTCATTTAACTTTTTTTTTTAATGTATTTATTTCTGGTTTTGATGGTTCAGGCAGTCCTGTGTTTGCATTCAGGCAAAACCCTGCCTGGAGGTTTTCCACCCTCAGGACACACGGGATGTTCCGTTGTGCTGAGTCCAGGGAAGTGGTGGAGTCACCATCCCTGGAAGTGCTCAAAAACTGTGTGGATATGGCACTTCAGGACACGGTTTAGTGGTGAACCTGGTGGTGGTGCTGGTGCTTGATGATCTTAGAGGTCTTTTCCAGCCTTAATCATTCCACATTCTCATTGTGCACCATCAGCCACCACAGGCCCAACGGGGCAAAAAGGAGGAAAGGAAAAATAGGACAGTGTTCTAAAAAAAAAGCAGGATTTATCCCTCTTTACACTGGATATGGCAGGACACTCATTTCAGTGCATCCCATAGAAAAGTGTGTTCACAAACACACGGAACGAAAATACGTGCAATTGCTTTTCTTCACCAGTTTCTTGCTAACAATGTTTGGCTGGGATTTATTTGTTTGAGCGTTTGAAGAAGGACTTTTATTCATGTGAATATAGGTATTCATCATGTAAATGAATGTATTTATTCTGTAAAGGCTCACCCTGTCTCTGCTACACTCATGCAGTTACTTGATAGGAATGTGACAAGAGGAAATTGAATATAAAGTCTACTGGACAGCCAATAAATCAGGCTTATATCTTTCTCTCTACCTCAGACAGGAAGGAACCCAGCTATTTTTAAATCTATGGTCCATATAACCAGCCAAAGCTGGTTCTTCAGTTAAAAAAAAAAAAAAAAGTGGGAGGGAGGGGGGAACAGAGAAGAAAACTAACAAGATTTTGAAAGTCTTATAATTCCTTAGACTTCTTTACCTGGCCATGTGGCCCCGAGGGCATTGCCTCCCCTTCCCCAAGATGCTCAACACCACGACACAGCCAGATACGCTGGAGGACAGATGTCACACCCAACACAGGGCACATTCATCAGCCCTAACCAAGAGTTGAGTGAAAAGAGAGCAATAAATCCACTTTTCAGAGCAGTGCCAGCACCCAGAGTGATGGCCACGGTCCTGCAGCCACCCTGCCCACTGTGGCAAAGCCTCTGTGCCAAGCACACTGTGCCAAGCAAGCTGTGCCAGGCAGGCTGTGCCAGGCAGGCTGTGGCAAAGGGCTTTCCAAGCCGAGTTTCTCCAGCTTGGAGCACTCTGGAGTCGGTAGAGCCGGTTACAAACACATGACCTCGCCGGGGCTGCCGGGTAGGAGTGATTCATTCCAAGCAATCCCCCAGTGTGAATCTTTGCTGATTAACATTTTCATTTGTCTTCCTTTAACAAGCAAGTTACTGCTGATGAGGAGATGAGGGATTCTAAGGTTTCCTAGAACTAAATTAACTATTCCTACTCGATTCACTCTGGCTGAACTTACATTATATTGCCCTCAAGGCTGTTAATTTGAAAAATGCTCTTGGACTTCTTTTATTTTATTTTTTTTCAGTGTTCCTGATAGAGATCCAAGTGCTAATAAGGAGTTAAGTTACATTTCTTTGTAAGATTTCCTAATTGCCAATGTTGGCTGAAACTTGAACAGTTCAGAGATTCTGTTGATTATGTCGGCCTGAATATTATTACATGGAAATCCCTGCAGGATAACAGCAGCTTTTGTTGTATCCATTGCATCATTTTCCTAATGTTGTTCAAACCCAGCACTATAATAATTTTGTGGATTGGAAGGAAATTAACTGTGTCCATAAAGCTGTGCCTCTGGACCAGGCACTGCATTGTAACTGTGTTAGAATCACAGACTGATTTGGGTTGGAAGGGACATTAAAGCTCATCTCTTCCATCCCTTGCCATGGGCAGGGGCACTTTCCATCAGCCCAGGTTGCTCCAAGCCTCATCCAACCTGGCCTTGGACACTTCCAGGGATGGGGCAGCCACAGCTTCTCTGCCCAGCCTGTGCCAGGGTCTACTCACGCTCACAGGGAACAATTTCCTCCCAGTTTTTAATCTAGCAAGAGGTTCTTTGGTCACATTTGCTCCATCACCTGGATGAAGCTTCAGAATGTTTCCAAGGAGACATTCCCCAGTCTGTTATCCTTCTCCCACACAGCTCAAACATTTTAGCATAGTATGGGGGAAGTTCCTGTGTTTATAAGCTCAGAAACAAGGGTTCCAGGAGGGTTAAAATCCGCATTTCCTTCAGGGACACACAATTTGAGGAAGCTGCTATGGTCTGGTGGTGATGCTCAGCTTGGAGCTGGGTGCTCTAGGAGCGAGATGGACACCTGGAGTGAATCCACCCAAAACAGGTGCTGAAGATTTTCTGCATGGATGCAAGGCAGAAGATCTGGGTCCTGTGAAGACCAGCAAGCGATTTTAAGTAGCAGGCCAATAAGCTGAGGGACATGTGGCAATATCCATTTCCCAACCTCTCCCAGGGCCCCTGTCCCCATCAGAAGGGCATGTAGTGATAGAACAAGGGTGAATGGCTTTAAACTGAGAGAGAGTAGGTTTAGACTGGATGTCGGAAAGAAATTCTTCCCTGTGAGGGTGGGCAGGCCCTGGCACAGGCTGGGCAGAGAAGCTGTGGCTGCCCCATCCCTGGAAGTGTCCAAGGCCAGGTTGGACAGGGCTTGGAGCAACCTGGGCTGGTGGAAGGTGATCCTGCCCTTGGCAGGGGATGGGACAAGCAAAACTTTAAGATCCTTTCCAAGCTGAACCCTTCTGTGATTCTCTGACGATCCTATGACACGACCCCAGACCCAGAGATGCTCATCCCAAGGCAAGGCATGGAAAAGCACCCAGGATAGTGGGACAACCTAATTCCACGAGGCTGCAGTGCCCCAGCACCATACCTGCTGCTCCCATTACAGCTCATCTAAAAACGTGCCTTTTCCACACATGCCCCTAAAGAAAAAAATGCCTTTGGACAGACCATCCATTACCCCGAGTCAGCAGCAGCTTCAGGGCCATTTGTTCAGTGTGAGGAATGGGCTCTCTGCAGCCACAGCCTTCGCTCAGCCCCGGCTCTCCCTGTCTCACGTGTCAGCTCACTCAGAGCACAGCTCGTCTCCACGGGACCGATGCAGATGATAAGAAACATCAAGTAGCAGCCTGTGACAGGAGGAGCACAAGAGCCCTGGCCAGGCTGACTGGACTCAGCTGGCCTTTCCCCCCCATCCTCGGCTCCACCAGGAATCCCCAGCTATTTTCCTGGTTGCTTTTGGACGGCTCTCGCTCCTGTCGCAGCAGAACTTCCTGTTTGTTTTTATTCCCTTCTCAGGAAATGCATCATTTTCTTCCTCGCCACTTGTTAACTCGGTGCAGTCTCACTGTGCCCCTGCAAACCCCAGGCCTTGCTCCACCAAGGAAATGTGTTTCTCGTTTTCCCGGTTTCAGTTTCTCAGAAGTAATTTCTGTATAAACTTTCCACCCTTTTTCTCCTGCTGTTTTCTGTCTTGTGTTCAAAAGGCCTTAAAACATGTCAATTTTATGTTTCCTTCTATGGTACAACAATCTTTTTAGCAAATATCATAAGCATCTGTGTCGAAGATGCAAATAAAATGCTCTGCTGTTGGCTGAGTATTCCCTTCTTGCTGGGCAGACACCAGGGGTTACAACCCACAAAGCCTCGTTGGGTGTCTGAGATGATTTCAAACATTAGAAGTATATAATGGATAAAAATTCTCATTTATTCTGTATTTGCATTTGCAGTATATCCCAGATCTAGGAAGAATGGCACAAGTCTGGCTCTAAATGGAAGCTTTCCAGTTGCCAAACATAGGTGGGTTTAATGAGGTGTTTAAGGGTCTCAGGAACTTTGTTTGTGTAATATTTGCCAGGTTTTCTCACAAATCTCCTTCGAGAAGAAAAGTACATGTTGTTGCTTCAAAAGCACAAGAGCTGAGATTAATAAAAGTTTTCAGCCTTCAGAACTCTGCTACCAACTTCTCATGCGGCCTTGGCTGGAACTTTTAATCCCTTTATCCTGCACTGTTCACTTCTAAACTCGGGACTATGTCACTGCTGTGTCCAGAGGCAGGTTGAGAGCAGGGACCAGCAACGAAAAGGCAAAACTTGGGAATGCCCATTTTTGCTTTGTTCTGTTAAAACTGGGGTTAAAAGAAGGAATTTTCCACGTGGAGGAAAGGTGAGCTGCTTGTTCTCCTCACCATTTGGGGCAGTCCCTGTTCATTCTCCTGCACGTGGGCTCTGCAGTGGGCAGACCCTTGCTCCCTCCATGCAGGTGACGCTGCCCCATGAGTGTCACATCTGGGCCATACAATTTGCTCTCAAAGTGTGAACAGGTCCTTGCAAGGTGAAAAGTTCAGATCACAGATAGTCCCATCCTGAGCCCTCGGCCTTCCTGCCACCCCCCCAACAGCCAAGATCCCCAGCTGACAGGACCGAGAGCAGAACCAGCGCTCGCATAATGCCGAGCTTTGTTTTCCCTGGTGTGTTGTTGCTGTCGGTGACTCCGGTGTTCCTGAGGGTTTATTCACCCTGTCTCCTGGATATCTCTGTCTTTTCATATTCATTTTTCAGTTCTTTGCACTGTTCCTGGCCCGGTGGATGAGATCATGGGCCTGGCAGTGTTGTTTTTGGACAGACTCTCACCTTATCAGATGGGAGCAGAGTATCCCCTCTATTTGATGAAAAACTGCATAGTCAATGAATTCTCCTTTTTGCAGGAGCTCTGTCACCAAAAACTTTGGTAACTAAGTTTATTTGGGTGTTTGTTTATTGACCTGAGCATCTGTTTGGTGAGAAAACACCGAGATGAGCTCCATCTCCCCAGGGCTGCTGTGGGCAGTGATGGGCTGTCCTGCCCTGTGCCCCCTGGGAAGCAGCTCCCACATGCTGGGTTGGGAGCCTGGGAAGTGGGAAAGGAAAACAGCCAGTCCCAAGAGTGCCTGTTGTGTGATAGCACCTGCAGGGTGGTGTTTTTCTGTCATCTGCTTTGCTGTTTCCAAATGCTGTGAATTAGAGCCAGCCAGACAAACAAGAGGGAAGGGTTGTTTTTGTTTTTTTTTTTTTTCATCCCCATTTGGTCAGAATTTGAAACGTGAAGAAATCTCTTTTGCTGACTCTCAGGGTAATGGTTGATCTGCTGCTGTTCCCATGTAAACGGGAGAAATTGGGAACCTATAACAGAACTCTGTGACTTCTTTTTTTTTTTTTTTAAAAAAAAGGATTTTCTAAAGCATGAGAGCTAAATTATTTCCCTTTTCTTTTGTCTTTAAAAAAGATCACAGCCCTCAGATTTGGGCAGCATTTCAGCTTCCAGTGTAGCATTCTGAAGGATGAAAGGGTCTATAGCAAGTGATAATCTAATTTATTACCACCAAGGCTGAGAAAACAGGGAAGAGAGAAGGAGAAATTCAGGAGAGAATAGAAGAAAAGAAAAACATTAAAAATATGTTCTCATGCCTGAACTTCTCAAATTCTTTCAGAGTGCTCAGCACACTTCTGGCCGTAGATCCCACTTCGATGGCTAAGCTTCCCTTGGGCTTGCAAGTCCACTGGTCCCTAGTTTGGGATCCACATCTGGGAGAGAAACTCCAGGCAGAGAAATAGCCTTTAATGTACCAAAAGACCCCAAATTTCCATATCTTAATGAGTCAAAATGGCAAAAGCAGATGGCAACTCAATCCTATGAATTTTAGTTCAGTTAGGGAGAGAAACCTTTATCAGATGAGGAGTTTTTGTGGCATTTCTGAAGAGAGACAAGCTTTGACACTCACGAGAAGCAAAGCTGATTTACTAGGAACAACATGTCTAGGGAAGAGCAAGGCAACGTGCTTAATCCCGTGCCTTCAGCTAGCACCTCTGACTGGCATCCCACCAAAAGGGCTCCACATTCAAAACATTCCTTTGTTTTTCTTTGGCTCTTTTGGGGGTTTTTTTTCCTTTCAGTCTCTGTACTTCTGGGTCCCAACCAAGGGAAGAGCCCAGAGCAACGTCAGAGGCAACAGTTCACTCTTCAGCAGGAACAGGGCAAGAACAAAATCAGTACATATTTTGAAACTGGATAAACCAGTTCCCAGTATTTATCTTCTGTGATGCATCAGTTTCATTTTTCTTAGTCAATGGCTCCTTCTCTTTTCAAAATCCATTTGCCAGCATGAAGATTCATTAAATAAAGGAGAATTGAACACCCCTAGAGCCAGGATATCGTCAGCATTATCACCCATGGAAGGGAGGTAGAGAATGATTTCTAGCAGTCAGAGCCTTTCCACAGAGGGCAAAAACAACAGGGAATGTTTAAGATAGGGTTGACTTGAAGATCACATGCAGTGGTTGATTGTGCTTGGAGACAATTTGACATGACAATCCAAATTTTTCCTGCGTGGAAATCTCCCACTGCCATTCTCTACACAATCTGCGCCTTCGGAAGAAAAGCCTAAATCTTTCTCCTGAAGGTGGATGATTTCTTTTCCACATTAGAGCCTGAAAGAACACAGATCCTACAGCAGGAGCAGGGATCCCATGATCTGAGCTGTGCTACACATGAGGACCACAGCGTGTGTGAAGGCAGGATTTAGGACTGGACCAGGCTCTGCTGCAGGGGATGAGGTCACAGCTACACCAGGAAGTGAATCTACTAAGGCAGATACTATTGGTACTGCATGAGATAGCAGCCAAGGGAATCCCACAACTGCCTCTGATTTCTCTTCCAGTGCTGGTTACTCAAAGCATTTGTAACCTTTAACATCCTTTTCCATTAAGGTAGGAAGGTGGAGAGGCCCTTCAGCTCCTGGTGGGACCTCCAGACTCCTCTGTCCCAAACTTCAAGCATTCAGAAGCAGCACAGAAAACAGACTAGAGGGATTTACTCCCTTTAGTAGTTTAGCGTGTGAGAAGAGAGGCATCACCTCTGAATGTGAGGGCAGGCAGGCAGGACCCCACCCCAGAATCCCCCTGTGGGGTGTCTGATGGGGACGGGGATGCAGGAGACCTGGCTTTCACCCCCAGCAGTGAGAGCTGAGTTCTGCAGGCTCAGAGGCCAAAGGGACTGAATTTTAAAGGGATTTATCTGTCCTGGTTTTCACAGGCACCGGCTGATCCCGGACCCGGCTCGTCTGCGGGCAGGGACGTGCGGGCTCTGTTCTACCCAGTGTCACCATAAGAGGGATCCTTTCGCCTGTCCCTGGAGGCTCGCCTGACATTTCTTTTGAAAATTAAAAAAACAAAACCGTGCGAGTTGAGTGAAAGTGCAATTACACAACGCTTTGAAGTGCCGTGCTAATCCTCGCGCTCCCCCGGGACATGAGGCACAGGTTTGAGGAGTGACAGACACGTCCCTTCACCCAAATGTTGATGCTGGCTCACAGCAAAGGTGGTGGAGGAACTGCTGCCTCAGAACAACACGTGCACGTGGACAGAAAATGTCCCAAACCCCCTGTCCAGTCAGACAGTCCTTTGCTTCTACTGTGAGCAAGGAGGAGGTGCCCCAGAAAGGGAGGAGAAACCCCAGCAGTGCTGAGGACCCCAATGGATGCAGGAGCAGCCAGTATTGATGATATGAAACCAAAGAAGAAGACTATGGTAGGAATGTGGTCCCTACACTATTTTAGGATACCTCAATTCAGTTCCTGGGATGCTCTGCAGAAGAAAAAGGCCAGGTGAGGCTGGTGTGGGTCCTACCCTGCCTGTCTTCTTCTTAACCAGGTTTTTGATGATCTTTTGGGGTCCCTTCCAACTGAGTATATTCTACGATTCTATGATTCTAACCCTGACACAGTTCAGAAAGGAGCACTGATTTGCCTCCTGCCTTCCACCACCTCCCTGTTGAAGGCCAGGGATGCCCCAGCTGAAGAGAGCAGCGAGCCAGGGGGCTCCCAGCAGGCCTGGGGAGAGGCGTTCCCACCTGCCTCCAGCACCTTGGCAGAGCTCTTTGCCCCACTCTATTTACACAGAGTTTAATGCTCTTGATGTCAGTGTGGAGACGTGTTAATAACCCAATTAAACTGTTCACCCAGCTATGTCAAATCCCATCTCTCGGGGAAGGCTTGTGTGTTTTGCTTTGTGATCCTTGTGCTGCGTTGCAGCATGCCAAAGCCGTGGCCTCGTGGCTGACACGTAGCCCCAACTCGTCACCAGAGGGGTCTCCTGCAGGATTAGGCAGTGATCCAAAGCTGTATGGACACATGAACACCACCTACACTCTCTGACCACCTCCTCCCCACCACGAGGATGGAGACACTCAGGGGCGTGAGGTCACGTGTGAAACTTGGCAGAAGGTGCTCTGCTGGTGGCTTTCTGAGGTGGGAAACATCAGTACAAGATCTTGGCAAGTGGGTTGCAAAAGGGAGGGGTCAAATTCCTATGGAGAGGGCATTGGATTGATGGCAGGACAAGCCAGCAGCTGCCCACTGGTTGGGCAGGGCGCAGAGTGTACGTGGCACCCACCACAGCGGCTGTGGCTGCGTGCAGGGCTTGGCTCTGCCTGAACTTGTCCATGCTCAGCAGTCATGACCGTGTCTCTGCTTTCCAATCCACCAAAGATAGGCAGGAATGTTTCCCTGCCCCATTCAGTTGCTTGGGAGGCTCCAGTCATTCATGCCTGCAAAGGGGCAACTGGGCTGGAGCTCCGTTTTGCAGAGGTGTTTAACTAGAAATGACCAACTATTATTGTCCCTCTGTCGTTGTCCATGACTGTCACCCTCTGGATGTGGGCAGCCTGTGAAGCACATCACATGTGCATCCCTGTATATGTCCATACCTTCATATATAAAACAGACCCATGTTCATATCTCAGTGTCTAAATCACAAATATTTGAATGATGTGGTTTGTATTTCCCTTAGATCGATCCAACTTCGTCTTCTAATCAAAATCTGTAAGCTCGGATGTTCTCAACACTGTCCACTCACCTACAAAGCTAACACAAACTCTTCCTGGAGCAAAAAAATTGAAAATTGTGTTATGTAGTCCCACTGGAAGGGAATGTCTCCCCTCCAGAGAGTCCTTAAGCATGTGCTTAACTGGAGGCATGTTTAATGCCAGCTGGGATCCACAGAGCTGAAAAACACATCCATAAAGCTGAGGTTCACCAATTCACTTAAGGGCTGTTCCAAACAGGGACCAACTTAAGCATGTGCTTAAATATTTCCTTGAATCTAAGCCCATATTAGTGGAAAAGTCATTGTTCCATGCTAGATTTTTATATGTCTGTGACTTTAGGGCAGTTTTAGTATTCTCAATAGATTCCTTCTTTGGATGGATTCCTCCCTTCATCATTAATATCTGGCGTCAACTGTCTTTCTTTCTCATCCATTCCCAGAGACAAGGAAAAATGTTCCCTTCTTTCCACGTATGTATTTATGCTCCCTATGGAAATTCTTCTCTATGATATATGAACTATTTTCAGAGAAGTTTAGCAAAGCCTAAATCACAAAGGGGAAGAAAACCTCCTCGGCTTGAGTTCATGAGGGGAAAAGTTGGGATTGCAGTGACCTGTAGTGTGAATTTTTTCTTGAGTTTGTTATTTCCATTCAAATCCCATATATCCTTAGCCATAAATAAGACTCCTGAATAATCCTTAATTTTTTGTCCCTATATCTGCCTGCCATAAAATTAGGAGGGAATATTTAGGATCTGTCAAGATGACAAAGTGTCCTTTATGGTGGCCGAATGAGAGGGAGAATATAACTTTGGGAGAGAGCAACATGCTTTCCTTCAGCGTAGGATTTCCTCCACAGAGACATCATCACAGACTGTCAGAAGCTGGGCAACTCTCCAAAGGTTCAGGATGGGGCCAGAACTTACAATTTTGCTTTCCAGAGGGTCATTTCTGGCCCTGAGATTTGGAAGCCTGTCTTATCACAGCTGCGAAATTCGGAGCTCCCACATCACCAGTTGCTCGAGGCATTCGCCCACCAGCCTGGGGTGTTTCACACCGAGGGCTGGGCAGCTCTTTGGAGTAAACTGCTTGAAAATCAGTTGTACAGTGTAAATACCAGGAAGGACGTGGATCTTGTGAGATGACTTGGAATCACTGCAGCCACCATGGGAAAGCTCAGCTCCAACATCCTTCACTTCCCTCCCTCCCCAAGGGACACATGGACCTCTCCACCGAGTGCCCACAACAAGCCATCCTCAAACCCACTTCCTAAAAATCCTCCCCTCTCCTTGCAGACCCGAGTGTGGTCCCCCAGCTGGGTGTGATCTTCCATGCTGGGGGAGCTGAGTCACCTAATTGTTGTTGGGCACGGCCGGGACACTGCACCCTTTGTGTGAGAGCTGTGTGGAGACACAGGAAGACCTGTGGTCTCCAGTGTTTCACATGTGAAATTTCCATGGTCCCTAAGGCTGCCCTCTGGATTGGACATCCACTTGGAGCTCAACTCCTCCTCCTGCCACCGTGCCTAAGCCAGGGAGAGCTGATGGAGAGCAGCCAAGCTCTGCTCAGGCCACCCAGGAGAGATCCACCTCTTCCAGAGCCCAAGGGCTCTCTCCTTAGCTAAGGATGGGATCAGAGTGCAGCTGCCCTTGACAGAAGGTGGATGACTTCATCTCCAATATCAAAACAAGCCACTTTCTTAAGAACAGGAGGAATCCCCTGAAGAGTCAACCCTCACCGTGTAAAACTCCACATCTCTGTGCCACATCCACAGGACTGAGGAGATCCACATGGGACTATGTGCAGGCATGACCTTGGATTTACACCCAAGCACCTTCCAGTGGATGCAAAGCAATCCATTGAGACACTGAGCCTGGGAAAGGTCTGCACAGCCCAGTCTGGGTCTCCAGTGGTCAATCCTTGGGCCAAAGAAGAGCTGTTGGTCTTACCCTGGCTGGGGCGAAGTGAGTCAGGATTTGTGGGCTCCCAGATGCTGCTCTAAGCCCTCTGTGCACACACACAGGAACCCCCAGTTCATGAGCTCACTGATCCTTCCCAACCTTAGGAAATAAGAGGAGATGGATTTTTCCCTCAGACATCAGGGTTTGGGAGGCAAACACACGGCCCTGGCAGTGATCCAAGGAAGTAAGCCTGGGATAGATTTTCTTTCAAGAATTTCTACCCGTTCATGTACTTTCTTAATGATCCAAAGTCTTCGAGGAGTTGCCTTTTAGCTTTAGCTCCCTTTCAATATTTGTCATGTGTGTCAAAGGGAGTTCCTCATGTTTCCTCTGTAGCTTTAATGCTCTCAAGGAGAAACTTCATTTCTTAGGCATTTGAAAAATATTTTTCCCTGTTGATTTATTTTATTAATGAAGAAAAGAGGATCACTTTGAAAACAAGCAGCAAGGATATACAAGGGTAAGAACAGAGGGAAGTGTATCTCATTGGGAGACTTGATGCTAATGTCGTAACATGAAGAAATCTTTAATGAATGACTGGAAAAAGTCATGGAGCCACTAATTCCTCATTTATGTTTGGACAGAAAAGCGAGTACCTGCAGGCAGTGACCACTTGCCCAGGTTGCTGAGTTCTTGGAGACTCCAGAAAAATGCCCCACACCAGGTGGCCCTGCTAAAGAGCAGGAATGGGAATGAAAGCCTCCCATCCTCCAGCTTCTCCAGGATCTTCTCTCCCAACATACCTACACCTTTGGAAGTTGAGGGAAAGGCCAAAAGGTCTTCAGCATTTGATGAGCCACCAGGGTGGAGCATGACTAGTCCTGTCTTGATTGAAGACCTGACTAAAGCATTTGATACAGCGAGCCACCAATCCAACACAGCCCTGTTAGATGCCTGCCCAGGCAAAGCCTGAGGATTGCAAATTAAACACTCAGCAAAGCTTGCCTGAGTCCTGAGACAGGGAGGGACAGTCCCCCTCCAAACCCTCCCTCCTGCTCCTCTTGGCTCCAAGGAAGTCAGATCAAAAGTGCCCACTTCCATTTCTGGAGAGGCAGGAGAGCACCTGGGATTTTTGGATTTTGTGGGGGATTTTTTTCACCAGCAACACAAATCATATATGGATACAATAAGAATTAGTGCACCAGACTTCAAAGGGCTGAATCACATCTCAGTCTGTTCTTGGGCTGTCTCTGCTCAGCCAGAAGCCTTATCAGACAGGTTTGGCTATGTGATTGCATTTCACACTCTGAACACAATTATTCTCTTAATAGTTTATAAACTACAGCTACAGAGTTTTGCCACTGATCTGCAGTTTCCTATTGATGTTCAAGCCATAAGTGAAATACCTCTGAAATAAGCTAAGAAAATAAAACTGGGCAATCAAAGGTTTCAAGAGACCCATCAGGCTGCAAAGGAGTGCAGAGCAGCAGGCTGGGTGCCCTGTTTTAAGCTTTAACTTAGGCTGCTACTATTTATTCTCATTAAATCCAGAGTCATCTGGCTTAATTTGGTTTGCCAGAAATTTGCTTTAGGATAATTTAGAGTAGGATCAGAGTCACCAGGCTTTTTTTCCCCACCGTTTTAGGACAGAGGATAATAATAGAGGATTTTTTTTTTTCCGTGAAAGCATATGCAATTTCCTCTATAACCATCCAAAACAAATAATCAGGAGATTTCCTCATGTTTACAATGGGGCTTTCTACTGACCTTCCCTGCAAAGCACTGTAGGAGAAATCAGTGAAAAATACTCTGTAAGAAGTGGGTCACAATTGCTGTTATTGTTACTTAGAAATTATGTAGCGTCTAATCTGGAACCAGACACAACAGTTAAGGGCTTCTCTTTGCCCTTTTCATAACAAACCAATTATATTTAACAGTAGGGACAGTTAAATTGGAATAAATCTAGTTTGTACACAGAGACATTTCATGTTTATTAATAATCATGGTGCTTAGTGTTTAGACCAATTCCAAATATAAGCTGCAGCAATGTATAAAAACTTTTCTCCTTGGCATGATTGAGTCAACATGACTGACTTGGCTCTCCCTCTCGTTTTGAACACCCATAATTGTATCAGTTTCAAACTGGCTACATGAACCTCAATCTGTAGAAAAGCAAAGATGGACAAAAGTGAGGGTAATGCTTTCAGATCTCATGGAAAAAGAGATTTCCCCCCCTAATTTGATGAGTTTTGACAGATTTCTTTATCTGGTACCTCTGGTTGAGGAAGCAACTACTGTGCTGCATTTGAGTCACGTCATTAGTGATGATTTGGGAGTCCCTGCTCTAAATCCTCAGTGCAAGGAGACCAGGGATGTCTCAGCTGCTCTGCAGCACAACCCAGCCAGGAGCAGCTTGGAAGGAAAGGAAGAGGAGCCTTTGGGGTGAGTTTAGAGAGGACACTGTTTAGGCAAAGGTTGCATTTGCCAAGCCAGCTGACAGGCTTAGAAGATATATTCCATGGATTCCACCTGTCCAAATTCCCTAAACCACAGATTAAAACAGCTCCTGCATATATAACCCGAGGGTTATTTCACCCACCCCAAAGCTTGTGCCTCTGGTGGTTGGAAGGTTCAGCCCTCTGAAAGTGTTTTGTGTCCCAAGACATTCTGGAGCATATTTTGATGGCCAGCCTAGACCAGGACTTGAGTTGTTACGTGCCCTGTGTTGACTGAGATGAATCATATGCAAAGTACCTGCCCAGGTTTGCATGAGTAATGGCAGAGGTGTAAGGAGATCCCTGGGAAACAGCATCTTCAACTCTGCAGTCTGATTTGTTGAAGATGTGATGATGAAATTTTGTGCAATGCATGCCAGGAGCTGGAGATCCGTATTTCCTGCAGGACTCAGATCTTTGAGATGAAAATGAGAGTTTCTTGCGAGAAGCACTGTTTGAGGATGCTGCTGCTATGACGTGGTTGATCACAGAGTCCCTGTTCCTTCAGGATCTCCAGGTAGGTCTCACTCCTGTAGAGCTGTTAGTGAGACGGGCAAAATGGAGAGAATCATAGCATGGTTTGGGTGGGAAGGGACCTTAAAGCCCATCCAGTGCCATCCCCCCTGCCATGGGCAGGGACACCTTCCACCAGCCCAGGTTGCTCCAAGCCCCGTCCAACCTGGCCTGGGACACTTCCAGGGATGGGGCAGCCACAGCTTCTCTGCCCAGCCTGTGCCAGGGCCTGCCCACCCTCCCAGGGAAGGATTTCTGATTCATCTTCAAACAGTCCTGCTACAAAATGACCTGCTGTGTCCTGGGAGGACTGGTGCTGCTCCAGGGAGGTGCAGCACTGAAACTTCACATACTGAAGTTTCTACAGGACTATCATGACCATCAAAGGCAGAGCAGCACAGCTCAGGTGTGCAGAGGAAGGTGCAAGAAGAAAGAAGAGAAAGTGAAGATGATGAAATACAACTTTTCACGTGTCTGCCTTTAGGGAGGTGGGTGTTACCTGGTGCCCACTCAGGTTCCTGCTGTGGTGAGGGATGGGTGTGTGAGCAGCTGAGACAAGTGGAAGGACAACAGCAGCTTTTGCAAGAGATGAAGAGCTCCTTACGCACTGTGAGATCACAGATCCATCCCAGGAAGCCTAATGAGGGGGCTGAGCCAGGACAAATACAACTGTTTAACAGTTTACTTTAACCATCCAATGAGAATGAAACAGCTTAAAAGGATTCATGCTGCCAACAGTCTTTTCCTTTTCTTTTTTTCCTCTTCTCCTCCTTGCATGGCATTTGTTAGAAATCAGGATTTTCCTTAACTAAATGTCTTGTGGTCTCCTTAGCTTTGTTTCTTAACAGGGTTGTCTTTATGTTAGTTTTCTTTGGCTTCCCAATAGAAGAGTAACAGATTTCTTTTGAAGTTTTTATTGATGAATGAGCTCCTATAAATAACTCTCTGTGGCAGCAGCTTGATCTCAGAGTTTACTCTGGAATAATAGTAGCAATGGGAATGGAGGAAATTTATGGCAGCATGACATGAAATAGTTTAATGGGCTTCATACTGTTTAACTTAATCTTTACAGATGTAAAAACAGAAATACAATTATTTTAACAACTATTATTACATATTGCTCTTCTAATGAAAACAGAAACTTAGTAAGCAATTGAAGATAGGTAGGGGAGAATTAAGGAGTCCACCTCCCTGCAGACTTGGGAATTAGTGTGTTGTGCCAGTGTTTTTGCAAATCTCCCTGTGAAGAGCTGTGGGAGATCTGAAGTGGTTGGGAAGGATGGGTCTGCAGGTGGGAATCGGTACTTGAATGTGAAATTGAGTCACAGCACTTTGGATCAGGATTTAGGTGCTAGAAACTGCCTAAAAGCAGTGGAAGAAGTGGAACCCTGTCTTTGGGGTGGGGGGAAAGAATCAATGCTGTGTTTTCTTCCCCACCCCCTTATTTCACCCATCTCCCTCGTGAGGAGCTGATCCCAGTCCCACCGAAGTCCATGAGCATCCTTGGTGATGCTGGGGGACAGTTGGTCACAACCCTTGTATCTTGTGGTGCAGCTGCAATCCCCGCACCTTGGGGGCAGAAACAGGTATCGCACGCCCACCAGCCAAAGGATGGAGGGATACAATGAAAACTGACCCGATAGAAAAAGAGATTTTTAACTGTTTATTGTCACATGTCTGCTCATCTTCCCATCGTGGACTTCTTGTGTCTTTAAGGCAATGTCACTTGATGCAAAGGTGACCTAGCTGTGCCTCTTTGAACTGTGTAAACTCAGGAAGGTGAAAAGGGAAATCATCTTAAAACCGCCTGTTTACTGTGTAAATGCCCAGCCCACAGGCAGGCTGGTGTTTAACCCAGCCAAGGATCCAGACAGAGGATGTTGGGAATACAATGTGCAAGAGGTGGGTGTAAAATCCAGTATTATAAATACTAGGAAGAGGCACAGGACCTAATTCAACCCTGAGATTTCCTTTGCAGGGGGTTGGATGTGGCTCAGAGCCAAGGGCAGCTCCATTGCAATTCTCGGTGCTTTGCAAAGAGCTTGAGTAAATATTGAAACATGTTGGTGCTCTGCGTAATTTCTCTAACAAAAGCTGACAGCTTTTGTTTCCTTCTTGAGGAAGCATTATTTGAAATGAAACTGCAGTGAAAATTATTAGCATTGTGTGTTTTCAACTGCCCGTTCAGTGGGAAATTTGTGTTATCCACAACGTTTTCCAATCCGCAGAAATCGCCCGTGCAAGAAATAACTTGCAAATTCTTACTCGATTTCCAAAAATGTGGGAAAGTTTATTTATTTCTCCATGCATTCCTGATTCGCAATGTGCTCTCTAAAAATGTCGTGAAGATTTAGGCTAACCAAGCTCATGCTAAATTTAGCCACTATATTTTAAATAAACATTCTTTACGCTTTACTGAGCCAGCTTTGAAGCTGCCTTAAAACAAACCGTGTTCGCATGAGCATGGACAGTGTTTTACTTTGGACTAAGTGAACATCTGAATAAGTAATAATGTATTATTCAGTGTAATCCGAAAATGAGATTTGAGGGATCTAATTCAGTCAATTTAGGAGAGATTCCTGCGAGGAATAGTGAACCAGGCCTGGATATATTTCTGGGAGAGCCCGTTTTGTTCTCTTTGACCACGCAAAACTTCCTTCTGGTGTCTTGTTAGACACTGAAGCTCTGAGGCTCAGTGAAATCAGCTGTGACTTTGCACGCATTGCATTTGAGGAATCTGGCCCATTTTAAAGCACTTAATGATTTGTCTGGATAAAGCACTAAAAATATACTGTGGGGAGCAATTATGCAATGTCCAGACTGATGGATTGCATAACCTCATAGACCTTTTCCATCTGTAACTTCTCTAATTCTGTGATCTTGTCTTCTTGGTCTTTCACTTAAAATCAAATATGTGATCTGTTTAATATCCGAAATGCCGTCTCCCAGGAGATCTGTTTTCTGGGTGTGTGGGGCTATGAATCAAGCACTGAAGCAGATCCTTCTTCCCCTCTTTTTTGGCAAATTGGCTGCTCCTCACACCAGTCTTAGGAGCAGCCAGTGGGGTTTGGTGTGAAAAGGGATGCTCTCTCCTTTATGTGTCTTCCCTGGTAAAGGATGCAAAGAAATGTAACTATAAAATGGTGTGGGGGGGGAAGTAAAAGTGGATCCCAGTCCCTGCGATTCCTGTCACCTGGAAAGCAGACATGGACAGCCACGCACTCCGAGCGACGAGCCCCGAAAGTGGCTCCTGCTCACGTGTAAACACTCGATTATATTTTATATATGCTGTGGGACCAACTTTAGGAGAACACACACTGAGTGCATTTAGAGACTGGAAGCCCCATTTATGAGAAATTAAACTCCGGAATTATTGGAATACGCCAAATTTTCAGTTCCCCTCGTAGGAAACGTATGTTTGGAGCGAAGCCGCCCTGCGAGCCGAACGACTCCCCAGTGAGTCTCTTCCACTGTGGGATCTTCCCTGCTCCTCCAAGCTCAAATTGGCTGCAGAGCTCGGGGACGTGGAACCTTGCTCGGTTGGGAGAGGTCACTCCCCTCCAGAGGAACGGAAAGGCACATATATCGCCCACACAAGAAGTGTGCTGTTTATTCTGCATCCTGGGCTATTTTCTCCGTGTCTCCACAGTATTCCAGACTGGTGTTTACAGGCAGCCCTGAGAGGTTGGGAAAGGCAGGAGGGGGAAGATTCCAGGCGTGAGCAAAACGCTGGGTGGCAGTTTTGTGCCTGGCAGCTGGTTTTTGGGGGGTTGTGAAACAGGTGTGAAGCCATCGGCATCAGTTCCTTGCAGTTTGTCAAGCCCTTGATACTCGCGAGGCACAGTCGGCTGTTTTGAACTGCCCTGCTCCAAAATTCACAGATCGTATGGAGGATTAAAGGATGCTCAGCCACATCCAAAGGGCAGGAACTGGTGGATTGACAGCCACACTCGTTTCTCCGCACCGAAGCATTGTCATTTTTGTTTTATGTTTTTATTGTATGTTTTTGTTTTATGTTTTCATTGTATGTTTTTATTGTACCATTACTTCTCCTCTCTCTATAAACAGATGACGTGCAAGAGCCGTGTGTGGTTAGTCATCCCGCCTGCTGGCAGTAAGACCCTTTTTCGTGGTATTCATCCCCTGTTACAGCACTGGCCTGATCCAAATTAATTCCAAATTGCCCCTCATAACTATTCACTGGGTTCTGAGTTCATTTGAGTTAGTGTCACTTTTGTGCAGAGCATGTTAAGTTTACTAATTTTACTCTCTCAAGCAAAACCAAAATCAAGCTCAATGTGGCTTTTAAATAGTGCAGCTGTACTTGGTCCCACTCCACCAAAACAGAAATAAGATCAAATGTCAAAGGAAAGCTTCACAAAAAAAAAATAAAAAAAAAATAAAAATTCCCATTGCATAGGAAAAGCTGAATCTCAAAAAAAAAAAAAAAAGTGTCTGTGATAAAAATATCCATTGTGTACATATTAAACTGAGACTTACTCCTCTGGATGATTTTTTTTGACCACTAAAAAACAGCTTTAGCACAGAAAGGTCTCCAAGGTGGAGAGGTTACACATGTGTGAGTAGGAAAGGAATTAAAGCCCTGTTTGCAGGTCAAAAAAGGTACTTTGGGAGATGGAATAGGAGCATAGAGGTGAAAGAACAAGGGGGTCACAGTTGGGGTGCCAAGTTAGGAGAAAAGGAAGCAGAGGAGCTTGAACACACAGGTTAAAAGTGCTGACTGAGAGCATAAATATCCACTTTCTCAGGGTAAAACCCTTCCATGGGCCAGGCTGCAGGGAGGCCAGGGAGGCAGGATCCCCACGTGAAGGAACTGGCTCTGGAGCTGGATGGAGATCCATCAAGTAAGTCCTCCAAGGCAGCTTTAACCTCCCATCTCACACCCATGGCCAAAGCACCACACAGAGGGTGGAGAGATGATTTGAGGGCTCTGCTGGGCAAGAACTGAGCTGGATCATTTTCTTACCCCTGCAGCTTCCTGAGAGTGATGTCACCCCATGGACTGCAAACAGACTGGTGATGTCAGTCCCCAGCCTGGAGCAGAAACCTCCTGGCAAGGTGGCCACTGATTTAACTAATACCTGTCTCTAATTTCACACAGGAGTGGCACAGGATTTCACACAGGGGGCATTAACCCCCTGAGCACTTGCCCAGCCTTGTAAATGATGGTGGGGACACAAGTGCCTTTGACTGAGCAGTGACACTTCCATTTTTAC
Organism: Formicarius rufipectus; assembly: GCA_013399695.1. Classification (NCBI taxonomy): domain Eukaryota; kingdom Metazoa; phylum Chordata; class Aves; order Passeriformes; family Formicariidae; genus Formicarius; species Formicarius rufipectus. The sequence goes on along the minus strand of VXAU01001886.1, from coordinate 368,123 downwards.
ATGTAGTTTTTTGAGTATTTTTTAATTCAGTGCCACAGATTTAAATGGGCTCAGTAGATATTCAAGCAGGAGCTGTCAGAAATATTTAAATAAAGTCTGTCTTGGAAACCAATTTTTTTAAAAATCTCTCTTTTTTATTCCCTTTTTTCACCTGGAGAAGCTGGAGCTTGGTCTATCCAGGGATCTGCCTATGAGCATTTTGGGAAGTTCAACATCAGTTCCCACCTTTTGGAGATTTCCTGGACTTCCTCACATGAGAGCTCTTTGCCTTGTGCTGGAATGAGGCCCCTGAGCTCCTGGTCCAAAGGTCAAGGCTGTTTGATGCTGATCTTCCTCTGCAAAAGCTGAATCACAACTCACCTGAGAAACCCACACTTCCAATTCCAGGTGCTAATTTAAGAACAAACTTTGCCAGTGAGACAGGGTGGGATGGAGGAAAGAGAAGGAGAAACAATCATTTTGGAAAACATTACCTCAGTTTCAAGGAAAGGTAATTTCCCAGGACCTATTTTTAGCCTCTCCCACCTTTTATGAGGTGCATCATGTCATCACCAGGATTTTCACTGCATCCAGCAGCAGGCCCACACTCCTTGATCCTCCAGCACGAGCCGAGGGGTGTTTTACATCACACCAGACACACTCCTGAACAAAATACTTTTTTATTGGATATAAGTTTGGTTTCATAATGAAAATTGAGAATATAAATTTTTTCCAAAAGGGCGTTTATCCACTAATATACAAAAAGCCTCTATTCATGGCAAACAAAAAATAAGAAATATTCCTGATTTCTTGCAGTGTGTCTGGATTCTTCCTTCTTTAAGAAAAAAAAATAAAATTTTAGATACATGTCTCTTTTTTTTTCCTAGTAGTTGTCCTGGTTGTTAAAAGTCTTTCAAAATGCCAAGAGCGGCCTCCACAACCCTGCTTCAGTCTTTTTGTGGTCAGAAGCAGCTGATCCCAAGCAAGACATGGAAAGTGGATGCGTCCCTGTGTTTGCTCGTCCATCCCCCTCTCTCTGGTCACACCAGGGAGCAGCAACACTACTGAGATACTCGAGAAGCACAAGTGCTGGGCAGGAAACCATTTACATACAGTGCTGAGTCTAAGCAAGCTGGAAATGTGCAGGATGAGCCTGGGTTGCTTGTTCTGCCCTTATTTGAGCTCTGTTGCCTGTCCTTACCCGCTGGGAGGACTGGGCCAGTAGGGAATAGCAGGAATTATTATGTGCCTATGGGTATTAATGGCAAAATAATTGACATTATTAATACCTGCGGGCATTAATGGCAAAACAAAGCTCAAGCCCCTCCCCCGGAGATGGACAGAGCGGGTTGGGTCGTCAAAATTAAAATAAAAGAAGAAAACCAGAGTTCTGAAGGGCTCGACAGAAACCAGGTCTGAGAAACCTGAGGGATGCAAAGGCTGAAGGTGCAGAGCAAACCCCACGAGGCTCGGGGGGCAACGTGGGCATCCCCCTGGTGCCCGACTCTACCTTCACTACCCACGGGAAAACAAAGCTGGTTTACCTTCACAAGTCGGTCTGGCGAGGGGGTGGGAGGCAATCGCTAAAGGAGTCCGCAGCAAGACGCGCCTTGAAAATGCCCTGAAATCCTGAGTCACCTTTGACAGCGGTTTGGGTTTTTTTTTTCTTTTTTTTTGGTCTTTACCCGCCTAGTGAGGTCTGAGTCCAGTTCTCTCCCTCCCCTCAAAGCAGCGTCTGGGGCCGGGGGTGGGGGCTTTAATTAGGGGGCAACTACTGGAAATTAAATACCGCCTCGGAGAAGTGGAGAGGGAAGCAGGAGAGGAAGGGGATGCCGATATGGTAAAGCCTCCCGTGCACCTGGGAGTCGAGCATGAGGGAGGCGTTGAGGGTCGGGGCGAAGCCGCCGCTGGCCACCAGGGAGCTGCCGAGGCAGCCGGCGGGGCTCTCCCGGGCCGCCTTGGGGGCTGCCCCGGGGGGCGGCTGCCGCAGCCCCTGCGCCAGGATGCTCTCGATGCTGAAGCTGCGGCCCCGCGGGCCGCTCTTGTGCGGTGGGGCGGCGGCGGTGGGGGCGTTCGGGGGCGGACCCCCGGGCGAAGTCGCAGCCGCCCCTCCCGGTCTCGGGACCCCCCCGTCCCCCGCGGCACCCGCGCTGCCCTTGGCCCGTTTGGGCTCGACGGGGCGGGCGTGCTGCTCGGCACCCTTCGCCTCCGGCGGCCCCGAGGTTTTGGGCTTCCTCTTCCTCCGGCGGTAGTTGCCGTTCTCGAACATGTCCAAGCACCTCGGGTCCAAGGTCCAGTAGCTGCCCTTGCCTGGCCGCCCCTTCTCCCGCGGCACCTTGACGAAGCAATCGTTGAGGGAGAGGTTGTGGCGGATGCTGTTCTGCCAGCCCTGCTTGTTGTCGTGGTAGAAGGGGAAGCGGTCCATGATGAACTGGTAGATGCCGCTGAGGGTCACTTTCTGCTCCGGAGCTTCTTTGATGGCCATGGCGATGAGGGCGATGTAGCTGTAGGGGGGTTTCTGCGGGGGGTCCTGCCGGGAGATCGCCCCCCCTGAAGCGAAGCTGAGGGCGGCCGGGAGGTAAACCATGGAGGGGCTGCCCAGGGAGGAGAGGTGGCTGCCGTAGATGTGGCTCATCGCCGGCGGGCTCCCAGCTCCGGGTGTTCCCCCTCGGAGCCGAGCGAAGGGACGGGGCAGGGCAGGAACCTGGGACGAGTCCACCGGGGAGCTGTTTGTGCGAGCTCAGCTCCCAGCCCTGCCTGAAGGAGCTCGCTCTGCCTCTGTCCCTGCTTCATAGCTCTTAAGGAAAGGAAAAAAAAAAAAAAGGGGGGGGAGAAAAAAAAAGTTAAATAATTGTTGTAAGTTTGCTATTATATGTTGACTTAGCACTGGAAAATAAATTGTCTCTGATAAACAGTCGTTTGTGTTCTCAGCCCACCCACATTAATTAAAATTTCATTGCTACAAAACTCCAAGCTCTCTCCACGTGTCTTGCTGGTACCAGCCAATGGTCTCCGGGTTATTCCTTCATTTGTTTATAGAATTAGTCTGTTGATAAGTCTGCCCACCCAAGTCGAATCAAGCTGTGTTTATTTGGAAAAATTTCCGGGCACCCAATATATAAACGCAGTGATCTGATGTTTGAAATATCACGTCCACCCTTTGACGCTGTAAGCACACACAGCAGAGCAGGATGTACACTGCTGGAGCTGGGGAGGAGCGCACAGGGAACCCCGCAGGAAAATTGGGGCATGGAACAGCACAAAAATAAAATTAAAAAAAAAATAAATTAAAGAAAGAAAGGAAAAAGGATGGGTGAGAGGAGGAGGCAGCGCTGCGACGGGGAGGAAGGAAAAGGGACTGCCTGGAATGCTGAGGAAAGAGAGGCTCAGGTGTGACACGGTCCCCTGCACCTCCCCATGCAAGAACCCGGCCGTGCACCCCTGGGGGACCCCCGGGGACGGTGGAGGGGACCCCCCGCCCAGCCCCCGGGACAAGCAGGGCTGCGCCGGGGGAGACTGCAGAAGAAGGAGAATTTGGCAGGCACGGGGAGGAGGGTCAGTATTTGTGAATGCGGCCCTGTTGCTTTATATTATGTACTTTCCTGTTTATAACAAGGAGGGGGATTATAACAACTTTACAAGTGCACACAGCTGGCCGGTGCTTACATTAGGAATTTGTGATGCTCTTTTTCTGTATAAACGTCCAGGTTTGGGGCTGTGTTTTCTGTTATTGGATTTTTTTTTTTTTTAATTTACTGACGTAACAGTTTTAATCCGAGGCCCCGAGGGATTCCGATGCAGTTGGAGGTGTCGGCTGTTTCCCCAGTCCTCCCGCGGCTCAGACCTTCGTGAGACCCCGGCAGACCCTGTTCATGGAGCATCATTTCTCCGGGGACAGGAAGAGGAGGCCTGAGAGGGATCTCTTCTTCCTTCAAAGAGAAATATCCCAAGAGTGCAGCTCCCATGATCCTGGTGAATTTTTTTACCTGGCAGGCGAAGAGGTAAAAGAGCTTCCACGATCCTGGTGGGTCTTTTACCTGGCAGGGAAAGAGGTAAAAGCCGGGCTCCGAGCTGTGCCCCAGCACCACCGGGCCCTGGCGATACCTGCATCTCCGCACCCCTGGATTTCTCTGCAAATTCCCCTTCGCCCGTGGGGTTTCTCGTCCACTTCTGGTCCCGTCCTGCCATTCCCTCATCGGGAGGAGTTTCATCCCCGGGGTAAAAACCAGAGAGATGCTGGGGAGCGGCAGATGCGTCCTGAGGGCTGCAAATCGCCATGAGAGCCTGGGAAACACAGCCGGATTGCGGAGGGAGGCGACTTCGGGGGCGGGGGTGAGGGGTCTCCCCTCTCACTGGCTGGCCCCACGCGTGGGAGGGAAACTCACCCCTCTGACACCGCCCTTACCCGTGACTCCGCATCCCTCCCCCGTCGTGCGCACACTCCGGGAGCTGCAGGACCCAGCCGCCGCGCCATCAACGCAATAAAACCCCAAATAAATAAAAAAGGGGAGGTAAAAGAAAGGGATGGAGGTGGGGGAGGCTCCCCTCGTCTCCGCCCTGGGGATCAGCCCTCCCGGGCAGCCTCCCCACCCCGGCAGCATCCTCACTGGGGAGGACGGAGCGGAGTCCGGCTGCTCTAATCCGCCCGGAGCACCCTCAAGGCAGGCGGCCGAGGGTCTTCCCCCCCCACAACACCTTCCTCTCCCCACCTCGGAGAGTCCTCAGCTCCTTCGGACACTCCAAGCGCTGATTAGCAAAACAATAAATACTCGCGTGTACGGCAGGAGACAGGCACACGGGCTCCCGCTCTCTCCCTGAGATCCCTCCCCCAGTAAAGTTCTTCCTTGTTTTCCCCTCTTCGCAGTGGGAAATCCTTGGAGGCGGGGATGCGGCTTTACTCTCCGTTCCTTCTTCCCAGCTCATGTGCTGCCTGTTATCCCTGTTATTCCTTTCTTGCCGGCGGCATCCCTGGAGCTCGCTGCGTTATCCGCCCGGGATCAGCCCTCGGAGCGGCTCCGATGGCTGCGGGGGGGCCAGGGCAGCGAGAGAGGGAGGTTCTTGTCGGTGTTGTTGTTCCCGTCGCTCTATCCCTACACGGGGGAAAAGAAGGAAAGAGAG
>VXAU01001886.1:326499-351691 GCA_013399695.1 Formicarius rufipectus | reverse complement strand
GGAAGGAAGGAAGGAAGGAAGGAAGGAAGGAAGGAAGGAAGGAAGGGAGCAGTCCTGCAGACACATCACTGTACGTGGATTTCTCCCAGTTTTGCACCTGCACTGGCTCCAGGGGGCTGACCCAAACGCCACACCTATTTCCCAGCAAAAGGAGGCATTGTTGGGCTCGGACACGTTCATTTGGACCAGCTTCTGCTGCCCTAATGTGCCTCCTTTGCTGGGCTATTTTCACAAGCACAAAAAATCAGGCATACACTGTTTATTCACCCGTGGAAATCCATTTCACAGTGGTCCAAAAGACCGATTTCTAGTACCCAGCTAATGTATTGTATGGTGAAAATCTCATTAAAAACTCTTGCCTTTAGAATTTGAAGCCTATTTTTACCTTTCAGTATTGAAACCCCCGCAGAGCATTAGTACTGGCTTCATTCTTTGGGTGCATTTTGTATGTTTTCTGTGGTTGTCCTTGTTATGCTCAGCCTGCACTTCAGAGAGATGATTTCTGCAGCACAGGGAGGTCCTTTCTGCACTAATCACAAGGTTTGGATTTATCCCTCCCACTATTTTTTCTAGGTTTTTGTGGGTGTCTCAAGCAAGAGGTACTTTTTGCCTTTAGAGTCAAAATTCAGGAATCTTTTTGAACCTCGTTCACTGGAGTACTTTATTCAGTTTGGTAAAATGGATAATAGAAGTGTTTCAAGCACATCTAACAGATTAATTTATATCATAAAGATGCTGGTAGCCCTGTCTGATTCCCAATGAGAAGAAAGGCTTTCCAGGAGCATCCCTAGGAGCCACGTGAAGTTGCTGGAGCTAAAGCTAAAGGCTTGCAGTGCGTGTGACAGGAGACACCCTGCAAAAGCAATTTGGAGCAAATTTCAGACCTGTGGGAGCCAAACTGGGAATTGAACCAGGAGAAAACATGCCACCTATTAGCAAACTCCTCCTTTGCCTGTGGCAAGGCACCCTGATTTCTAGAAAGCCAGCTCAGGCCCTCTTCTTTTCTGGAAGCAAATCCACGGAAGGAACAGCTTTACTGAGCGTGGCTGGAGGGAGATGTAGGTGGTCTGGAAGCCTCTCAGCTCCCCCTTGATTGTTAACGCGCTAATTAATAGCCCTGTTGCTGCCACTCCGACTTTTCCCGAGGGGGAGGAGGAGGAACGTGAAGTGGGAACACATCCCACGGGCTGGAGCGTGGTGGTTTGGGGATGGCAGAGCCCAGCCCGGCAGCGCTGGCACTGCCAGCCCTGAGTTCCAGGCAGGCTGGGAACTGCTCACCGAGGGCCAGATCCCCAAATCCCCGCGGACACATCCGAGTCACGGGGAGTTTTCCGTGAGTAGGAAGTGCAGGAATGAGCTTCAAACAGCCCGGCCCCGCTCCACATGGGTGGTCTGTTGTGCCTGGATGGGTTCCCACCTCACTCCGAGGTGGTGGGAAGGCTCTTTCCGAACGCACCCCGGCTCCGGGAGAAGGGGGAGCCTCAGACTCGCCAAGGTTTTGGTATTAATCCCAGTTTGGGCAACAGAGGAAAGCCCCTGAGCCCCAGTGGAGTCTTGGCTTTTGTGAAAAAGAAAACCAAAACCCAAAACAACAGTTCAACAAATTGAGAAAAAAGGGGATTCCATCTGCAGCTGCCCGAAGAGGAGCATCCCAATTTTTTATGCTCTATGGGCTGGCAGAGCCACGCTCGGCTCCGACCTCGGATGTGGAGCAGCAGCATCCGAGCCGGGCAGAGCAGGAATCGAACTCCAAAGCCATTTATTCCCCCTTTCCCCGACACACTTCAAAATGAACCTCTCTGTCATTGTTCCCACGACTCCAAAGCCATGTATTCTCCCTCTCCCGGACACACTTCAAAATAAACGTCCCTTTCACTGCTCCCATAACTCCTCCCTCCCGCTCCACTCCGGGATGTCGGGATGCTCCACATCCTCCCCCTGCCTGGGGGTAATCGCGAGACTCACTAATTCCACAAATAATAAACTGTCCGAACAAATCCTCTATTATCCCGTTCAATGCCAGCAAGAACCGCTCTGTCTGAGAGCTGGGAGACCCACACAGCGGCTGGATTTGGCTGGATTTTAGCTGGGTGTTGGTTGGATGTTGTTGCTTCATCCACGATCGGCCGATTCGAAATGGGAAAGTAATTCCTTGCGGAGGGTGTGTTATCTTATCAAAAGCGAGGTGGGGTTTTACATGATGCAGAGGCCATGGGATTTGCATATATCGCGTGGCAGCCTCACGTTAATGCTCCAGCACAGCCTTTTTAATGTTTAATTCCAAGAAGAACTCGGGACCTCCGCAATTTTCCCTCCGCCTCCCCCCGAACCCCGTGTCTCTTTCGCCTTTGGAGGCGGTTTGGCCGCGCCGCGCCGCCGTAGCCGGAGGGGGGCGTGGCCAAAGCGGCGGCTCCATGGAGGGGCGCGCGGGTGAGCGGGGGGTGACGTCACCTGCCCAGGGCGTGACGTCACGGGCGGAGGGTGAGGGGCCGGTGACGTTACTGTGGGGGCAGTGACGACACCCCCCCGCCCAACAGGTGCCTCCTCCAAGTGGGACATCCGGGAGAAGGTCTGGGAGCACCTGGAGAGCTCCGGCCTGGCCGAGTTCCCGAGGCCCGTCCGAGGCCGCATCCCCAACTTCAAGGTACCCCCTGAGCCCTTCCCGGCCCGGCCTGGGGCACCTCGGCCCAGGGGGAGCGGCCTGTGGGTGGGTTAGTCATCGAAAACAGCGGCGGGAGGAAGGCGGGAGGTTCAAAGCGTCCTAAAGGAGCGGGGNGGGGGGGTGGTGTCAGCTTGAATTGTAGGAGAGGGGGGTGTCAGCTCGAATTGCAGGAGCAACCCGGGTAAGCAGAGCACCTTCCGAGTGTTCAGCACAGCCCCTGCAAAGGGAGGGCCTGGCCCGGCAATTCCTCGTTTAAAAGGAGCCTCCGCGCGTTGTGTTCGGAGGAATCTCTTTGCTGGGAATCATTCGCTGGAAAAAGGGAGGATTGATGTCCAGATTCCAGCGCGGCTTTAGGCGAAGTGGCTGCGCTTTTCCTGCAAGATAAAAGCGCTGAGCAGCTGCTCGGGTGAGACTTTCCCGCGGAACCGTCGCAGAATGATCAAAAAATTAAACTTTGGAGGAAGTAGCCCGTGTGGAGGACTCGAGGCTGCCAACACCCGGGTGATGCAGCCGTGTGTCCTGCGCACAGGGCGCCTCCCACGCCGCCACGAAGCTTCTGGGCTTGCAGGAGTTCCGAGCTGCCCGGGCTGTAAAGATCAACCCCGATGCCCCCCAGAGGAGCGCTCGCTTCCTCACGCTGGAAGTAAGTGCGGGTTCTCCCCTGCCTTCCTTCCCTTGCCAGGGCTCCCTGCAGGCCTGCCACTCTCTCCAGGGGCTGGAGGTGTTCAGCAGAGCTCGGGAGGTGAAAGTGGATCCTGACAAACCTCTGGAAGGGGCTCGGCTGGCGGCTCTGCAGGTAACCCCCCCGGGGAAGGGAGTGCAGAGCTCGGCGGCGTGCTGCCATTGGTTCCTGCCCTTTCTCTGACAGGGGGTTCGTGGTGAGGAGGAATAGCTCTGCCTCTTTGGCAGATGGCAAAGGTGCAGGTGGGTTTGGGGAAAGGAGGGTGTTTCTGCTGAGCAGTGGCTGTGTCACCATGGCTGTGTTCTTGCTCCCCAAAACACAAACTAAGGAAGGTTTGCGTCAAGTGATCACGAGATAAATGTGTGGCCAGGTTAGACCTATGCGTGTTCAGGAGCTGGTGTGTGTAGCTTGTTTGTGGACATTAGGCCAGTAAGTATTTATTTTAGGCCAGGGAGTCTTCCCAGAATCACAGAATGGTTTGGGATGAAGGAGCATTAAAACTCATCCAGTCCCACCCTCTGCCATGGGCAGGGACACCTTTCACCAGCCCAGGTTGCTCCAAGCCCTGTCCAGCCTGGCCTTGGACACTTCCAGGGATGGGGCAGCCACAGCTTCTCTGGGCAACCTGTGCCAGGGCCTGCCCACCCTCACTGCCAAAAATTCCCTCTCGTTATCCCACCTAACCCTGCTCTTTGGCCATGGGAAGCCATTCCTCCTCTTAAAGTTATTATAAGATACACCTTATAAAAATACTTAAAGGTATACCTTTAAAGGGGGAATGTTTTTAAAGATATGTCCTTAAATGTCTTTAAAAGTTAAAGGTATTTCTTGCTTTTTATTTTTGAAATAAACCCTTGTCTGGAATTTTCCTGTGCTGGAGAAGATGATTCTGCAAGCATTACACAACGAACAGCACTAACTACTCTAGCAAATTAGATGATTTGCCACATAATTCTGCTGTCACACAGTAAAAATTATTCCTTTAGTGTAAAACAAGCCTTTTGGTGTGGCAACATCTTCTGCTCCACAGGCAAGGAAAACTTTGTTGGTTCCCACACCACGCCTGAGAACTGGGCTGTTCAATAGGATTGTTCCACCTCCAGGTGCAACTAAGGAGATCCTGAGAAGATGTGCCACATCTCAGGTAGGATTGAAGGATGAAGGAGGTCTGGATTAGCTTGTGGATGAGGGTGGTGTTAGGATAGACCAGTTAGAACTTGGAAAGCCAGATGTTACTTCAAATATCATTCTGCTAGGATGTTATTTCTGGGTTTGTTATTATTAACTGCCATTAATAATTCTTAAATCATGAGGAAATTTAGTTTTCTTACTGTATTTTACTAGCAGAGGGATATTGATATTTTCTCAGTGCTTTTTGGATCATTGTGAGAAACTTTCATAGTGAGTTAGATCTTTATATTTCTAATAAATCATGATCTGTTCTGCAGTTTTGAGCTACTGAAAGCTATTTCAGTGTTCACAGATTTTGCATAATCTTAGTACAATATTAGCTGTTCCTAAGCAGGAAAGGTGAGTTCTTTTAGAATACTAAGTCTAAAGAAACGTTAATTTTGGCATTTGCATCAATGGAGGCACAGACTCGGTGAGGTTTTTGTTCTGCAGTGTGGTCTGTTGCTGCCCTCTCGTGTTGCAATCTCGTACTGTACAGCTGAGGGCTTTTGGCAGAGAAACCTCTCATTTTATATCTCTCTTTATTTGATATGAAACCCTAACTTGTTCAAAAAGAATAGGCCTGTACATAGATTTAGTTCCTTCTTTATCTCCTGCCCAAGGCACTAAAATCCTGCAGTAATCCCATATAAAGCTGAGGTTGTAAATGGATGGTAATTAGTAGTGACTTTCTTTGTTGTGAGTTCTATTGAAGTCATTAACTAATTAGGCTTTTCAGGGTTGAAGAGCATTTTTGAAAGAGACCTTTCTCTTGGCCTGTTTCTGTGATCTTATCACCACGTGTCTGGTTTTCCCCCTACCAGACCCACTAGTGAATAAATGCTATTGACAGTTTGTATTTACAAAGCACTGTGCAAACAATCCTTACCACACTGCTGTGAAGTTGATAATGAACATTAATACTGATAGTCAGCCACAAATTACTGAATTTTTTGGTTTTGTGCTCTACACAGAAAATGTTTGTCATTTTTTGGTGAGGATTAAGTAAGCACAAACTTACACTGATGTGAGGAGGATTTATATTGTGCTGTACACTTCTATTAAGAGTGAATGAATCACAAGATATTTTTTAAAAGTTCTAAATCTCTGATATTTGAAACCTCAGGAAAAGATTATTTTTAAATTCTGCAGCTCTGGACACAATTTTGTTAGGATATTTTCTTTAGAGAGAAGATTGAAGAGGGGTGGGTTGGGAAGAGTAGGGAGAGAGAAGAGGAAAAAAAGCATTGTATCAGTTTGTGTGCCTTTAGACTTCTTCATGCTGTAGCTGTCTGTGTCTAAATTAACTTTGTGATTTGTATGTGAGAATTAATTCAAGAGTTTGTAGGGCTCTGGTAAAACTCAAGGGCATGAGTTTACATATTCTGGTTCTAAGATAGTATTGGTAGGGTAGGAAGTGTCATTTGCCCTCAGTTTTAGTAATACATTTCCAATAAAGGGTCTCAAAATATGAGGGTTTGATCCTAAATAAGTAACCTTGCTTAAAAAAGTGCCCACCTCCCTTAGCTCTCCTTGTAGTTTGCCAAAATTCTTGTTACTGTAGTAGGGAATCTATTCTGGGATTCCCTAGAGGGTAACGTTCCAGACATGTACAGCTTGGCTATACATGGAAGAGACACTCTCAGATGGGCAGTTGGTTGGATTTATCAAAATATCCTGGATTTCTGCCTCAGTAGTTGGGAGACTGTGCACTCAGTGAACCTAAAATCCTGTTTTTCCTGCAGGGTGTGAGAGACTACAGTGTCCCTGTGGGCCTGGATGGGAAAGCACAAGTGGACCTGGTGGTTGTGGGGTCAGTGGCTGTCTCTGAAAAGGGTAAGAAGAAGCTTCATCTGCTTTTCAGGAGGAGGGTCCTAAGCCCCAGTTCAGTGTCAGTAGGACACACCACGTGGCCACTTTGGCAGAGACCAGCATAGCCTTGGACCTGAGCTGTGGTCTGGAGTGCTGTCTCCTCTATGTGACAAATCCCTGATTCCAGTCCAACCAGAAAGAAGCAGTGCCTCCAGCACTGGGCAGGCAGCAGTGTGGTTTAGGGATGTGGGCCTGTGTTTTGGCCTTCAGTGGAATCATTGAGGCAAGCAATTATTTTGGTTTTGAAGGAATCAAAGCAGGCTCCCTGTTCAGGGGACCTGTTCTGCTCACACAGGGTGTGTGAAAGGACACGTGTTGGACCTGCTGAGTCAGTCCCTCTGTGGGGATCACATTTTGCATTTTCTACTATTTTGAAGACCTGATGGCGGTGTAAATTTTTCCACTGACTTTATCCATTGCCTAAAATAACATGGCTTTTTGTGTGTGACGCAGACTCCTCTTTACCCACCCTAACCCATCTTGGACATGAATAGAAGGTTCTGAGTCCAGTGGGTAAATAACCTGCTGTGTTATATGGACTGAGTCTGGTTAATTCTGAATGGGAGGCTCGTGGGGTCCTTTAGGAGTTCACTGAAGCTGGTGAGTTAAGTTCATTTCAGTGCTGATTTCAAGAAAAGATGCATTCTGTTAAGATGCTGATCCAAATTTTGCCCGAGTTACAATTCTGTGCTTGGTTTATCTGTTCCAAACTGCTTAGTTTAATTACCTGATTTTCACAGTTACCAACTTTCCACTCTGGGTTGTGTTTTTTGTTTTGTTTTGGTTTTTTTTCCCCACTGTTTACTTTTATGTGTTTTAGGCTGGAGAATTGGAAAGGGGGAAGGTTATGCAGACATGGAATATGCAATGATGGTGTCAATGGGGGCAGTGCAGGAGGATACACCTGTAGTCACCATTGTGCATGACTGTCAGGTGGGTTCAAATATCCACTCTCAGGTCGTGAGTGAAATGTGTGACGGTGACTGGTGTGTCTGACAAAGAGACATGAAATGATGTTGGGTTGGCATCTTGACTTCCACTGCCTAACATGTTTTCGTATGTTAAAAACATCAGGAAATGATGCACAGTTTTAGTGAATTTGTTTTTAACTACTCACCAAACCTCTTGTTCCTTGTAGGTGGTTGACATAGCAGAAGAGCTGCTTGATGACCATGATTTAACTGTGGATTATATCCTCACCCCAACGAGAATTATCAAGACTAATTGCAAACGACCCAAACCTCAGGGAATAATATGGCATAAGGTAAGTTCCCTCTGCTAATAGTGGCTTATTGGTACCAACATTCTGTTGATAAACCCATTTTTAAATATAAACACATTTGTTGTATTAGAGATACTTGGAAAAAGAGTGTTTGTCTGGTGAAACAAAACAACAACATTGGTGTTCAGTGGTTTTTAAGTGGTAATGGTGAGGTGGAGACGCACATCACTGCAGCTGAGGTTACTGCACCAAATGGTTTGCCCAAAAAAGTGGTGGCTGCCCCATCCCTGGAAGTGTCCAAGGCCAGGTTGGGTGGGGCTATGAGCCACCTGGTCTAGAGGAAGATGTCCCTGCCCATGGTAGGGGGTTGGAATTAGAGGATAGGGTGTGTGCTGCTCTGGTTATGGAGGCAGAATGTGACCTCGTGGTGGCACATTCCTGTTTCTATAGTGGATTAACTTTCAAAGGATAAATTTGTGGCTGGAGCTCATTTTCAGGTGGAGGAACAGTGACTTTATACTGTTTTAAACCATGAATCTTTATTTATTGCTGTGCTCATTTAAAGATAAACCAGTGGGAGAAATGAACCCAGCTCAAGAGAGATTACAAATCAGAGTTGCAGTTTACTAAAAAGATTACAACAAATAACAGTGATACAGAAAAACCTGGTTTTAACCCTCAAACACAGATGTATAACCAGCACCTTGGGGCACAGAGTGGTGTTCATTGGCCTCTGTGCAGAGCACCACGTGGGCCCCCTGAGTGCAGAGTAAAAGGAAAGGAAAACCTGTTGGTGAGGATGATGGACACAGTCCCACTGAGGTTCTGCTCCTCCTCTACATCCCCCAAGTAGTACCAGAAGTCCTCAGACCCCAAGAATATATGTATCAGGTTCAGGTGGGAATGCCCAGCACTTCCCCCAGAGTGAGAAGTTCCACAATGGGTGATTTACTCTGTGAGTCATGGAATATTTTGGAGTCTTTGATGGCCCATGAGCAGAGATGACCCCTCAGGTGGTTGTGAAGGTGCTGATGCCTCCCCAGAGGGGAGTTACCACAGCTGAGTCACTGGTGTGAAGGCAGAAACACTGCCCTGTCTCACAGGGTTCTTTAACAGCCACCCTGTACCCTGAGGGGTCAGGTGCGCCCTGGGCAGCTGCTGCCAACCATCCATCATAGACAGGCCATCAGAAATGGCACAGAGGAGCTAGAATCACAGTTTTGGTCACACCCACACACTGATAAACTGGTCCTGGCCCCTGTAACTGGGGCCATTTATAATTGCTGGGTTATGGGTTTAGCCCTTCTCCCCCCGTTCAGACTGTCAGAAACTTCCTCAGCTTCACAAATAATTTCAGAAAAGCGTTTAGTGAATTGTTTTACTGGAAGTTCATGCTGGGAAAACTTTTCCTTTGTCATTGGATTTTCATTTCTAAAACCATCCACTTAGAGAGCAGACACAATCCTGCATGATGGAGTAACAGTAAGAATGCTGAAATGAGGAATATTGTAGCCATGTCTTGCAGAAATTGCTAAGGAATTACTGGGGTGTACTTGTAGGGAAATCAAGAGTTGTTTGTTATACAGTTGTTGAACAGCAAAAAAAGTTAAATTTCTTTAGGTAATGCATCTACAACAAACAATTCTGGCCAGTGCTATTTTTATTTCCATGGTGGGAGAGCATTTTACCCTGCCTGTGGTTGAGGATTTGAGGTTATAAATAAATAAATAACAGCTCTGTCTGTACTAGTGCATTTTTTCCATTGAATTATTTTTGAATTGTAATTTTTTTTAGGATATTATTGAATGTAATTGTGTTGAAGGCCTACCCCTTGTGCTCAATCTATCTTGCCAACATACTTTTGATCACAGTTTGTCTGTCTTAGTGTCAGACTTCTCAGTAAGTGGCCTTGCTCACACATTTTTTAATCTATCTGATTCCTTTTAGCTGCAACTGGATTTTCTCCAGTTTAGCTGAGAATTCGAATGCCTGAATGTTGATTTGACACCTAAAACTGTTTTGGGCTGTTCTTCGGAGTGTTGTGCTGATTAAATAGGAATGCTGGAGAATGCCAGGCAGTCTGGGGAGAGGCAAAAGGTGTAGTGTCTGTATGGGGATGAAAGAACTTGCCATCATTCATTCACAGGGAGATGAATGACATTTATTTTGTGGTGTGGTATAACTGTGTGTTCAGCTCTTGCAGGGATGGTTATGGAGGTGGGAGGTCTGGTTAATCAACAGGGTGTTAAAAAGGCAGGATTTGGTAGGGGTTGTTTGAGTGTTTATCCTTTGGCTTTTCCTGGCTACTTCTACATCCTTTTCTCCACATCCTTTTCTCCTTCAAATCCTGGCTTTGCTCTGCATTGTTGTTCCTGAGAGCAAAACTAAATGAACCAAGAGGCTGGGAGTAAATAAATAACCCACTTCTAAATGGGGTGTTTTGTCAACGTTATTGTTAAGATGTGTGAAGTGTTAAATAACTGTAAAAAGGTTTATCCTTTGGGAACATGGCTGGATCAGGCCAAGACGAAGATTAAGAGCTTAAATTACAGGTGTTTGCAAACATGGCATTAGAGCTAAGTATTGTTGCAAAGGGTGTGCTGACCTCAAGCTGGCAGGATAAACAGCCAGTAATGCATCCACTGTGCTGCCAGCTCCAAGGGGTAAGGAGGGACTCACCCAGCAAACAAATTCATGTTGCCAGGCTGGATTTCTGTGTTGAAGGAGGTGCTGGAGTGTTCTTGTTTTTTATATGCTATTTAAAGACTTCCAATAAAGTATAAACCCCGCAATATCATTAATACCAAATAATTATCAGTGTCAGTGCTGAACACTCCAGAAGCACTTGTAAATCCAAGTACTGGAGCGTTTATATGGGTGAGTTCTCTGCCTCTGAGGTCAGAGTTTTGAGAAATCAATATGAGTTATTGGAGGACAGCAAGAGCTGCTGAGAGCTGAGCACTCTGGAAAACTTTATTTGGATCCAGTGGAGAATTACTTGGCTTCATCTGTCTTGAAAATCTAACCCATTGTTTCTGGGAACTCTAAATTCATTAAATGACTTACTTTCTCATTTAATATTTTCTATGGGTAGCTGTGATCTTTATCTGGGACACTGTCTATTATATTTTGTCACAATTACCAAGTTATTTGTCCTGTGCTTATTTTAAATTGCAGCTATACAGAGCAATTAAAATATTTGGGGTCGTGAAGAGGGAAATGAGAGTAGTTGGTGGAAAAATCACTGTATTCTAGCAAGCATTTCCTTCTGGTTTTTAAATCATTCTTTTTTGCTGGGAATATTATTGCAATAGGAAAAGATTTTTTTTCCTGAAATGAAATGAGCTGGGGGGGAATCCCTGGGTCTAATGCTGTGACAGAGATGGAAACTATCTGGCAGCAAACAGCTTTTGAGTCGGGTCTGTGATAGAACATTTGGAAAGCAAAGCTCCAAAAGTTCTCCCATCCAAGCTGGCAAACCTTTAGCAGGGACACAGCGTTGCCATCAGAGGACAATTGCTGTTAGTTTAGCCAAGGTTTTCTTGTGCTGTGTTGTTTCTGAGGGATGGTGTGAGCAGGGCACACTTCCACACGTGGTTAAACATCTCAACACCTTTGCAGCTCTGACCCTTGCTGCGGAGTCCACAGAATCCAATTTTCTCTGATGGATTCCAAATGTGGGTTGCATAAGCTTCTCCTGAGGGACATTAGCAGACTTCACGGGCTGCCAGCTCCCAGAAATATGCCCTTGGATTGTGTGCACATATTTGGACATTTTGTGCAAATGAATGATAAAGTGTTCAACTGTGCTGGCCTGTCCTTGCTCTCCTGGCATTGTCTCTGCTTTAAATCCCCCTGGGCTCAGTGCTCCTTGAAACGAGCAGCTGGTTAAGGACACAGTGTGAGAAGTGTGTTCTGTCCTCAAGGTCTTTATGAATGTTCTTGGGTTAGAGACCCCTGAGGGTGGGTAAAGATGAATCTTTCACTCATCTTTTGCCTCTCAGCCTCAGTACTTGGAAGGGCTGGTGGATCTGCTGTAGGGATTGTTTGGTGTTGATCACAGCCTTCCAGGGCAGCAGCATCGGTCTCTATCTTAGCTTCATGGAATGGTTTGAGTTGGAAGGGACATTAAAGCCTATGTCATTCCAACCCCCTGCCATAAGCAGGGACACCTTCCACCAGCCCAGGTTGCTCCAAGCCCCGTCCAACCTGACCTTGGACACTTCCAGGGATGGGGCAGCCACAGCTTCTCTGGACAGTCTGTGCCAGGACCTCCCCACCCTCACAGGGGACAATTTCTTCCATATAGTTAACCAAAATTTCCCCTCATTTTGTTTGAAACCATTGCTCCTTATCCTGTCACCAGAGTTCCTGAGGAAGAGTCCCCCTTCAGCCTCCTTGTAGGCCCCCTCAGATCCTGGAAAGGACTATGAGGACTCCACACAACCTTCCCTTCTCCAGGTTGCACAGCCCCAACTTTCTCACCCTGTCTCCATAGGGAAGGTGCTCCAGTCTCCTTATCAACTTTGTGTCCTTCTCTGGACTTGCCCAAACAGCTCCATGTCCTTTTTATGTTGAGGACTCCAGAACTGTACAGGGGATGCCATGTGGGGTCTCACTAGAGCCATGTGCTCCTGTATCAGGGTTTTTGCACCTGGGGAGCTGTGGGAAGCAGAACTAAATAGCAGGCCCAGCACACTCTCCAACCCAGAGTTGTCCTTCCCTCATCTGTCCTGCACCAGAGCTGCACCTCTGCTCCTGCCAGGGAAATCAGAGTGGTGTTTGGCTTGGCCTGTGCTGTATCAGGGGTCAGCAT
Source organism: Formicarius rufipectus (assembly GCA_013399695.1). Taxonomy (NCBI): domain Eukaryota; kingdom Metazoa; phylum Chordata; class Aves; order Passeriformes; family Formicariidae; genus Formicarius; species Formicarius rufipectus. Next base: position 339,267 of record VXAU01001886.1, on the reverse strand, counting down.
TACTCACTCTGACAGAGGACAAACACATCCTTCATTTTCCCCAGCAAAATATTGAAAGTGGCTCCATTCACTCTTCTGGAGGAACAGAGGGTGAAGAGAGCCCTGATGTTCCAGCAGGGTTTTTGCAGAAGTCCAGCTGCCACTGGGGTGTTTTGGGAGCAGTCCAGGTGTCATAGGAGTGGGGGCTCTGGGTTAAGTGCTGGGAGATTTGTGTTGGCACTCGGCATCCCAGGCTCTTTTCCTCAGGTTTCTGTCAGGAAGGGGCCACATTTCCCTCCTCAGCATCTTTCCCATAGCCCAGTAATTGTGTGCCAGAAGAATCCATCCACCCTACTGTCCTCTTTCCCTGGGGCTCTCCCAACTAGGGCAGGGAATAGGCAGGGCTCTTAAATGATGAGTTGCCTTTGGTGGAGTTATTTTTCACCTGAATCACTTCAGTGAGGGAGTTCATAGTACAGACCCACAAGCACTTCTTTTGGCCAACCCCAGAGGGGTGAAGTGTGGAACTGGCCTGGGAATTGGTGGTCAAGGCATAATAGGAAACTTCTTTAGAAGATTGCCAAAGTCAATCATTTGAGGTAAGTCCCAACACTCATTACAAAGTTTACAAGCATCAGTAAATGCCTCGGCCTTGACTTTATAGGGGTGGGGGGAGCAAGGGAAGAATCTTTAGCTGCTGGGTTTGCTCAGGTCCATGTGGCTGGATGAACCTGACTTGGGGTGGGACCCTTGTCCCTTTGCAGCCTGGCTTAGCCTAAAGCAGTAAGCAAGGATAGGGACAGGGATACGCAAGCACGGGGAGAACTGACCAGCCGGCACGGGCCCAAGAAACATGCAGCTTGTTTGAAAGAGAAGAGGGATATCTTTGGCCTCTCTCCACATGGAAATAAATCACTGCAATCCTCCACAGCTCACAGGACAAAAGGAACTTTTTGCATGATCATAATTAGCAACACATTGTACTACCACAGAGTTCTTTTGTTTGCTCTTTTGCAACGGAGCAGAGCAAGCTTTTTCCTCTCCTCTGCCGACCACTGCCCCCTTTGCCCTTCTGGTTCTTGCCCCTAGCACCCCAAAAAAAGCAGTGAATTAGTTTGTTGAATTGAAACTCTGAATTCCCAAACTGGCACAGGAGTAGGGGAAAATAGGAAAGGATTTAGAAGGTTTGACCAGTCTGAAATATTCTCCTAGACCCCAGGAAAAACAGCCCTTAAGGTAAATCCTGTCTCTTGTGGCAGGAGGATGTCAATTGACAGTGTAAAAACTTGTCTAATGTAGGCTTTTTTACTGGATGTTTCCTAATACAAGAAAATTCAAGTGCCAAATCAGCTGCTTCTGTTGCTTTGGTACTGTAAAGATTTGTTATGTTTGCACAGGGCTGAACTTAAGGGAGTGACAGGATCACTTCATGGTGGTGTTTGATCAGAACTTTGGCTTTTTAAGCAATCAGTTCATAGCCCTTACAGAAATCACAGAATCACTGAGGCTGGAAAAGACCCCTGAGATCAAGTCCAACCTATGACCAAACACTACATTGTCACCCAACCCAGAGCACTGAGTGTCATATCCAGTTGTTGCTTGAGCACCTCCAGGCATGGGGACTCCAGCACCTCCTTGGTCAGTCCATTTCAATGTCCAATCATTCTTCCTGTGAAGAAATTCCTCCTAAAATCTATTTGCTGTTGTTGCAGCATCTTTCTGAGTTTGCCAGGAGCCTGAACAGTAGCTCCAATCCACTGCCAAAAACTCCTGGTCTCTTTAGTGGGAGGAGATGCCGCTCTTTGAGAGTGTGCTGGCCCCTGGATTATCTAAATCCACTGGGAATTCCAGAGATCATTCTCTGAGTGCACATCTCTGACTCTCTTAATCTACATAGAACTGCAGGCTTGTCCATTGGTCTTTCTAACCAAACAGTCAATCCCTGCCTTGGCACCTGAGTTTAATTTCAGGATGAAAGGATCTGTCTGTACACCCTGTAAGAGGCTGACATTGTGCTTTGGGCCCAGGACTGATTAGTTGCATGAGAATAGAAAAATGTTTTTCCTGTTTGGTTTAATTAGCATGGGGATTACATTTTGCATACAGATTTGACAGAGGACAACAAATGTTCCTAATTGGTGGCCAGTAAAAACAAAATGAGATGGCTTCAGCCCCTGGTTTGGTGCTGCATTGCCCAGGGAAGGGGAGTTTGCTGTCAAGCACAGCAGTCAGAATCCTTAGCTGAGAAAAACAAATCAGTCCGAGAATCCACAGAGCAATAACTCTGCAAAATCTGAAAATGGCAGGTACCTTTCAGAGTGTGGAGGCTCCCTGAGCCTCCCTTGCCTGCCAGATCAGGCCAGATTTGTTGTTCTCAGTCACAAAACTTGCTTGTTGATCCCAAACACCTTGACTCCAGGTCTGCAGTGTGGCAGAAGGAGGTGGCTCTGCCCACACTGGTTAGTCCTAATCTGCTGTTTGCTATTACATGAACAGAACTAAGACAGGCTTTATGTAAATTTTTGTTTAGTTTGAGCCTGAAATGAAACCTGCTTGTTTGCTCCTCAGAAGAGGAGCCCTGAGAACATTAAGGATTCTTCTGCTGACTGACTTTGATGCTACCTAATCCTAATGTTGCCCCCACCCTGTCTTGGGTTTTCCTCAGGTCACTTCAGAGCTGAGAATTTCTCTCTCGAAAACTGTGTGTTTTAGACTTGATGTTGTGCAGATCCAAACTGTGACTGTAACTGTAGAACCTGGAAACCAGGGGCTCTGAGAGGAGTGACCTCTGAGTTGGGAGATCTGTACTAGCCAGGATATAGCTGGTGCTGGTCCAGCCCAGCCTGCTCATCAGCTTGACTGCAGTATCCTTGCTCACACACTGTGGGCTACTAACATGTGTCTCTGCTAGTTCAGGCATCACCTCCCCAGGCTCTGCTTTGCTCCCTGAATTTCAGAATTGGATCTTGTGCTGATGGATGTTCTACTTGTCCCACAGCCAAGTAGGAATTACTCCTCCTTCCAGCTGCGCTCTGCAAGCCAAGAGCTCGACCACATTAGCTGAGGAACCACTGCATTTGCTGCCAGTCTCTGAGAGCAGCCTGGGGCATCTCATGCCTCAGATGGATGGGCTTCAGCTGTTGAGGGCAAGAGCCCTTCCAGAAGAGCTTCCTGTGAGCTGGGGGTGTCTGGCTGGAGGGGCTGGAAGGCTCACAGCTGGAAGTGCAGTGTCCGGGCGCTTCCTTTCCTTGCACCAGCCCCACCGGCTGCTGCGGGGTGTGGGGTGAGCTCTGGTACCAATAGGCATGTGCCCCCACCAGAGAACGTGCCTCCAGCTGGGCCCACATCCATAGGAACCCCCTTCAAGGCACGTTCCTTCTGCAGGCTTCCACCACTGTGTGACCCAGCCCATGGGATAGCCTGTCCTGGGAGGAAAAGAGCATGAGGTGGTCTGTGGGATGGAAGTGTCTGATGGAGTGTGAGCCTGGAGGGCTCTGCCAGAGCAGGAGCACAGGCCCTCAGTCAAAGCAGACAGGGAGGGATGACAAGGAGAATGCAAATGTGAAAGTGCTCTCATAAATAAATGTCCCGTTGGAGCCATTCTCAGTTTGGGCCTGGTTTGCCTTCTGGATGTGCATTGTGCTGCCTACTTGAAGAGGAACTAAGGTTTAGTTTTGTCCTGGAGCAGCTCCACTATCAGGCCAGCAATTAAGAACATTTTGAGCATCTGGCTCCCTGCACGGTAGCTGTACAATAAAGTTCCTCTCTTTTTGTGGCACAGATGGATCCCAATGGTCATCTTCTTTTTCTGGAAGGCAAGAAATCCTATAATTATATGTCTTCCTCCTTTTTAGGTCAGCTATGAGATGCTTGGGAAAATCCCCATCCTGAGGACTCTTCGGCACAGGGAGAAGCAGATGGGCAAGGATGCTACTCTGCAAGATGAGATTCCACATTTGGCAAACAGCACCAGAGCAACAGAGTCAAACAAGAAGGAGATGGCTAAGAACACACAACCACAGCCTGCCACGGGCTCAGCTCACGGGAGGCAACACCCTGTTGAAAGTGATCCTTTAAATCCCAGATTAGAGGGATCTGGCCAGATCACTACTGTGTTTGTGGGGAACATACCTCCCAGCCTGAGAGTGAGCGAGCTGAAGTGTGCTCTGAGGGAATTCCATGTGCCTCCTTTCAGGCTGAACTGGCAGGGAGCACAGCACAGGGCTTTTCTTGATTATGAGGATCAAGTGACTGCAGAGAGAGCTGTATCCTCCTTGAGAGGCTTGAGCCTCGGGGGGAACGCTCTGAGAGTGGAGCTGGCCAGAACTCAGAGGAACAAAGGACAGGAAGAAAGCAAGAGGCAGAAGTGAGAATGAGTAGAGAAGAAAAAATCTTTAGAAGGCATGTTTTCATTGTTTTGTGAGAAGCCAACTTAAGGTTTCGAGGTTACTAGTAGAGCCTCTGGTCTCTGCAGGCCAAGCAAGTGTAAAGCCAACTTTGTGAACAAATGAGGCCTCATTCCTGCACTGGCACGTGCAAAGGTGTCCAGCCAGGTGACACAGGAACCATTTCTCCAAACAGTTCCCCACAAAGTACCCACGCCTTCTGTGTATTTGCCTTTCATGATTTGCTGTTTGGTGTGTGCATTTGTTAGGCCTAGATGAAAAACCTCCTGGCCCTGTACAAGCCACATGCAGCAAGGTGGTCACAGTCATCTAAAGGTTGGACCTGCAAATTTAGACTTGTGAGTTTAAATGCCAGTGGCACTAAGTCTGCCCTAAGAGTTACAGTTCTGTTTATTAAAAAATGGGATTTGCCTGGTAGGAATTTTGAGTTTATTTTTTATAAAAATGGCCAGAGGGAGATTGTCCTTTTGAAGAATAGCTGTGGGAAACACTGGCTCAGCCATCATGTTCTAGTAAGATCTGTTAACGTCAGGTGGGAGATTGTACCCCCTTTCTCAGCCCTTGGTAAAACTTAAATTTCTTATTTCGGTGTGGCAGAGGAAAGCAAAGACCAGATTTCTCTGCTTTTCCTCAAAATACTTCAGGTGCTTTTTTTTATGGATCTGATAATTACAAAACAGCTGCTTTTCCTGATTCTCTCGTGATGTGATTTCTTTGCCTCTGTGAAATTACATTAATATCAATTATTGTAGTTGGAATGAAAAGCAGGCAGCCCATGGTCAAAAGCTGTCAGTGCCTAGTCTGGTGTGGAATTGTTTGGCAAATTGCTGGAGATAATAGCAAAACCTGTTGCTCTGTGCCTTGGTCACCACCAGTGTGGTCTTCCTGCCCCCACAGCATCAGTGACAAGGGTTACACAGCAGCACAGGCTGCTCCTTCTGGTCAAAGGGCTCCCAGGTACTATCCTGAACAGGAAGATTTGCAAACGCATGAACATTCCCTCAGAGTGGAAGAGAGAATGATGGTTTATTTGGTATGGTTTTTATTACAGGTTTTTTTTTTCCATTGGTTTCCTATTCCTGAAAAACAAGTTGAATTTTGGCCGAACGAGCCTGTCTAAACAGAAGCACTTTTGCCAGTGATGCTGGGCACATAGTCAAAGTAAGCATCCAAATGGATGTGTTTTTTTAAAGTATGAGTTGGAAACATTTTTTTTTTTTTAGCCAGAGAGCACTGTTAAGTGTATTTTAAGCACATTATTATGCCTCAAGGGTCAGACATTTCGTACAGTATTAAATGAAAAGTTCTCATCATGTGTCTCTGTATGGAGGGACTCAAGGAAAGCATTGGAGCTGCAGAGCTGCCTCCAGCTCTGGAGTCCTCAGCACAGGAAGGGCATGGAGCTGGTGGAGCAGGTCCAGAGGAGAGTTGGGACTGCTCAGCCTGGAGAAGAAAAGCTTCTGGGGAACCTAATTGTGGCCTTCTAAATGGAGGGTGGCTCCTGCTCTGTATGGACAGAGACTATTTACAAGGCTTGGAGTGACAGGACAAGGGGGGATGGCTTCAAACTGACAGAGATTAGGTTTAGATTAGATATTAAGGAAAATTTTTCCCTGTGAGGGTGGGGAGGCCCTGGCACAGGTTGCCCAGGAAAGCTGTGGCTGCCCCATCCCTGGAAGTGTCCAAGGCCAGCTTGGATGGAGCTCTTAGCCACCTGGGCTGGTGGAAGGTGTCCCTGTTCATGGCAGGGAATGGAACTGGATGATCTTTAAGGTCACTTCCAACCCAAACCATTCTGTGATTCTATGAACTTCGTGTAAGGTCAACAAAGGAAAGGTTTCTGGAAAAAATAAATAGTTCTGTACTCTGAAATGCTCTTTCTCCAACTCAAAATGATTTCCAGTATCACTTAGTCTAGATTGAAACACCAGCTCTGCAGAGTCCTCTGTTTCTTGTTTCTGTGCCTGTGCACATCAAGGCTGAGAGTCAAGGTTATGTTACTGCAAAAACACACTCACTACATCATGAGCTTCGAAAGCAGAGGAAAGAAAAGCAAAAAACTAATTATACATCACTGCCTGCCCCTTCCAAATGATGGCAAATTAGGTAATGTGATCATTTGATGTTTCTTTTGACTCTGTCATGCTTCTTGGTTTGGTGAAGATGTCCAGGTGACCTTAGCAGCTAAAATCCAGTTGCTCTGCCAGTGAAAACTTCCATCATCCCAAACTTCCCCTGTTCTATTCCAGATGGAACCAGCCTGTTCTGGTCAAATTTGTGGGAATTACATCCTCTACCTTAGTTCCTTTCTTAACATCTGTAGTTCCAGTGCAGATATGTTTGTGTGCTTTGTAAATGTGTTAGGTTTCGTTGCTTTTCTGTCAACACTGGGTGCAGTCAGGGGCAGTTTTGTTTGGACAGACATGTCTGGATGTTTTTCTATTTGCAGTTGTGGTTCTGGGTGAGCCCCACAGGTGAGCAGTGCTGGGTCTGTATCCAAGGGAACAGATCTTGTTCTCTTCCAGCCTGTCATTTTTTTGCTGTCCTGTGTTTTGAGGCCACATCTCACAGGACTTACTAAAACCCTGTTGCTTTCCCAGCTGGCACTTAAACTCCAAACTACAGCATGGAGGAGACAGTAACTACATGGGTGTGCAACAGGTTGGACATCAGAGGAATTTCTTCATGGAAAGGGTGGTCAGGCATTGGAAGAGGCTGCCCAGATAGGTTTGAAGTCCCCACCCCTGGAGGTGTCCAAGGAACGACTGGACGTGGCACTCAGTGCTCTTGGCTGGGGGGACAAGGTTGGATTAGTCACAGGTTGGACCCTATAGCCTCAGAAATATTTTGCAACCTTTATGATTCTATACACTCTGTTTAGGGTCAGAGAAGAAAAATAATTACTGTAAGCTTAAGTTAATGTACCATCATTAGCATTTAAATGGAACTGAATAATGCTGCTGATGCTGTGATCCTTGTATTTTTGATCCAGGTTTATAGTAAATGTCAAGACCTTTCAGGCTTTGCCATCCTCAAGTCATTAAGTCACACTGAACTCAGTGCAGTTTCTGTCTTGGACAGCCAGGGGAGCAGGGGCAAGGATGGGGCTCTTCCTGCTGCTTGGGGAGTTGCTCATCTCCAGCTAAAATGCATTTCAGTGCAAGATGCTGAATTGCCATTTAATTAATTGAGAATGCCCAAGGCCAAGACCTGCACGGCCTTCTGGTGTCTTCAGCTGTGTGATGTGGATTTCTTCTTGTGGGCTGACCCAAGTTCCTCCTCGAGGAAACTGCAGATCCTGTAGAAAAAGTGAGTGGGGCAGTGTGCATCGCTTAGATCTATTGTTTCAGGCTCTCTGCGTGCTCAGGAAGGCATCAGTTAGGGAAAAGTCAGAAGGGACTCATGTTTAAGTCCACAAAACTCTGAAATGCAATAGATTTTATTGAATCCTTGGGCTCTGATCTCATAATAAAACTCAAGGAATGGAAGCCTGCTTGTGTTTTACTTTAGCCCAGACCAAGACTATGCAAGATACCACCAATCAAACCATAAAGCCTGTGCCCTGAGGAATTTAATGGCTGAATTAACAGGCTTTGAAGAGGAGAATATTAAGTCATAATTCTTCATGATGTGCCTGCTGTAGCTGTGGCTCTGCTGTAGGTTGAACTTGGCTGTGTCTGCATAGATATAAAATGTGCCTCGTTCAGGTGGACACTGGCCCGGTTTTACTGCTTAGGACTCGTGATAAAGTCATCAGCAGTGGCAAAGAGTGGTGCAAAATTGCTGGATGCTGCAGAAAAGCCTGAAATGCTGGTGATAGATGTCTAATCTGCTTCTAATAGGGAGTGAAGTGATCCCTAACGCAGCCTTGGTGCAGCAGCAACAGCAGCAGAGCTTGTGTCTCTGTGCTGTGTGATGAGAAGAAAAGTTGAGCAGTACAATGGGAAATACTTTCCTGAGCCAACTTTGTTCAGAGGCAATTAAAAATGAGGTCTCTCTATTCTCTGATGTCCTCGCTTGTCATGTGGTTCAGCACATTCTTTCCAGCTCCTTTCATGGCACAAACAAGTTGGGATGTTGCTGCTGCTGCTGCACACCCCTGGCTTTGAGGGTTCAGGGAGGGGAGATGCTGAGCAGCTCCAGAGGCTGGTCCTGGTGTGAGTGACCCCAGCTCAGCTCTCCTGGAGCCGGGAGGGTGTGCTGGGATCCAGCAGCAACCACCCGAGGTGTCACAGCACGGACGTGACCTTCCCAGAGCCATTCTGCCCTTCTCCTCGGAGAAGAAGAGGAAGGGAAGCAGGATGGGCTGAATGGAGCCTCCACCAGCTCCACCAGGCTGGAGGACACGATCTCTTTTGGAGGGGATCTTCTTTTGTTGGATGGTATTAGTCCCAACGTGGTGTGTGGCACGGAGCAGCGAGGCAGCATTGTGATCTGCTAACAATAAAAGCGAGGTGGCTCGTTGCCACTCAGCACTGGAAACTCCACAGGCAGGAGGGTTTTCCTTCAGACAGCTCTGTCCATGCATTTCCTGGAGCAGAGACAAGGCCACACAGCTTCAATCCACCAAGACAACAGTGAGTAAACAAGCTGTATTGCTGTGTAGTCTTCTCTGAGTGACGAGGGTCAGGGACTGTTTGTTTCCCTGGAGGAAAAAAGGGAAAAAGAGTCACTATCAGGGTGGGAAGAGAGTAGAGCCTTTCCTGAGTCTCACATCCAGGTCTTCATCCAGCCCTGCAATGTCTCCACATCAGTCCTTGGTCCCCTCCCAGAAATCAGGCTGTAAGGACAGAGGCTTTATCCCATTATCTGAGGAGACCAATAAAATGTGTCAGAAAAGGGGTGGTTAAACACCATCTTCAAGTCATGTCCTTTTCTAATGTGTTTTTTTATTTCATCATCTTCTCCTGCTCCAAAGGGAGAAACAAATGGTTTTTAGGGGAACATCTCCATTGAAAAAAATCCAGCTCTGGGGCTGTGTTTTTCTCCAGAGGGGCGAGGAGAGGGAGGAAAAGCATGTGCAGGGATTTCTCTCATTCCGGTTCCTCAGGAGGAACAGCCCCTTGCAGCACTTGCGGCTCTGGAGGAAACATCTGTGGCTGTGGCCACAGTTCCTCGGGCAAACACCCCTCTGTCAGGGCAGGCTGTTGTGTACCAAGTGATTTGATTTCCTTCTTGCCATCTATTAAAGATTATCTCCCTGCAAGAAAAGTGCCCCATTTCCCATGTTTCCCTGTGTAATGTCCGTGAGGTCTGCTATAAACATCATGAAACATTTCCCTGCCTCTCCACTGACATAGGTAGAAAAGTCACTGCTTTTCATCTTTCAAAGCCCTGCAGAAATGTTTAGGGTCGTGTATCCTGCCATTGTTCTGGGCTGGGCATCCCACTGAAGTCCCTGGGAGAAATGAGTTCAGGATATGGATCTATCTAGTCAATCTTTGCAGTGGCCCCAGTGACATCCACGTTTTACAGATGGGAAAGTGAGGAAGGTGGAGATGGCTCCTGATAGACTGGGTGCAACTGGTAATTCCCAGCACTTTGGAAAACAACAAGAAAACAGGCCAGAAACTCATCAAAAGCTCACAAAAAAATACCCCTCAACCAAACCCCGTAGTGTGATAGTTACTGGACTTAACGTGACAGTACCTGATGTCCCAGTGGAGCTGGAGACCTTCAGCACTGTGGTCACTCTGCCTCCACACACCAGCCAGAGCCTCTGGGGAGTCTTTAATCCTGCAGGTCCTCCTGCTCCAGTGCTTTCCAGTCAAGGCACCCAACACCCAGCAAGGCCTCTCTCCAGCCAGGGACAAGCCACAGCTCTTACTCTGTGAGACAACACAATGCAGAAGTGGAGATACTTCTCCCAAAATGTGCCACCTCCAGAGGTCTCACAAGCATGTCACAGTCCACCCATCCCGCTCAGGAACACGTGGAGCTAAACCAGGGTGATTTTCTTTCTTCAAGGAATAAAGGAAACACACAGGACTGTTAGATGGGATCAAAAGAAGGGCAGGGAAAGAAGGGAAACATTCATGAGCTGTGGCAAAAGCTGCTACATTTCTAAGCGTTAGTGTATCCATTGCTGCCACTCCTTAGTGTTTTTGAGTGCATAATTGTTCAGACAAGAGTAATACTTGGATTTTTCCAGAGGGATATCGTGTTTTCAGAGTGTTTCCAGGCACCTGCACTGCTCAGGCTCCAGAGTGTGGTGTTTCCATCTCTGAAGGAGGTGCTTGCTGGTCGGCAGTGGCTTTTCTTCACCACCACAAAGGGACACAATTGCTTGCAGAAAGTTCTGCTCCAAGTGAACTCTTGCTACTCTTAAGTCCCTGCAAAACTTTCCAGGCCATGTCCTCTTGCTTTTCCAGGTGTGTTTGCTTATTTTTTCAGTAATTAGCCTGAAGCTGAGCTGAGCCACAGAACTGCACTTTCTGTACCTTTCTGGGGTTTTTAACTCCTGCTGCTTTAAATAAAGAAACTTCTGTGCTCAGGCTCAGGTTCAAACCAGCATAAGAACTGCTGAAGTCAAGTGGCACTGCCAGCATCCCCACACCTCTTCCCATGATTAAACAGAGGTGATATGTCCTTTAGAATTGTCATTTGCTCTCTGACGCTCGTGCCTGTGGCCTGCAGGCTTCTTGGGATCTCTCAGAGGACCTGTGAGAAGTGTCTGAGGAAAGAAAATGCATGTTTTTGACAGAGTGATTCACCTCAGTGCACTTTTCCAAAGGATTTGTATCTCCCTTGCAAACAAATAGCTCATTTTGAGATTGCAGTTGAAACATTTAAGGGAAGTTTGAAAGATCGGAGCAACCTGTAATTATAGAATTATGGAATGGTTTGGATTTGGAAGGGACCTTAGAGTTCATCTCACTCCATCCCCTGCCATGGGCAGGGGCACCTTCCACTCTCTCATGTTCTAAGCCCCATCCAACCTGGCCTTGGACATTTCCATGGATGAGTCAGCCACAGCTTCTCTGGGCATCCTATGAATGGGAACTGGTCTCAAAGAGCTTTTTATAAGGCTGCTCAAACAGAACTCCAACCACGAAGCTCAATAACAATAAGGTTTATTCCTTCTGTTGCCTTTCTTTATCAACAAAATCATAGACTCATTTAGATTGGAAAAAAACCTCTAAAATCATCGAGTCCAACCACTAATATTAATATTCTGAATTTCATTTCTTACTGGGCAAGATGAATTCTGACAGGGAAAGTTGCTTAAGAAAACAACAGAGCCATATGCCTTTCCTCACTTGTTGAGCCAATCTGATAATTGTTCCTATGAATAACATCAGCTCACAACCCCAGAGCTGCTCCTGGCACTGGGGGCATCTCCTGCTCCTCAAGGGGGCTCCTTTAGGTAGCTGCACACCCACCTGCATCAGGTGTTTTCTCCCCATGGCAAAGATCTTCTGGCAGGGATGTGGAATGCAAATCCCACGGGTGCATCCCAGCACTGCCTTTTCCTGCAGAGCGTCAGGCAGCAGTTACCCTTGTAAATACACTTGCAAAAGGAACAAATGTTCGGGTGGGGTCTCCCAAAAGCGTTTCAGTGACACAGAAATCAAATTCCCCTTTGCAGAAGTCACAAGAACTGTTGCTCAGATCCCCTGAGGTCCCAAATTTCTTGGTTCTGAGGGAGAAATCGGCCACTTATTATGCATCTGAGCCTTTAACCTCCTAAGAAATTTGTACCAAACTCATCACCTGGTCTTACAAATACCCATTGAGGATTCCAGCTGTTTGTTCCCACCAGTTAGGTCTCCGAGGGACCCAGTTTTCAGCAGATCTAAATAACCAACCCTACCCAAGAGCCTGGTGTGCCAGGTGTCTGTACCCATGGGATACTCCGTGCTGTCCCATGCCAAGTATCCTAACCTGTCTCACCTGGCCAAAAACCTCCTGATCCAGAAGTGATCCAGAAGTGTCCCATAAATGACTTTCACCTGGTGTGTTCAATCACCAATACACCTGAAGATGAGATAAAAGGGTGTGCCCCTTCAGAGCTCTGGCTGTCAGTAGGGAAAAATTAAAACTAAGCAAATGAACTTTAAGAAGAGATAAAAATAATAAAACTATAAAAAATAATTAAAGAAATCAAGCAAACTTTTAACAACTACCTCGTGTAGAAAAGGTCCGAAACAGCCGGATTTTAAGCCCAAATTTTGGGGAAACCCGCGGCCGGGGCGGGAGCGGGACGAGGGGCGGGCGGTGCCGGTTCGTTGCCGCCAGGTGGCGCTGCCGCCACGGGAACGGCACCGCCCCCAGCCCGGGCATCCCCGGGATCCCTCCAAATTCCCGGGATCCCTCCAAACCCACCTCGGGATCCCTCCAAACTCCCCGGATCCTTCCAAACCCCCCTCGGGATCCCTCCAAA
>VXAU01001886.1:295204-316542 GCA_013399695.1 Formicarius rufipectus | reverse complement strand
GCCCGCTCCCCCCCGCCCTCCCGGGCGGCCCCTCCGCCGCCTCGTCCCGGCCCCCTCCGCTCCCGCTCCCCGCTGGTGGGCAGCTTTTAAAGAGCCCTTTCCACGCCGCCCTACCCCACCCGGGGAGGGGGGCTGCGAGACGCCCCCCTGGCTGACGCGGGGAGCACCGCGTGTTTATGTCTGTTTGTGGTTTATGCCATGCGTGACCGCGATGCTGCGTGGGGTTTCTCCACTCTCTCCCTACCCCCTTTCCCACCAGCTGAAAACCAGGGGAACGGCCCCACACGGGCTGTGGAAGGGGCCGGGGCCCGCGGAGGTTCCGCGCGTGGCGTGGGGCAGCGGAGGGGCTGCCCGGCCGCCGGCTCCGCGCTGCGCGGAGCTTCACCCACTTCAAACCCCCTCTTCGTGCGCTCTTTTAAGCTCGGCGGGCCCGGGCAGGATGTTTATACTGCGCAATGTAAACACGGGCTCGGGGGTGCTTTAATAAAAAGAAATCGGCGAAAACTGCCGCTGCCTCGCGAAATGCCCTTTTCTGCCTTCGCCGCCGCTCCGGGGCCGGGACTGGGCTTCGAACCCCTCGTCTGCTCCGAGGCTGCTTTAGGGATGAGGGTGGGTTGTTTTGTTTTGGGGTTTTTTTGGGGGGGACTGTATATAAAACTGTGCTGGAGTTTCGCGGTTGAATGCCCGGAGGCTGATGCTGAGCTCCGACGATGCCACGGGCACACACAGGGGTGGGGGGAAGGAGAATAGAAAGGCAGAGGGGTAGAGACCCTCTTTTCTCCCTCTCCTCTCCCCTAAAATGACGCTTTTTTGAGCATCGTGCCACCAAGAGAGCTGTCACTCGAGGTAAGTCTCTTGAAACCTTTGTCACCTTCTTGCGGACCACGCGTGGAAGTCTGCGCTGCGCGGGGGTGGGACTATGGGTGGGCACAGGGGAAGAAGTCTGGGCTTTCAGGGCTGCTGATGTGCTGGCTGCTGCAGCGAGCTCCCTTCCGAGACTGGGGAAAGGAAGAGAGAAAGGAAGAGGTGAAAAAAAAATACACCCCACCCCAACCCCCTTGCAGGCCTTGTCACAGTGCTATGGCTGCACCCTGCTGCACCCTCTGCAGAGAGAGGATACCCTCCACAAGCCCCTCGTCTTCCAGTTTAACTTTTCAAGTTTTTAATGTTAATTTAATACCTTTTAAAGGAAAGATAGATAACGATCGGGTTTCCAAGCTCCCTTCGCGTTATTGGCGAGCAGTTGTGAGCAGCCTCTGGGGCGCCTGGCACATCTGTGGTACAACCATCAGGGATTTCACATCAGGTGCTTGTTTTTTTGTTTTTATTTTTCTTTATTTTTAAAACTTTTTTCCTCGTCTATCCTCCCTCCTCCCTCTTGCCGTTCTTTTCCCACATTCCGCAAAGAGAAAAAAAAAAAAAAGTCCTCCTGCTGAAAGCACCGGCCCTCTCGTTCCCGGTGCAAGGAGATGGGGACAGGCACGGGAGAGCCCTGGGCAAACCCCAGGCCTAGGGCAGGTAGCCAGGAAAGGGGTGGGAGAAGGTTGGGACAGTTATTTCTGGAGCTTTTCCCTTGAGGAGGAGGAAAAGGAGCAGCTTCGGCTGGTCGGGACGGCGACGNGGCTGGTCGGGACGGCGACGGCTGCCGCTCCCTCCCGCCCGGAGCCGCCGACACGGAGCAGAATGCGGAGCACGGCGGCTGATCGGGAAGGGGGGAAACCACTCAAAAAAATCACTTTTTTTGGGAAGCGATCACCTTCCCCGGTGCTCACAGCCCCGAGGCGGCTTGTGCAGAATAACCTCTCCTCTCCTCGCTGCATTTCTTTCCATTTTTGCTGTCGGAGAGCATCGCTCACCGTGAGCTTTGCTCCTCATCGAATGCCCAGCCCTGGATAGCGAAAAGAGTGTTTTTCCTTGTTTTATATCGTTCTGCGACTGAATTTCCTTGATCTTCCCCCAAAACACCCGGGGATGAAGCTCGAAACACAACACAAAGACCTCGTGGAAAACCCACGTGCAAAAAGGTCTCCATCGGCAGCGTTTCCACTGGGAAATATCTCCGGGTGAAAAAAACCCCCAAACTCTCCATGTAAAACAAACGATTTCCATTCAACGAAAATCAGTTCCTTCTCGAGTGCCCTTTTCCCCTCTCGCAGTATCTTTAAGAAATGTGAAGATTTGGTTTCCGATGTACTTATTAGATCCAGCCAACGTCAAAATGGGAATATATAGCTCCGGGTTGTATAGGCCTCGTCGTGGGAATAGCAGAAACGTTGGAGGGTTTTAACCCGAGCCCAGGAGTTGAGGAAAAGAGAGTTTTGGGTAGGAAAAGCTGGGTTACGGCTGGTGTGCGAGGAGGAGGATGGTGTGAGGAGGAACGGGATTCGCTTTTGGTGTAGCTTGTTGGTGGTTGGGATGGGTGAATCGGGCCCTCCCCCAGCCCCCGACTGGGAGAGATGAAAGGAAGGGAGAAAAAGAAATTACAAAAATTAAGCTATCATCTGGCGCTATTAACCTCGCCAGTCCCGTTCGGAGCCCGTTTTACCGGCCTCGCGAACACCCACAGCCCTGCTGCGCTTCCCAACCGGCTCCTTCCCAAACCCGCTCCCCTTCCTTCCCTCTCCCCGAAACTCGGACCGTGTTTTGTGTAAAAATAGACAAATCCGAGCTTTCTTCCTTTTCCTGCGCTGAAGGTATTTTTACTAGCTAATTGCTTAAGTGAAGTCAACTTTGCAAGCAGGCCGGGTGTAATCCGAGTATGGAAATGTATATAGGTGGTATTGTTAGAGGCGGGCTGGGTGCTGCTCCGAGAGGGGCCGGGGTGTTCCTGCGCGCCCGGACCACCCAGGACGAGGGGAGTGACCGCCTCATGTCCCCCTCCCCGCTGCCTTGCTTTGCGTTAACACCACCCGCAAGACCCCCCCTTTCCTCCCCAGCACCAGCCTGTTTCCCTCGGGTTTTTTTTCAGTCGCGGCCATCCCCGTGGCCGCCGGCCCCAAATCCGCGGCGAATCGATCCCTAAATGTTTATTTAAAGGCGAGGGGGTGCGATGGAACGAGGGGCTCGAGGCTGGGGATCGGGGCGAGGAGGGGGAAGGTGAGGACACCGAGGGAGAGTTGGCTTTTAGGAAGACACACGCGCCCCCCAGTCCTATTTTGCGGGTCCATCACACACGGCAATGCTTTGCCCCACGCGGGTGCGTGTGCCCCGTCGTGGATTGGCCCGCTCCCAGTGGCACCCACAGCCCATCCTTGGGCCTTCACAGCCTCGGAGACAGAGCCCGGCCTCCGGGATGGAACAGGACCTGGAGGAAATTTTGCGAGAGCAGAAGCCGAAATTGGGAGCGGGTGCGCAGCTGAGCTGCCGAAGCGCCTCAGGCGGCTGCGGGGAGGTGCGGGCTGGCTGTCACCGCCGTGCCTCAGACAGGAGTTCAGGTTTTGGTCAGAAAGGAAAAAAAAAAAAAAAAAAAAAAAAAAAAAAAAAAAAAAAAAAAAAAGAAAAAAAAAGTCTTAATCCCCCACTTTTGTCTCCCTTTTCCCCCCTCTGCCCGTCCCGAGACTCCCCCCCTCCTTCAAGCCCAGATTTTCCATGACGTCCTTCGATGAAATATTGCAGCACAGGAATTTACAGCCTTCTTCAGTGCAGCACTTTTTTCCTTTGGAGTTTTCTGGCAGGACTCAGTCCCTGCGATACAAGTCAGTTCCAGCGATAATAAGCTCCGAGTGCTACCACTTAGACACAGTCTCTTCCCACAGAGATCTTCCAAATATCTCCGGGTATTTATATCTCTGCTCAAGGACTGTTAGCTAGAATACTTTCCCGGGGCGGGGGGGGATGCTTTTGGACTGGCTGGGCTTCAGACCCACGGACCCGGGTACCGAGAGAAACAGGGGGGCTGAGCCGGAGGAGAGCCGAGACCCGGCGAGTGATGCTCCCGGCCGTCCTTGAGCGAACAAGTTCGCCCTTAAGGCAGCCCGAATTGTAAAACCGGGTGTAAATTCAGGTGTAAATCCAACCTGGCTGAGACATCCATGATTTCTTGGATAACTGTCCTTCCCTGGGAGCCCGGTGCTGGGGATGGTCCCAAAGCAAACAGGACCAGTGGGAAGGGATAACCCCTCTCCCAGTAACTTGGCACGGCACTGGCATCCAAACAAAATGAGTAGCCACTTCTAGCTTTTCTAGCCCCAAATTCCGTCGGGTTAGAGGAAAAATTGTTACAGCGGTGTTAGAGAACCATTTCTATCTGCTGAACTTTTTGGGGTCGGGAACCACCTTCAGCCCTCGGCGTCTCCCGATGCAGAAAGCCGGGCCTGGCCGAGCTGGGCCGGGGGGTCCCCACCAAACGGGGAGAACGAGGGGCTTCCCAGAGGCTCAGCCTTATTTCCAGCCTCATGGATTTTTTTTCTTCGTTTTCTCCCCAACTTTAAACCAAAACCCCGTCGAAATCGCATTAATGTGCCGGTGATAGTGACGGGGGAGATTCTGAGCGTCCGGCAGACGAGGGCCAGCAGCCCCCGGGTTTGGGGTATCACACAAAATCCGTCTGCACAGACAGGTGGGAGAAGTTAAAACGGAATATCCCACATAAAGGAGGAACAGGTTATTTTCTTCCACGGGTACTAAAAGCCGCGGGGGTCGTATATTATCGGGATAAATAATAGGCAAGGTGGCGGCATCGTCTGTTCCTAAATATCTCGGAGAGGTGCGGAAAATCAACCCGGCCGGTTTTGGAAAGGATCCGGCTTCCCTGTTCCAGGGAACAGCACCCCGGGGTGCCGTGGGTACCTCGGGGCTGGGACTGCGGGCAAAGAGCACCCTGAGAGGAAAATCCTCGGGAGACACTGGGGGGACACACGCGGTGCCCGCGACCGTGCAGAGCCCCGGCGTGAGGGTCAGGGAGGGGCATTTCGGAGGAAGAAAGGACCTTGTGCAGCACCGTCCCACTCGCGACCGCCGAGGCAGAAGCATCACCCGACCCGGGGGAAGAGGGAATGTCAGCACCTGAGAGCTCCCCAGGGAAAGTGTCCCTGGGATTCCCAACATCCCCAGCAGCCACCACCCTTCTGCTTTGTCACCTGCCGAGTAGGGAGAGCGGGATGCAGCGGCAGAGACTTCCACGAAGGACACGGTGGTCCCCCGTGGGGAGGGATGTGGCAAGAACAGCGGCTGCCAGCGAAGGATGCTGAAGGCAGGGGTCCTCCGGGACAGCGACCTGCACGGGTCTCGGTGAGAAGGTCCTTGGTGCAGCAGAAGGGCTTTGACCTTCTTGTATCTGGCCACGGATGTGCCCCGGAACCGAGCAGGTTCCTTCACTCGCAAAAGCAGCTTTTACTGGAAGGAACCTCAGAGCATCCCTCTGGGAGAATTAAAAACCCACCACCCGAGGGCCGTTTTCCCGCAGAGAGGGGCTGGGCTGCAGAACGGCCTTGTAACCTCCATTTTTTAAACCTTATTTCAATAGCAAATCCCTCATATAAACTCCATGCCCCTCTTTCCCCAACCCAAAGCAGTGGTTCGGGACACATGTTCACAAACAACGTGAGAAAGCCCCGTTGTAAACAACTGCAGTTGCTCTATCCCTGCTCTCCTCTTAGCACAGACCTGGGGATGGTTTTCCTTGGAAGCTTTCCCAACAAAAACTGGTTTCCATTGCTAAAACTCCCAGCTAATGATGTAGTGCACCAGCGGACTCTGGAGCCACACCACAAAGTGCTGTGGATTCGTGACTCCCTTTACTCTGCAGTTGCCGGAGAAGGGAGTTAAAATACACCCAAAATTGGTTAAACACCTTTGCCACCTCCTTATAACAGAAGAACTCCCCGTAAAATGATCTCTTTTGTACAAACGGTCCCCACTTAAATATTAAAAGCGATTTGGGGGGACTTTAAAGGATGCTCTGCAGGAAACAAAATTTTCGGTTGGCATTCCCGGGAAAGATGCACAGCGGATACTTGAAATGCCTGACACAAGGTGGGAAGACTTTCCACAGCAAGGATTGTTACTCCCC
The DNA here is from genome assembly GCA_013399695.1 of Formicarius rufipectus. Classification (NCBI taxonomy): domain Eukaryota; kingdom Metazoa; phylum Chordata; class Aves; order Passeriformes; family Formicariidae; genus Formicarius; species Formicarius rufipectus. The sequence goes on along the minus strand of VXAU01001886.1, from coordinate 310,532 downwards.
AAAATTGAACAAATTCTGCTGCAAAGAGGTTAGGGTTTTATTTTGCAAGAATAAGTTTGATAACAGGAATCGAACGGGTTTCCATTTGCACATTTCGAGTTCTTGTAGAAGGGGACATGAATAGTATGAAAGCCAGGGAGGAATAAGGAGAAATTATGTAAATATCCCCCAAACAAACCAAACGATAAAAACTCCGAAAAAAACTCCCGAACAAGTGAAAAACAAAACATCACAACGAAACATCAAAACTGGCGCAGAACTCATGAGAAATTCGAATAACGAACCCAGAAATGGTTTTATTTTTCCTGTTCTCAGGATCACTCGCAAAATGATAAAACGCCTCAGCGCATTTTGCGTAGTGACCTCAGCCCTGCGCTCCTGATCTCCCTCAAATTCAAGTTTCTAAAATAGACCAAATCGTTTTGTATTATACTTCCTTAAAATCGGTGAACGCCGAAGCGCTGGGTGCAAATCACTTTCCTGCCGATTTTGCAGGTACCTGCGGGGAAAGATGCTGCCCGAGGGCATGGGTTGCAGCATAAGATTTTTTTTTTCCTCCAGGATTATTCGTTTCTCTTTGGAAACGATCGAATTTGAACACTTCGCTCAACGCACCGCAGGATGAAGGATTTTCCCCCACCCCGCAGCCGCGGGGCTTCTGCGGAGACGGGGCCGGCGGAGCTGCCGGTGCCCGAGGCAGAAGCAGCCCCGGGACACCCGTGTCTCCTCCGCCTCACGCGTGGGGCCATCGGGGCATGGTGCTGAGCCCTTAAGCAGTATCGAAATCTGCCTGCGCTGCCCCGAGTGGGAGCGCGTCCGACCCACGGGGGTCTCCGAACCCTCCCGACTGGGGTTAAATAGCTGAGACTGAACCAAAGACAGCTGGGCTGGGAAATTTGGGCTGGCACAGCGGGAAAGGGTTTGTTCTTCCACATCGGGAAGAGGTTTAGGAGAGCCCTGGTTCGTGTTTGCCCTGCAGTCCCAGAAAAGGAAAACAGAAATTACTTCAAATACTGCAATATATAAAAGGGTATGGAGAGAGATTGTTCTGGAGGGGAGAGAGGAGAGAAAATAAGAGTAAGGAGAGAATAAACAAAATGTAGAGAAAGACATACATTAAGAAAAAAAAAAGACAAAGGGAAAAGGAAGAAGAAAGGAAAGAAAGAAAGAAAGAAAGAAAGAAAGAAAGAAAGAAAGAAAGAAAGAAAGAAAGAAAGAAAGATCAATGAACTATTAAGAATAATTTCCCTGACAACAAGTTCCTCAGATTATCAGGAAATAGAAAATGCAGGAGGAGGAGCATGGAGATTTTNGAAAAAAATAAGAGAGAAGAAAATGAAAAGGGAAAGACAGAAAGAGAGGAAAGGAGAAAGAAAATGAAAGGAAGGAAAGAATCAAAGGGACAAAAAGGAAGGAGGGAGGAGGGCGAAAAAAGAAAGATTAAGAGACCAAGAGAAATGACAAAAAGAAGAGAGAGAAAGACAGAAAAGTGGAGAATGAGAGAGAACAAAAGCCAAAACCCCAAGGCAAGCAAGACAGCAACTATGGAGAGGGAAATTATTTTCCTGCGAAACCAATGATAAGGCATAGACAACATATTCCCCCCTCCCCCGGAAAACAGGGGTGAGCTAAAGGGAAAGGCTCCTGCGGGCAGAACAGTCCGGCCCGGCCCGTCGGGGCTCGGGCCCGGCCCCTCTGCCGCCCCGGTGCCGTTATCCTTTCCCGGGACGGAGGGAAAACATCCCGGGATCGGGGCTCTGCCTTGGCGATTGTGTTCGGGAACTCCTTCTTTCTCTGACATGATCGCGGGGGCAGCCGCACGAGCGAGAACACGGGTTTAACACCGGTTTCGCCGTGGGTTTTCCACGCACTCCGCGCCCGGTAAACCCGGCTTAGTCTCCGCGGGGACAGCGGCGCGCCCGCTCCGCGCTCCCTCCGCCCGCTCCGTAGGTGGCCGTGTATATTTTGGTTGAAGTAGTGTTTATGTTAATGAAAAAGGCTGAGATTACAAACAGACCACTGAATGCCCGGGGTGTTGCTGCCGGATTGGTCTAAGCTGTGTACTTTAAACCTAATCAGTTTTGGGGAGCAAATGTGATTAAAAAAAATACATAAAATCGTTATTTTTAGCAGAAAGACATTTGGGGTCTTTGGGGAGCCCTGGCCGCCCCTCCCTACTGGCTTCCTCGTGTAGCAGGCAGGAATGGAGAAGGGTTGCAGTGAAAAAACTCCCAAAATTAGCTATAAATCCAACGAAAACGAGCCATGCGTTCCTGGAGGGCAGGGGAAAGGAGGGTTCAACTCGCCCTCCCTGAGTTCACCTCGACCCCGCAGAGGGGTTCCCAGTGGCAAACGGAAACATGTCCCCCAAAACCTCGGCTGCCGGGGACATTGGACCCGAGGGTTTGTTCTTGAGATGGTGGAGATTGGTGGAATCTGAAATTCAGTTAAAAAACCCCGCTAATTTACACATTTAGAATGGTTCTATATGTAAAATCCAGTCCTTTAATATGCATCTAAGAAAGAATCAATTAATTAGCACAAAAATTATAGGAAGGATTTAAATTTTATTTTGTTTTTCCCAGTGAGAAGCAGTAATCATCTTTCTGTTACTTTGATTTCGGAGTCTGGCTTTGGGGTCAGCCTCCTCCTGGTTTTCTTAACAAAACCCCTCTCTCCAAAATTATTCTTGACCCCACAGCTGCTTCTGTCCCCATCTGCATTTGGAAGTTTGAACAGTCGATAGTTCAAAAAAATCAAGATTTTTACAGACTTTTTCTCCCCATTCGATAATTTCCCAGCACGGACAGATCCCCTAGGGAAAGGTTTTTCCACTCCCGCCCCCCCCCACCAGGAGCTCTGGGAACAAACGTGTGCTCAGCATTTGGCATCTCACTCCTTTTCAACACTTTCCTTTTGTGGGCAAAAGCTCTCGGCGGAGGAGCCTCTCCGGCAGAGCCAGGCAGACCTGGAGGATCCGTACATTCAGATGTCTTACTATTGTTACGATTCCTCATTGACCAAAGCACAAAGAAAATCAGAGTGTAAACAAGTCGCCACTGAAAAGGGATGCAAACAGACTTTGGGGCGAGTGAGACTTTAGCAGGGAGAAGATTCAAGAAAACAAGAGGGGGAAAAAAAGGAAAATGAGAAAACCCTATCAAAGTTTTCCCCATGCAAAGCTGTACCGCACTAGAGATGCAGGGGAGAACCTCCCTGGATTTTGGAGGCAGAGGAGAGCTCCAACACCAGGTTTCTCTCCCTTAAAACATCTTTAGGGTGTAAAAACCCCGAGAAAGTGAAGATTCCCAGCATGGGGCTTAGCGGGACCACAGAGGAGTTTCTTTGTTCTCTCCTCACACCTGGAATTAGCCTTTATTCCGCTATGGTTTGTGTTCCTCTTTCCCTTTATTTTTTTGGAGGAGGGTGGGTGTGACAGGGTGGGCAGCATTGTGTTTTTTTTCTCGTGACATAAAACGATTTCGTAGGAGGGATTTTCAGAGCAAAAAGAAACACCCCAAAACCAAGTACAGCTGAGAGCTTTAGGGAAAATGTTATCAAAATAACCCCTGGTGCTGGAGCCAGGTAGGCCCTGCAGAGAGGCTGGGGGTGGAGGGCAGCAGGGCAGGGGGTCTGGGGGTCCCCCAGACGATGCAGACCCTCCCTGGTGCTTGCCCTGTGGCAGGGACATCCCTGCGCTGGTCCCCGTGGGCAGCCCCGGGGTGGGCACCAGCTAAAGGACTGGCACGCAGGGCTGTCCCCTGCCCTGACACACACACATGTGACACACAGACACACTCAGAGACCACCCCACCCCCCACCCCGCCAGGGACACCCTCCCTCCTGTAACCCCCACATCCGACGGTGCTGCTCTCTGGCAGCGCTAATGATGCCGCGGACCAGCCCTGCGGTGTGAGGCAAGAGCAGATGAAAGTGATGTCACATTAATGTCAGCTCACAACTCGAGCCCACACAGCCTTGATTGCTCTTATTAATCTTGCCAATTTGTCTGTCAGCACTTGGCTAATCCCTAAATAGCCTTCCAACAGGTGCTTTATGCTTCCGCCACATCGCTGCTCCCCGGCACCCCCCGGGAGCCCCGGGAGCCCTCCCCGGTGACACCGACTCTCCCCTGTCCATCTGGGACCGGGTTTTTTTCCCCCGGGAGGGCTGCGAGGAAGAGAGGCGACTTTGCAGATGTTGTTTAGTCTGTCCAAAGAGGGGTCAGAGTTTTGGGCTTCCCAAAAGGAACAGATGACCAGGGTAGGGGGAGAGAGGAGACACTGGAGAAGCTGGAGGGTGGCAGGGGGGATAAACAAACCTCTACATGGTTTGGTCCCGCATCTAAATGAGAAAACACATCTATGTGCATCATACAGTTATAACTATCTCACAACAGAGAGCTGTGATGCTCTTATTTGTTGTGGGTTTGGTGGTTTTATAGAGAGGTGAGAGAAGATTCAAACAAAAGGTCTGAGCTGAAGCTGCAATGGAAAAGCCACATTACAGCTTAAGCAGTTGTATCATATAATCATAGAATAGTTTGGCTTGGAAGGGACCTTAAAGCTCAGCTCATTCCAATTCCCTGCCGTGGACAGGGACACCTTCCCCTAGACCAGGTTGCTGCTTGTCCTGCAGTTTAGCTGAGTGTTCAGTATTGTCTTTACTACGTTACCAGAAAATCCACTGGCTTATTAGAGTGTGTGTTTAGCCATCCAGTTCCAGACATGACCATTCTTTAGTAAAAGTCTAAAATTATTGCGTTGCAAGGCTTACTCTTCCTAAGGTTGTAGTTTAGCACAGTGGTCTTAGGTCAGAAAACACGGATTTTGTATTTAAAAGTTCTAACTGCTAAACCCTTTTAATTGCTAAAGCAGTGTTGAGGCTATTTTCCTCTCTATGCATGAAGGGAAAAAAAAAAGGAGTTATTCTTGCCTGGCAATTGTGCTGCATGGAATGTTTTGCACACAGCTTAACAAGCCTTGTGCTTTGCAGTGGCAATTGCTCCTGCAATTCACCTGGGGGATGCTCTGCTCTGGAGGAAGAGCTGCCAAACAAGGCTTCATGATGCAGGTTCCTATTTTGTATCCAAAGTTGACTAGGGCTATTTCCAACCCAGCAGGAAGGAAGAACTTTCAGGAGCATCCTCATTTCTCCATGAGCCTGGTCCAAAGTTGTCCAGGTCACCAAGGGAAGTATATCCATTATAGGAGCTCAGGACTGTTCATTGTTAACTCTTGGGTGCTTCAGAGCAGATCCTAAAAGCTCTTAAAAAACCATCCCCGATTGAAAGCTGTTTCACTCCATCCTGACCTGGGTTTATTATCAGGAGACAGATAGATCTTTTTTTTCCCCCCTTCTTTCTCCCCAAACCATTTATTCCATCCAATAAGTCGATCCATCACCGTGTGCTGGAACTGACCTACGATCCAAGGATATTCTTAGCCATGCAGCATGTCAGGAAACGGCCAGCAGCCCCGTGTGATGCAAATATTTGGACGACAGAGAGGTAGGAAGGATTGTCCAAATGTTTACTAAAGGCTGTTGATAGCCTAAGGATTTATAACTGGTGGATAATGTCTGCCCCCACACAGCTCCTCTAGCAGGTGCATCCAGTTTCAACATGACACATGGTATGTGTGTTCTCTGGGAAAGGGGATGCAGGAGAAAGCCAGTTTCACAGGTCTCAGCTCCTTTTATTCCAGCTGCTCACTGGTTTGGAGCCCACAGAGCAGCAAGACAGGAGCTCAGGATCCACTCCAAGGATTTGTGCCCCTGAGAGCAATTCAAGCCATTGCTAACTTTTAAAACCAAAACACAAGCGTCCAGAATGTTTAGTTGGAATTTCCTAAGTGAAACCAATGCTCTGAACTATTTAGGCCCATCAAAATATTCTGTCACACTCCTTCAGTGCTGCAGTGCAGGAAATTCATGACATTGTTCTAGTTATTGTTCTTGGCATTTCACTTCCTAATTTCCAGCGCTGGGATTTGAGCTCTCCTGTCTCGCAGCAAGCCCTAATTGCTGCTGTGGGCACACCAGAAGTGCTGGCAGAGCAGCTTTAACCATTTCTGGGGTTAAAATAGCTACAGATTCTTGGAGCCCACTGAAAATGCTCCATACCTGTTGCCAGGTGGTTTCTACCCTGCCCTTCCAGCTGAAAGAGGAGTGTACATCCAACAAACTTCAGGTAGATGGACTAGAGATGAAAATATAGCCAAGGGAAGATCTGGTACCTCGCCCAAAGCCAGCTTTGATGCCTTGATACCCCTTCCTGTAACCTACTGTCGCAACACTGCTGCCTCAGCAGGTATCTGTGTGATCCAGAGAGACCTCACAGGGTTCAGCCCAACCTTCTGTTCAAGGCAGGGCCATCACCAGTGCTAAACAGGGTCAGCCATGGCTTGGTTTAGCTGAGCCTTGAAAACCTCCAAGGACAGAGTCCAAGAACCATGGATATTGACAGCCAGAGTAGCAGAGGAGCTGTCAGTGCCCTCATGTCCATCCAGCCAGGTTGGAAACCTTTGCCACCCAAGCAGCAGCTGCTTTGGCCATAAGTGTTCCTGCGACCATGTTATTGGGAAACAACACCCCACAAAACAGGCAAAATCAGCACAGAGTCCCTCAGGTCGCCTTTCCCTCCACTATTTTGCCAGTTTTGATGATGCTGGGAACATGAACTCACACATTTAACGTGCTGCAGATGCCCAGACAACCAGCTTTTCTTAGGAACCAGCAGCAATTGCATCTGCTGCAGAAAAGCCTTTAATTCATCACAGCCCTGCACGAGGAGGGTTTACAGACTGCTCACATGGGGAGTACAATGGCCCTATTGTTTTTCCAAGGGAAGATTTCTTAGTCTCAGGCTGTTGCAAAAGCTGTATGTTTTCTATTTGTTACCTGACTCATTCCACGAACTTCCCTGAGATAGGGGTAAGAGCATTTGAAACAGCAAAAGAAACTGTCACAGGCTGAGGATCAGATTATCAGTGTCACCTCTTCTGGTTTCTTTAAGAAACTAAGCAGAGAACTTGGTGTCCTTTTAGGGGGAAGATGTTGCATAATAAAATACATAGAGGGGGAAAAAGAAGTAAGTGCTCAAATTCCAAAGTCATCTGTTGTGCTCCATGAAGGTTTTTTTAATATATGCAAAGAATTCAGTCCTGCATTTGATGTCACTTTCTCAGTGTGAACTTAGATGTAGAGTCAGAACTCAGACTAATCTGAGCTCCTCTCGCCTTGGGTGTATTTTGCAACACTTCCCAGTGTTGGTAACGGTTGGCAACATTCCTACTGTCCACCAGTGCTGGAAATATGTTCTCTAGGCAAGGATCTGGAGCTACCAGCTGGCTCCAAGTCAGAGGGACGCAGGAAAGAACAAGTCACAGCCGGTAAAGAGGCTGGTTGGTAGGTGGGACCAGCACTGCAGGTATAGAGAGGACTAAAGGTTTCATGCTGGTCATGCCAATGGACATGTGCATCAAAATCTCCAGGTTTTCTTAGCTCTGAGCCTTGGGATTGTATTTGTACTCCAGTGGGAATGTGCTGTGGGGCTGGAAGAGTCTTTCTGCAGGTCTCCCTCCATGGAGACTGGCCAGGGGCACTGCACATCCGTGTGCCTGGGCCAGGTCCAGACCTTGCTCAGAGTGTGCAGTGTGGTGGGAATGTCAGGGATTAGGTGAAGGAAAAGGCAGGGTGGGATGGTGGGGACATGCACACCATCCTCCTGCCAAACTACCTCATCAAATTCCCCCTTGAGAAAGAATTCAGACCCTGTGTTATCTTTTCATACTGCTGGACCAATGGATTGGAAACTCATTCTCTCTTTTCCAGCCAGATGTGGGACATCAATATATTTTTGAAGCCCTATGACCCTCCATAAACCTTGAAATTTAAGCATCTCTCATGGATTCTTCTCACTGGAAAATGCTGCTTCTCAATGCCTCACCTTTGCTACTGAAGTCCAGCCAGGAGGAGGTTGCAAAAAGCAGTAGGATTTGGCCCAGGGTTAACCAAAGCAGAGCTAAACAAGCTCAGAACATCCTGGTACATCCCAGAGCATTTGGGCTTGGAGGGTGTGAGTGATGGTTTGTGGTCGAGACCAGCATAGTGCTTTTAGCTCTACATAATTAAATGGTTTTTCTAAAGCAAACCACTACTAATAGATTGAAAGGTTTTTATTTTACAGGAGTTTTCCTGCCTCATCTGCCAGGGAACATGCAGGACTCAACTCTGCTTCCTTGGAGTGAATCACAGTGTGGGGCTGCCTTATCTCAACCAGAACCCCTGTACAGGAATGTTGCACTGTCCAGCCCTCAGGCCACCCACTCCTGATCCCAGGAATTAGTGTCTGCTCCACACCCAAGCTCTGACCCTTCAGAGACATATTTTTGCAAGGTCAGGAGGTTGGGTGGTAAAAGGGAAGTGGGGAATAGCAGAGAGGTGGTTGAGGCTGGCTCTGCAAAGAGATTTCAGGGAGATGTTTACACTGGCTATTGAATGCAAATTTGAGCCTGTTCCCCTCTCCAGATTTGCTACAAATATGCATCAGCTACAGACACAATCTCAGCTCTGAAGTCTTATGGGTGAGGGTGGCTCACACATGCTCTGCACCTTTATTCCTTGGTTGCTCAACTTAGTCCGTGAGGACCAAGGAAAGGTTGGTTGAGTGTGGCAGCCAACCTTGCTAGACATCGTCTTCTCCCTGGTTCCTTCTTAGGACAATGAGGGTGTTCTTAACATGAGCTGACATGCTGTGGCACAGCCAAAGGGAGATACAAATAAGCAGAGAAGTCTTATGGCAGAGGGACACATGGGAGAAGGGGAGAAACAGCCCTGTCAGATGGAAGTAAATGGGTGTCCATCTGGAATGGATGGAGAAAAGGCTCTGTGTGTTGCTTTCATCCATCACAGGACATTTCTTTTCCTGTCATGTGGAGGTGATTCACCACCTGCCAGCTTGTCAGCAGAAAGGATTACAGAAAATACCACTGCACTTGACAGCGAGGGGCCATTGTGTACATACCAATGAAGCATTCCCCCCATGTGGAAACATTGTTCTTTGGGATCAGGTCAAAAAGTGATTTCATGTGAAGCTTTTATGTGAAATTTCTGTTGCATTTGGCTGGAAGGTCCAACTATTTGGCTTCATCCAAGAAATAGCTGTGGAAGGGGTCACTGAACATGGTCTGACTGTCCATCAGGAGCGGGGAGAGACTGTTTCTATGTGTATCACACAATTTCCCAGGACATATTTCAATGAAGAGATGGAAGGAGGGATAAAAGAAAATGTTCCAAGAGAAATTATTGTTTTGTCAAGGTTACTATTTTATTTCACAGTGACTTGGGTAGAAAACCTTCTCGAATACAGGGGAAAATATAATTTCCTTTTCTCAATAAAGAATTCAATCCATTGCCCGTTGAAATAGTATTTGGGGTCCAATATAAAAGGTTGCAATGTGAATTCTTCCTTAACTACTCATTACATAAGTCATTCCAACTCCTACTGAGCCTTTTGAGCAAGTGGCTCATTTTCAGAACTGAATTGCTAACCCTGAAGCCTGGGCAGTCAGTCTTGCCCATCATCCAGCCCAGCTGCTCCTCCCTGCCATCCTGTCCCTGTCCCACTGAAGAGCCTCGGGGCTGAGCCACCCACCACAGCGTCCTTGAATCCAATTCCCACTGCAGCCCTCCCTTTGCTCCGTGGAAGAGNGCGAGGGAAAGGTTCCCAGATGTGCTGAGGAGGGAGTGGGCAGAGTCCTGAATTCCAGTCTGTGCCGTGTGGACTCCTTTGTATATTTTGTTTCGAGGAGAAAATATGTTGAGTCCTTGGAGAAGGGCTGGGGACCAGGCACGTCCCTGTGAGCGCAGCAACCACAGGGCCAGGAGGTCCTGCAACTCATTTGCCTTGGGCTTGTTTTCACCTGAAAGATGGACCAGAGGCTGTTGGGCAGCTCTGGGCATCACTGGCAGCTGAAGGCCATCTGCATCACAAAACAGGTCCCTACAACCTTTCCTGGAGATGGCTCAAAGCGACCAGATCCTTTGAGAAAACTCACTTTACTTACTCAAAGGCCGGTAACGCCAAAACACCCACGTTTGGTATTTTTGGCTCATAAATGATGTGCTGCACCAGATCAATAAATATTCACACAGCCCCAAGCATTTTACAGAGCTGGTTTAATTGCATTTTAAGTGCATTTAGCTGTGGTACTTGGTAGCTACTTGATTATTGCGTGAGACAATTCATTTATGAAGTGTTGGCCTTCATTTAGTTAATCACTTCATTGATGTGTAATACAGAAATGGTATGAAACTAATTGTTCCCATGGAAACAGGAACCCAGCACATGATTTCATATCACAGCTTGGCAACAGAAAAAGAAGAAACTTCTGTAATTGTTCCCATTAACCAAGGGCAAAGGATTCATGCTCAATCTCTACTACGCTCCGCTTCACTTCTGCTGTGAATTAGGGGACCAAAAGGCAGCACAGAACCACATAAAAAAAGCACCAAAACAAGCTGTGCTTTAGGGAGTATTTGTAGTTCTGCCACCAAGACCATTTCCCTTCTGCTTTACAGGTTTCTGGCCAGCAACACCGAGGACTGTCATGGCCAAGCCGTTAGGTCGGGGGTGTCATGAGCGGGGGCTTTAGCCCTGTGCGTGTGGGACTGAGGACATCCCCGGACAGCGCGCAGGACTGAGCTGTGGGCTGGACACAAGACAACCCTCACCTCAAGGGTGAGTGCTTGGGAAGTGCTGGCAGAGCCAAATTTAAAGGAATAAATCAGGAAACTAAGACAGGAGCCATGCAAACCAGTCTGTGTGTGCACGAAACAACCCAGACCTCCTCTTTGCTGGGGCTTTCCCCTCTTCTTCTGCAGGAAATGCTGATGACTGGATTGTCAAAGGCTTTGTTGCTTTAGAAAATTCCTGTAACAGGGAACTCACATCTTCCAGTTCTCCGAATTTCCCATCAGATTGAGGTTTCCTCATCCCAGTGGTGAGCTGCATGTCCCAGAAAGTTGCTTTATGGTCATGGACCATGACTTGCTAGACGAGCCTGGCCAGTCATAGGAAACCCAATAACTCCACAATGCCATGAGGTGGCCTTCCTGTGCCCTGCGGGGAAGTGTGAGCCCCCCGTGCCCTCTCCAGCCCCAGGGGGAGGCATCTCCACCATCTCTCTGTTTTCCTGGGGGCTCTGCCCCTAAACCAAAAAATAAAAGGGAACCAGTAGCACAAAACCCATCCTGGGTACCAGGCCAGTGGGCACCAGTTCCACCAGCTTCCTTAGAGAGACCTGCTCCATCCCAGCACAGAACAAGCTTTTCACTAGGCTAATTAGTGCTAATTATGCCACTTGACTATCTCACCAGCCTTTCCCTGGACAGGCAGATAGAATATCAGGGAGATAAAGAGCACTCAGCACAGGTAACTGGTAAGTGCTGTCAGACCTGCAGTAGGACAAGCCGCCTTCTGGAGGGGTTATCTCTCCTTCCCAGAGCCCATGGTACTGACCTCCTAAGGGAGACACTGTGCTCCTAAGGATATGTGGCGAGCCTAAGATTTTCAGGAGGTGTTATTGGGAATTTTGGTGACTCAGGAACTCTGAAAAGCAAGCTGGAATTCATTTTATAGCCATTCCTTTAAATTTACTTAACATGCATTTTATTATTTTGAGTGGTTTTTGCTGTTGTTAATTTAACACTGTGGAAATGAAGGTTTCAACATTTCTCCCCTTTTCTTCTTCACCACAGAGAAATAAATTATTTTCTTTGCACAAACACTGTATCTCTCTGATCTTTTGTTATTTTTCACCACCTCTACTGACGTAAAGTAATACATGAAGTAATTCAGCTCCTACACCATCCTGAGCACCAGGTAGGAATTACTAACACCTACTAACCAAAGTGGAAACTTGGACAAGGTGACATTGTTGTTCTGCAATATTTTTTTAGAATTATTTGGCCTTGCAAGAAAAAAAAATAAAAATCACTTGAAAATTTTGCGGCCAACTCGGTGAAAAGTCTTGTGTGCAGCTGCAGCTCCTGGCTGTGGGTACAAACACACATCACAGCTGGCAGGTAAAACACACAGGTTCACAACACCTGCCTATAGAAGTCCCTAATTATTGGCTTCCACTCAGATATCTGGGTGCTTGTAAAAACTGAGAGCATGACCACTTGATGGATGAGTCAACAGAACTTGTTCATGGCTATCAAAGTCAATGAAAGAGCAAGCCACACCTGAGAAACCTGCTGGCTCCTCTAATCCAAAGCTTGGGCTGTTTTCCATATCAAGTATCTCCACATAGGAGAGCAACCCAGGAGAGACAGAGGCAGAACATTTTCTTCCTCGAGGTACCTCAACCATTTGCTTTCCCTTTCACCAGTGAGACTGGGGCACTTTTAGTTTGGTTTAAGTTACCAAGTTTCTCAGCTTGTTACAGTAAAGCTCATAACAAAGTCTGTGGCCAGCTTGTTCTTTGATAATTCCTTCCCCCCATTTGTTTATCTCAAGTACTGAGCTTTGTTCCAGGCCCAAAACCAAAAGCCTTTCTACCCTGTTCTCTTCTTGACTTGTTGCAGATGTAATGAAATAAATCTTTAGAAAGAACAAACCTTCACTTCCTCTCTCCCTTCTGATTCAGTCACAAAGCCCAGGAAAGAAAAATAAATCACAACGTGAGCTCGCCTGGTCTTGTAAGATCAATGTTGGGCCCTGAAAGCCACCATCCAAATTGGAGGTGTCCATCCCCCACAGAAGTCACCGACACAGTGACAAAACAAGATCTGACAACCATGAAACTCTTATTCTGAGCATGGCCAGAGTCAAAGAGCGACAAAAAAAAAACTTGTGGTCAGCCTAAATTACGGCTGATGTGACAGTCAGCAGAAGTTGTGAGCACAACCAAGCTGTTTGTGCCTTCCTAGAGCCTGTCCTTGGGCACTGCAGGGTGATGTGCAACTCTGGGTTTCCTCACAGCCCCCTCTGTGGCACTTCCCCTCTTATCTTTCTCTTGCCACCCCCTTAAGCAAAACTGAAATCAGAAAAATCATCTGCAGGTTGTGTTTGAGACTGGATGTGGCACTCAGTGCCATGACCTGGTAACCACAGCGGCGTTGGATCAAGGGTTGGACTTGATGATCTCGGAGGTCTTTTCCAACACAGGTGATTCTATGAATCTATGATTTGTTGTTTCTAAACCATCCACAAGAAAAATGTAGAAATGTGCTTCCAAGTCCAGTTTCTCCTTCTTCTGAGAGTTGCCTCCATGTAAAAGCTGTGCTGATCTTCCATCAACCATTAACAGATGCTTAAACAACCCCTAAACACAACTCAACCATGGCGGGAGACCAAATCACTGTCTGCAGCCAACGTGCTGGAGATCCCATGTGTGTTCTCCTACTCTGCCCCAACTCTGGGATGGAACACATCAGCCCAAAGGCTTTTCCAGTGCCCACTTTGCTCTGCACCACCCTGAACTAGGAAAGGGCAGCTGGTCACACAGTCCCCACCACAGGGATGGCAAGTGAAGTGGGGCACAACTTCTTAACACGGAGTTGCCTACCTTGGCCTAACCATGTCTACAGCTGATGTGGGTCTAAGCTAAGGATGGACTCAGGCTTAAGCTGAGTGTATAAAAGGGATAGTTGGATTTACATGGGGTGCCATCTGCCTGTTGTGTTTTGTTCTTTCAAGGACACCTGGGGGAAGATGCACAGAATCATGAACAATTCTAATTATCAGAAGACATTTGGGTTATGCCTCCAGTCCCAGACCGATGGTCTTTTTTAATTTTTACTTTCTTTTTTTTTCTTATTTTTTATTTTTTAATTTTGTTTTAAATTTAAACAAGAGGTCTTTGCACACTTGAAACAATCTGTACAGTTAGCGTTGAGGACAGTGTAATTAGACACTTTGAGAACTGGAAGAAATTAACTCCGACCGCAGCCCGTCACTCAGGCTATTACTTAATAATATTTCCCAAATGTGCAAAGTACTTAGTTTTAGAATAACAGGAAAGAAGTGCAACTTCTCAGCGAGAGCAAGGGCTTTGGCCTGGGAAGTGGGCATGAAAAAGCCAAAAGCCACCACGGCCCAAAGCCAGAAGATGTTTGTCACCTCCCATCACCTGAGGGCTGACAGGGCGCTGGGTTGGGTCCAGCCTGCTTGGCCACGGTGCTGGGCTGTGAAGGATGTGACTCCAGGTCCACAGCCCCACTTGGTGCTTGAATGGCTGGAACAGAATCAAGGGGAGCGACCGGCCAGAGGTGCAACGGGGAGAAGATCTCCTTCAGTTTCCAACATGCCAAGGAAACCGCGGAGAAATTGCTGTTTTCCTCCTTCTCCAGCACCGGGCAGAGCTGTGGCCTCACCCCACGCTCCAGAAGCCTGGCTAGAAAGAGATTATTGTGATTTCTGCCCGTTTCTTCCCTCACTACAAAAGGCCCCATTCATCTGGGCTCGTTTTGGAGGGAGAGCAAGGGGTATCAGTAGCCTCAACTGTATCTGAGTGTCTCAACCACGCTCCTTGGCCAGTCCAACCCAGGGAAATAGATATCGTTCATTCGAAGCTTTTTAGGGGATCGTTTCTCTGATTTTAAACAGAAGTATCTTTTCTGGCCGTGGCAAGTTTAAAAAGTCCTGACGAAGCAGGGACAGCCGTTTTCACAGCAAAAACAAGAGGCCATTCAAAAAAAAGGAAGGGGGGGTAAAAGTTGTTCTCATGTGTTTCTGCTTCAGCAATCAACATACCTACATTTGCCTACCTAAATGTACCCCACACATATAGAATGAGGCCATGTCCACAACACTGAACCTCTTGCCTTGTTTCAAAGCACTGAACAAATGGATTTTTTTAAAAAATACATTGCACACATGATGCCTTGTATGCTTAAGCACTAGTCCTTGTGGAGCACAACTGGGACTTGCCTATGTGTGTGGGATGAGCTACAACATAATTGCTTTCAGCAGAATATCAGTGCAGTCTATAATTAAAATATATGAGATTGCCAGTTTCAAGATTTTTTAAAGTGATTTCATCTGTATTTAGGTGATTATGTCTCTCTGAGTGGCTAATTTTAAATGACACTTCTCTTTTCAGTGCACAAAATGGTTCATGGGCAAAAGAGAAAGAAAATTTTGTCCTCTCCTTCTTGCAGTGTCCAAGAAAGCACCTGTGGAAGGCTGGAGACACTGAGCTCAGGCTTCAACAGCACATCCCACCACTGGGGAAATCCTTGGTGAAAGCTGCTCATGAAGTGACATTCCAGAGATGGAGTGGAAGGTGTCAAGAAAGAAAAGTTAAAAAAAAAAAAAAAA
>VXAU01001886.1:265984-295165 GCA_013399695.1 Formicarius rufipectus | reverse complement strand
AAAACAAAAAAAAAACCACTAAAAAAAAATCCCTAACAGAAAAATCTGGCACCTCCTAAATCACAGTGACAATTTCAGCACAGTGTTTACTCAGGGTAGTAAAAATAAATTGCCTGAGACTGATTATACCCACATGCCACTTGCCAGGCAGCAGGGATGTCCCACAACATCAGAAGCCAAGCATGAGGAACCATGTGCCAGTGGGAACCACCATCAGTGTGACAGCCCTGGGGCCAGGGTGGCTTTGCCCCCAGCCCCAGGAGTTGGAAGTAGGAGTAGGAAAGGGGATGTGTCACTTCTGCTCACCACTCAGGCATGAGGCCACCACAAATGAGTCCTCAAAGGACCACGGGCATGTGAGAAATGTGGCTTTAGAGTATCCTGAAGCTTTGATATATTCAGCCTGAAGTCATGAAGCTCCACAGCTGGGACCTGTGACACCAGCTGGGGAGACAGTGACTCCATCCCTGATCCTCTCCTAAAGCCGTCATGGTTCCATCCAGTTTGCAGCAGACCTTCCCTGAACTTCATGCAAAAGTGAGGAGAACTCTGCTGCATCTTCACTAGCAGCAAAAGCAGGGGAATATCCTGCCCCAAATTTAAGGAGAATAACTTAAGTCTTTAGCACATAAGCCACAAAGTGTCCCTGGTCCCCATGGGTGGGAGCAGCCCTTTTCTCATCCACACTGTAGTGCTCCTTTCTCTCATTTTCGGTCTTTCTCCAAGGTAACTTCTGTCTTTAAGAAGAGGTCACTGCCCCCGGAGGCTGGAGGCTCCTCATAGTGGCACTGTCCTAGGCTATGGACAGTTTTGGTGGGGTTACCAAAATGATGATGATGATGATGATGATGATGATGATGATGATGATGATGATGATGACTCTGCCCACATATCTTGTAATTCTGATGGTTTTCTTTGCTGAGGACTGTCAGGTTGCAGTGTCCCTGCAGGAGGGAGGGAGTCCCATCCCTTGTCTAGAAGGCTGAGTGAACTGACACAGTGGAGGGGTAAAAAGCCTCAGAAAACAAAAAACCCACCATAGGTAATATACACGACCATGGACAACTGCCTCCAGCAGATCAGTGGCTCTGAGGTGAATATAACCTTTACCTGGGCCAGGTCAGATGATGCAGGTATTGAGTTGTCTCACCAGGGCTCTGCTGCTCTTAAAAAAAGAAGAAAGGACAAGAGAGAAACTCTCTGGAGAGTGAATTTGAGCAAAAAATGACAGTACAAGTGCAATGTGCTTTCAGGGCATTCCAATGATACAGGTTTGTCCAGAGCAAATTCTGTGCACATTCGAATCACTCACGGGCTTTGGTTCTGAATATGTGTGAAATATCTTGACTTTGTTCCCCTGAGCAGATGCCAAAGCCAGCACTGCCTGGAGCATCCTCTTCCCTGGGCAGGAGGGATGAACACTCAGGAGATGGTATATTTTTTGATCAAAATTAGTAATACAAGAAGGCAAAGATGATAGTGTTGCTGTTATAATTGTAATGAGACACAAATGCTATTTTGATGGTTTTCTTTGAAAGAAATACACAAAGCCCAAGTGACTTAATTAAAGATCTCCCAGGCTTTGCAATCAGCATGGCCACAAGTGAAGGGAAATCTACTTTTATGTGGCAGAATGCATGAGCAGTTTTCCCATTAAAATAAAGAGAAAGATGAGAAAAAGACATTGTAAAGAGTTTTGTTTGTAAGGACATGACATGAAGGACCTACATCCCCCATGGGAGAGAAAGACTGTGATTAGCTCAGATAAAACTCAGAGGATTTGGGGGTTTTTAAATGTTTTATGAATACATTCATGACACTACATTTGTCTGTTTTACACTGAGCACATCTCCAAGGAGACCTTTGGCAAATGCATTTGGGAACAAAAAAAAGGAAGAAACTCTTAGGGAATTAAAGATGGTGACAGGCAGCAAGAAACACTCACCCATCCAAATTCTGAAGCACCTTCTGAGCTTTGTCAGCAGAAATGCCCCAAGTCCTGGATGCAAAAGCAACCTTTGAAGCCACTGAGATCTTTAAACCAAAGAAGTAGGACAGGTCACTCAGCAAAAGCTTTTTATTCTTGGCAAGCAAGCATGGAGAAAGTGAGGATTATTTGACCTGAGTGTGTGCAGGGCTCTGACCACCTGGGACTGCTCTGCCTGAAGGAGCAGGAAACGCTGTGAGGCTCAACCTGATAGAAACAGCTACTGTTTCCTCTGCATCCCATCAGCACCGAGGCTGTGAGATGCACAGGATCCCACAGGCATCCAAGATTTGCTGCAAAACATCAGGGAAATGGCAAGAGGGCAGATTAATCCCTTTTACTCTGAAGAAACCCATGATTAATGCATCTTGGATAGTGCTGTAGGAAGGGGAATAGCCTAAAAAGATGGAAGGAAGTCCTTGGCTGTCCCTGGTTGATACTATATATGGTCCTTGGTCAGTTCTGCTTTAGAAGCAGCAGCCAGAATCACATTTTTATTGTATTTCTTTTTAAAGCAAAAAAAAGAAAAGGTCAAATAACTTCCCCACACTCAAAGAGCCCATAGTGATGGGTTGTTCTGCAAGTGGCAGCTGCTGCATTTCGGGTCCTGGGAGCTTCACAGGAGCTGCTACAGGGGTTGTGCCTCCCTGCCCTCTGCCAGACCAGAGAGCCCTTAAACTGGGTGGCCTGTCTGTTCCTGCTCCCTCAGGACTCCCCCAGCCCTGATTTTGACCCATGGATGGGCTTGGCAGGGAGCTGGGTTGGGTTTGACACAGGAATTCTCTGGACTAGAGCTGTGGTGTTTGTGTGAGGACAGCAGTGCATGGGCAGAGATCTGAGGATGGAAAGGGTGTTTCTTTTGCTGCTATTGATTCCCATGGCACAAGCAGCACCAGGATAATGCAGGGAGTTGCATGGACAGTGGTTGCAGGTGTTTCAGCCAAATGAAGAGGCTACTCAAAGGTGATGAGAGAACTAGTGGCCACAGATCCACAGAGGAACATCTTGTGGGACAGCAGGGTGATCAGCAAGAAGCAATTCTCTGTCTACTCAGAGATATCCCAGAGGATCCCAACTCCTTTCCTGCCCCATCTTACTACCAAGAAAGTCATAAAGTCACCTTTATCCTCAGCACCCTGAAATCTCAGTGCCCCTTTCCACCTGACTCAGGCTCATTTAATGGAGCAGGACTTTCCTCACAGGACAGGTCCAATATTGATTCCCACTATGAACTGGCCACCCCAGCAGACAGATTTCTCAGGGCCATCTGGTTGTCCCACCTCCTCTCCAATAGCCCCCACTTGGGATCCAAAGCATCTGAAGCTGCATTTGTTGCACAGCCTGACAGCTCTTTCCCACTCTGATCCCACCAGCACTGATAACCAGCCCTGCTGAAAGTGCAGGAACATCCCCCCTTCCCTCCACTCCCCTTTTACATCTGCTCCACATTTGCATCCCAGAAATTAGAGAACTTAGTTATGTGGGATTACATAGCTGGGGCTGCAGTATGGAACTGATTGGGTATTCAGGCTAAATAAGACGAGTTTAAAGATCTTTCCAGGAAATTGAGTGGAACACCCAAACTGACATTCGGTATTAAATATTATATTTGTGCAGTTGTTCTTTATAGCCCGTTGGCATTGAACATCTGGGAGCACGATTTTTAACATACAGAAACTGAATACCTGCTCAAAATTATGCTCATCAGAGTTCAGGAATTAAAATATTACTGGGTACACTCTGAGCCAGTCCATTCCTACAAGGTAGAGTTATTAAAATATGATTAGCTGAGCCATATCTGGTCTCAGAAATGTCATACACCATTACAACTGAAAAGACCTTGATGCAATACTATTGGCACAGTCCCCTGCTTGATCAGCATCAAGATGCCAAAGGGTGAACCTTGCAAATACTGGCCCCAGCACCAGGAGGGGATTTAAAAAGAGAAGGAGGGGCCTGGTTGTACAGATTGGGGTGCCTTTGGTCTACTCTTTAGAGCAAGCAAGAGTGGAAAACTTAAACGGGATGTTTTCCTGACGAGGGGAGAGCTTTGCCCTTCACTGCCTCAAGCAAGTGTTGCCTCTTCATCCAGGACAGAGGTGGGGACTTCTCCCTGCCACAGCCCCCTCCCATCCCCAGCAATCACAGCTCCCTTTCCCCAGCATGTTCACGTTTCCAAGAGTTCTATGCACTTCATGGGTGGTCAGGATTGCATTTCCTCCCCTTGCTGGAGAATAAAATCCAAACCACCACAGAAGACCTGCAGAGACCGGGCTCAGGTTGGGATAATTATGATCTTCCGCTTCTGGAAACACAGTGAGATTTATATATGTACATTTTTAGATATAAAAACAAATCCTTTACACTATGTGATCATCTCTCAATCAGGTCAGTCCTGCACAGCGTTAATCACTGTATTTCTGTGCTGAAAACTCTGCAAGGGCAACTCCCACCCCAAGCAGCCCTCAGCCAAGGGAGCTTGGCACTGGATGCCCCATCCCCAGCACGGACAGAGCCCTCCAGACCTCGGCTGCTCCCAGATCCGGGAAAAACCTCCCCGGGGACTGGCCAAGGGGTGCAAGGCGATCGCCTGCCCTGGGAAAGTCACTCCGGGGCCCTGATGGGTCGATGCAATTGCAGCCGCCCCGAGCCAGCGCTGCTCTCCGGAATTGAAGACATTTCCCACAGGCGGGTGGCACATACACGTGTTTTTTAAGCGCGGCTGCACTAACCCAGACACCCGAGGAAGAGGCGGTTTTGCCAAAACAAGGCAGTGATGCATTTATTGTTGCGGTTTGTTTTTTTTTTTTCTTTTTTTTCCTAAGGACTGCGACCAGGCGAGGTCCGAGGCCCCAGTCCCGGTGCCCCCGCTTTGGTGCCCCCTGCCCGTCCTAATCCGTGCAGAATTCCCCCCTAAAGCGAAGGCAGCGCTGCCCGCCCCGGCCCGGCGGGAGCTGCCGCTGCCGGGCTGTGTCAGGGCTTATTACTCCGTGTTTTCACACTTATCCCCAAGGTGTTGAACTCGCCCCGAAGGTTAATTAGTAATTTATTGCGCTGTCATCAGTTAGAGGCTACTAATGGCTTCAATTTAGCCCCAGGGCTTTGGGGGTTTTTATTTTTCTTTTTTTTTTCCTCTCTTTTTTTTTCCCCTCCCTCCCTTTTCTCCTGCCTGCTTTGGAGGATTTAGGAGTTGCAGCGTGAAGGAAAGAGGCAGATCTGCTCGGAAAAGCACCTGGAAATAAGGTCCAAAGGAGTAGCTGAAGGTCACAGAAGCACAGATTTGTTTTGGTTGGAAGTGACTTTAAAGATCATCTTGTTCCAATTCCCTGTCATGGGTAAGGGACACCTTTTATTAGAT
This sequence comes from Formicarius rufipectus, assembly GCA_013399695.1. Classification (NCBI taxonomy): domain Eukaryota; kingdom Metazoa; phylum Chordata; class Aves; order Passeriformes; family Formicariidae; genus Formicarius; species Formicarius rufipectus. Next base: position 289,820 of record VXAU01001886.1, on the reverse strand, counting down.
GCCCCCTCTCCAACTCCAGTGGTCTTATATCCCCGGCCTGATTTGCAAAATGAAACATTTTTAAAGCAATTCACACAGAATTACAAAACTGAGGGTGTCTTAGGGGTTCTTAAATGCCCAGCTCCAGGAAATGTCCTTTGGAAGATTTTTTCCAAGACAAGCTGGCCACAAAGCAGGGACCATGGGCCAAATGGTGCTGTGTGACTGTTTCTGGTTACCTGCATCCCCCTCTCCCTTTGGAGGACACAAAATCGTGTTTTTTGGAGAAACCTAAGCCAGGTTCACTCATGGTGAGACACCTGTGAGTGGGCAGAGGCAGCCTGAGAGGAGATCACACCAAGACCATCACCCTGGCATCAGGGCACCTGGTTTTTGCAGACTTGGCTGCAAAACCTGACTGGCTTAACAAAGAGCTGTGATTTGATCCAACAAGGACTGGTGTGGGGGGGACCTAAACCCCCTTACCTGCCCCAAAAGCCCTTTATCCACCCAGAGAGGTCTTAGATGCTGCCCCACCTGCAATCCCTCCTCATCCTGCCCTCACATGCTTCTCTCCTGTCATGGGGATGCCAGACTGAGACAACACGTGGGTTGTGTCCCTCTTTCCCTGCATTCCCCTCAGCCCTCTGCTGCTTGTTGGAGACACTCCTGAGGAACAGCCGCACTCTCAATTTTTTTGGAAAATAACCACATTTCCTGTGTTTATACAGGCTCTTAGGTAAACCAGAGGTGGGGGGAAAAGGCATGAGAGGTGCTGGTGGGGTCCAGCCAGGGTGGTTGTCTCAGCATCACAGCCTGTTTCCAGAGCAAGAAGGGATGTTTGGGATGGAAGTGTCCCACCAGGGCGGAGACACGTGAGGTGCAGGGACAGGTGGCAGTGGGTGGACCTGCCACCACCAGCCCTTCCCTGCATGGGCACAGGGGAGCTGGGGACAGCAACAGGGGGATGTGCCTGGGTGATTCACAGTGCTGGGCTCCCAGCTCATCCTCACCAGGGATTCATGGGGAGATGGAGTGGGAGATGGGAAATTAAGTGATTTTAAGAAAAAAAGGAAGAATTAGGTCTCATCAAGGAAATTGGGGCATTTCTTTCAACCAAAAGCTTGCAACAAATCCCTTGGAACTCGCTCTAGGGAGTGACATGGTTGCAAAGCCCAGCCCCAGAGGGAAGCAGGGGCAGTGGGATATCTGCTTCCTGCCCAGCCATGGGATCTGCTCCGGGGCTGAGGGCTGAGGGTTGAGTTAGTCCAGGGAGGAGAGTGGAAAGGTGTAGTTCTTGAAATTGTGTGACCTGTCAACCGGAAAGGAAAAAGGTACAGACATTTCTTTGGATTTGGATTTTTAAAAGAAAAAAACCCTATATTTAGCTTTCACCTTCAGCCACACACACGTGGATTCCCAGAGTAACATCTGCTATCCCCCTCCCTCCCTCCCAGCATTTTAATTTATGACCATTAACTTTAGGGCTAAGGACAGTTTATGGAAAAAAACACCTGCTTTCCCCCACTCCCAGGGCAAGGGTGGAATTTTCTCTGACTCTGCATCCTAAATAAAGCTCCATTCCAGGCCCCAGTGATTCATACCAGGGCTCACACACACATGCCTTATGTTAGCAGGCCCTGTCAAGATGCTCATGCCCCTTTGGTGCTGGAGGACTGGAGCACAGGCTTTGCACAGAGCTCATTTATCCACATCATTGGAGCTTTCTGCACAGCCCAGGGGAAACCTGAGCTCTGGACCTGGCTGTCCTGCTGCTGCTGGTCAGGGAATCATAGATTAGTTTGGGTTGGAAGGGACCTTTACACGTCATCTAATCCAACCCCTCTGTGGGGACATCTTCCACTAGATCAGGTTGCTCAAAGCCCCATCCAACCTGACCTTGAAGGTTTTCCAGGGATGGGGCAGCCACCACCTCTCTGGACAACCTGTGCTAATGTTTTACCACCCTTAGTGTGAAAAACTTCTTCATGCCACATTCCAACCTCTTGCAGAAAGACAAGGGAAGATCTGGCTACACTAGGGACACTGGGGACCCAGCAAACCACACAGTGCTGGCTGCCAGCCTGGTTTTGCTACATGCCAAACCTCTCCCAGTGGGTTCTATCTTTCCCATCTCTTCTCCAAATCCACCTTACTCACCCACCAATCTCAACCTTTCCTGCTTTCTCAGCAAGACAGTGTCTCAGCCCTTTGACACAGATTCCTGACTCTGCATCTGCTGTTATAAAAGATTGTCTTTCCATGATGGAGCTTTCACTTATGGATGCTCATCAAGCTAAGAAAAAGGGGGTAAAAAAGGGAAAAGGAGAGGGAATAAAAAGGGGGGGGGGGGGGGAAGGAAAAAAAAATCAAAATGAGAATTGTTGGCAGCAAAGGGAAGATAAACCCTGGATGCTCATCCAAGCTTGCATTTGAAAGCTGATATCCAGCACTCAGGCAGCACACAGAGACCCCCCACGCAGCAAAGCACCCCTGGCCCAGCTCAGGGTGCCACAGGCAGGATTGGACCCCGGGGGGCTTAACCCCTGTCCCACAGCCACTCCACAGAGCCCAGATCAGCACCAGGGCAGATTTGCTGCCTCTGCTGCATGTTCCGAGTGGGAACACAGCAAGGTGGTGGTGGTGGGGTCGGGGGGAGAAGCCTGTGACTAATCTGGTAACCTTTCCTTTTAGTGTTTGAGAGAAGCGAAGTCTGTTTACAATAAAACGGAGTGATATTTTTCATCCTTCCAAATGGAACAAGGATTGTATAAACAAAGTAACCTCAGACACAGCAAACACCTGTTGAAGGGAACCGGCTTGAAACGACACGCAAGAACTGTCTGTCCATCCATCAGGGCCTCCTGTTGACTTGTGGTCAAGTTCAAGTTGAAGTGCATGGCAGAGATCTGCTGATGGGGGAAGGCTGTGATAAGCAAAAGCATTAGCAAATGTCCATGTTATTTTCTTGGGAGGTTAAAGAAGGAGCAGAGAAGAGCTTTCTACCCCTTGAAATCAAGTAGTGTAGATCTGCACATTCCTATATAATTTCTCAACTGAGTTGGAGCAGTTTTTCCTGTTCTCTGGTATCTCACTTCCAAGAAGAAAGTCCAATTTGGGAAGTTATGGAGTAACCCATCAAATATTTCCCTGTCTTCCCTGTATCCTTTAGCTCAGGTTTCAGTCCTGAACCAGAACATGTAAGTTTTCATTTCATCCAAACTGCTGTGGTTTTGAGTGTTCCCCAAATTAATCAAATCCAACACAGCCTTGTTCACATAATCCTACAGGCTGGATTTGAAACCAGTAAGTCCTTCAGCTTTAGCATTGCCTTGTGGTGGTGAGTTCCACAGATTAATCATGTATTTCTTCCCACAATGTGAACCTTCATCTTGCCACTGGTAATTACTGACCCAAGGGAGCTAAGTCAGTTCTGTCCTCTGATTTTGCACCTTTTTCTCACAAAACTTTGTCAAGACCACCCAGCTTCTTGAGCAGAACTGTGCCGGGGGAGCTCTATACTTGTAAGCCAGCCATAGTTTTAGATTCCTAGAATATCCTGAGTTGGAAAGGACCCACAAGGATCATCAAAGTGCAACTCTTATCATTAGCTCTAAAGCAATACAGAGATGAAAGGCAGGTAGATCTTGACCGAGTCTTGCTGGAAGTGCCTTTAAACATCTCTGCATCTTGGTATCCTGTTGGGGTGATGCCACAGGAGATGTCCAGGTTTCAACCACTTCAGTTATGCTTTCAACAGAATCAGAGACTCACAGAATACGCTGAGTTGGAAGGTACCACAAGGATCATCGAGTCCAGCTCCCAGCCCAGCACAGGAACATCCCCAGGAGTCACACCCTGTGCTCCAGAGGATCATCCAAATGTTCCTGGAGCTCTGGCATCCTTGGAGCTGTGCCCACTACCCTGGGGAGCCTGTTCAGTGCCCATCACCCTCTGGGAGAAGAATCTTGTCCTAATATCCAACTTCAACCTCCTCTGACACATCTCCAGACCTTTCCCTGGGTCCTGTCCCTGATCCCCACAGGGCAGAGATCAGTGCATGCCCCTGCCCTGAAGTTGCAACTGCAGTGAGGTCTCCGCTCAGGCTCCTACTCTCCAGGACGAACACCCCAGGCGCCCTCAGCCGCTCCTCACACACTCCCCCTCCAGGCCCTTCACCATCCTCATGCCCCTGCTTTGGACACTCTCTGACAGCCCAGCACTTGATCTGTTCCAAGACTCGTTTAACTGTGTCATTTGGTTGGAATCAAAGAAACAAGCACGGACTTTCCCAAAGCGGAACTGGTGGAAGCAGCGTCATCCTCCAGAAGCCATTCCCCGCTCCCCTGAGGAGTGATATTCCCCATGAGCTGTGAGAATAGGAATTTCCAAGGCCATTGCTCAGAACTGTGACAATTTCATCCTCAGGATGACATTTTTTCCTTTTCCCACCCCTCCAAGAGCAAGGAAAAGGAATATTATCTATTCCAGCAGAGATTTCTCAGCTTGCATAAATCAGCTCCACCGACGCCGTGGACACACGCCAGCTTACACCTCTCCAGGAACCTGCTCTCCTATGCTTTATATCTTGGATTTCCCTGGCTGAGGGTAAGGAAGACTCCAGCAAAGTACAAACTACCTGTTTATCTGACATCCCATTCCAGTAGACAAGCCAACCCTGCAGGACTCTGCTCGTCGGAAACAGGGCTGATAAAGTACAAAGAAAAATGTCTCCTTCCGCCGTGCACGGGGTTGTAATTCTTCTGAAAGCTCTGCTTAACAAACATTTTTCCACCTGTTTGGAGAGAGGCTGGCTTGTTTTGCCTGGGCTCTGGAAGTGTGTGCTGACAGGCTGTGTGTAATGTCATCTGCCTGCTTTAAATCCCGTTGCAAGCTTGGAAATCCAGGAGGCTGGATTGAGGATTGTTTGGTTGGAAAGGGAAGGAGGGTTATTTTATTTTTAAGGGGTTTTTTAGTGGAGTTGGGTCTGGTCCTAACCAAATGGATGGTTTGACACAGATGATTAATAGTCAACAAGATTTAAAGTCAACTTACTCTTCAGACCAGCAAATATGCATGGTCACTTTGTGCCCAGTTCACCCACAGCTGTCTCTGCACTTATTTCACATAAAAAGTGCCCAAGATTTAACTTCACGTGTATTTTCTGTATACTGTGAAATTAGTTGATACTTGTAACATGTATGAGTTCAAAAATGAGAGCAATGAAAGGCTGGAATTTATATCATAGAAACCAAGAATGGTTTGGATGGGAAGGGACCTTAAAGTTCATATCATTCCATCCCCTGCCATGGGCAGGGACACCTTCCACCAGCCCAGGTTGCTCCAAGCCCCGTCCAACCTGGCCTTGGACACTTCCCGGGATGGGGCAGCCACAGCTTCTCTGGGCACCCTGTGCCAGGGCCTGCCCACCCTCCCAGGGAAGAATTTCTTCCTAATATCCTGCCTGACCTCACCTTCTGCCAGTTTGAATCTCTTTCCCCTTGTCCTGTCACTCCAGACTCTTGTAAATCATCTCTCCATCATTACCAGGGGCTCCCTTGAGGTACTGGAAGGCCACAGTTGGGTCATACCAAAGCCTTCTCTTCTCCAGGCTGAACAATCTGTACTTAAGCCACTCGTTCTGCAGTATCAAGCCCTGGCCACAGAAGTCTTTTCTCAATTCACACCTCTATGTCTTCTCTACCAAAACAGCACTATCTAAGAAGCAAATAATAGTATTTTTTTCCCCCTGGCACCGCACTTGGGACACACATTCTGTCCTGTTTCTTGTGTGTGTTTTGGGGGTTTTTTTGTTAGTCCTTTCCTGTAAAATTCTTCAGGTTGGAAAGAAGACAGTAAGTCACAGAGCTCCTAACATTTTCTCTTTATGAAGATATGTGACATTTCCTCTTTAAATAATTATTCAACTTGTTCTTTAATATAGGCTTAATATAGCTGCTTTACAGTGTTCCAGTAACAGCCAGGCACTATCTCACACTATCTCATAATCATGACTCATCTTCTTATCCAAAACTATACATATTCCTTACAAAAACACACAGCTGAGCACTCTTAAATATTTATGCCATGGCCAAAAGAGTGATAGGACTGGTACCAGTAAAACTCAGCCAAGGCTCACATCCAGGTTTAGAGCCCAAGTTCTGAGCTCACCCTGCATTTTCTAAAAGAGTCAAATCTGATCCCCCAAAACTTGCCTCTTGGCTTGGCTCAGAGGTCTTCGTGCTGTTTCCTGCACAGGAGTGGACATGCAATCCCATCCTGTCCTGGGATTTCACTCGGATGAACTGAACAGAGCAACAACACGAGGGGAGTCCAGCACGTCTGTAGGTTCAGTCCTGTGGGAGATTCTCAAAGGGCAGGAGGGATGGACTGGGTGTCCTGTAGTCCAACACCTCAGAACCAGCAGGAGGGACCATGACTGTGAGTTCACCTCTGGATTTCTATCCCAGCATTGTAGGATTGACTCTCTACAGATCAGGTTGGACCAAATCCTGATCCTACTTCCACTCATTGTGTAAGATTTCAACAAGTGCTGACACTCGCCAAGACGTTCCCATATAAACATGAAGGAAGTCAAGCAGATGAAACTTGGATCTGGACAAGGTTCTTGGATCCAACTTGTTGGCTTGAGCTCTCTTGTAACTAACATCCAACCTGGGCAACGAGAGCAGCAGAGCAGAACTTGCATGACTTTCTCTCCTTTCCCAGCCTGGCCATGGATTCTGGGATTGCTGTCCCAGGCAATGACCATGGTTTCTAACACTGAGTCTTCTCTGTGTTTACACAAAAACTCCCTCCAGGTCACCTTTTGGCTGCTTCTCTTCCACTTCCTGGAGTCCAGCAGTATCTCTGCTGATTGTTTCCAACTATAATATATTCTTGATTTTTATTTTTTTTTTACTTTTCAGATAATACCAAAACTTCTTCCAAGATACTTTGTCTTCCAGCCAGTACCTTTTAAAGCTGGTGGGAGATGTGTGTGTCTTGTATCTCACAAGACTGTCTTCTCACTCGAGGCATGTGGGCACAACATGGTGGTGCCAAAGTGTTACATATAACACAGAACTGGACAAAGGCAGATTTAAATGAACTGCACCTCAAAATGTGTCAATACATTCAGTTTGATTACTAGGCTGTTAGAAATCCAAACTGAAGGTGCAGAATAAGAAAACAAGAGCAGGCAGAGTCTGGGAAGAAGATAACATCTCCCCAAACTGCTCCTTACACATTCCTGCTGGGTAAGTTGGCTGCCTTTGGATGGAGTTCCATGTCATTCCCCGGTTTCCATGGACTAAACAAGGAATCACCCACTGTAAACTAAGTTCAAGCGCTAATAGCAGATCGTAGAATCACAGAGTCATGACATCTTGAGTTGGAGTGGACCCACTGGGATCATCGAAGTCCAACTCCTGCCCCCCTCCCAGCCCATGATCTGCCCTTACCAGATGGTCCCACCAGATGTTTTGCAGAATCACAAGTCTGAGTCAGCTCCTGTTGAGGTAGTGACAGCTGTTTCATTCATGCCAACCCAACCCTAACCCTGGCCATTACCTCATGGCTCTGTCTCTCTGCCTTCACCTTCCTCCTCCAAATCCTCCTCCCAGCACAACAGCAGCAAGAGCCCAGCTTGGCTCTGGTTCCTGAGCCTTTGGACCACAAAACACAGCTTTGCTTAAGCTGATGTGAAATCTTGAACCACTTTTCCATAATCCCACTCCCACCAAGGCCAGTGTGTCAGGTCCTTGGTGGCTGCACTTCCCATTGAAGCCACCGGAGCCAACGGAGCTGGGCTGGAACACACCACCTGACTCACTTGGCTCTAAACCTTTGATTATTGACTTCAAGGAGAAGAAACTCTAGGCCCCCATGACTTTTTCCTGACCCCAGAAGAGTTTAAGTAATAAACTGTTCTCTTGTCATGTACAAGTCCCACAGGACCCTTCAGTGGAACAGACCACGAGTGTGTGCAAGGTACACAGCCCAGAATTTGGAGACCACAACAACGGCGCTACGGCTGAGAATGTTAATTGTTCTCCATTGCCCCCAGTGATTTTAGCATTTCATAATTCCTCTTCTGGCTGACAGCTGGATTCTTCCTTAATTAGAAACCCGTTGTAGTTGAAAAATCAGACATTTCCTGGAATTTAAACAACCAATTTTCCACCAGTCAGCATCCAACAACACGATCCTAAAGTTTCATTGGAAGCACATTGGAAAAAAAATCATCAAAGCATGCTGGATGAGTGGGGGGAAAAGGGATTTTGATGACTTCATACATTCAAATACACCATTCCTGATCTTTGTGTTCCAGCTTATTTTGTATTTTCAGATAATAATACCATTCACTGACGAAACCACAATTCCATGTTTTTAAAAGGCAGCATGTTGTTAAATACTGTGAATGTATCTTTTAAGCACAGAGCTGGCACCTGACTTTGCAATTACTCATCTCTGCCTTAGGAAACGCATCTTTATTCACAATCAATGCAGGAAAAAAATACTGATTTTTTTTTTCCTCATCAGTTACCACTGAATTTTTTGTTTTCTCTCTGCAGCAAATTGCTGTCACAGAAAGGAAAAGCTCTAAACTCCTGAGTCCTACTGGGAAGACAAAAGGAAAAGCCCTTGGACAGCTGTTGGCCTCCAGGAAACCCCATGAACAGAGACCTACGGCACTGCCTCCTAATTACATCCTTGGGGAGCAGCAGAGCAGGGGGAGCCCCAAACACTCACTCTGGTGGAGGCAGTAACAGCAACACCATTTGACAGGACATCTCAGTTGCTCCTTTCTGTTCCAGAACCCACAGTTGCAGGCATATGTGCTTTTTTGCTTTTTATTTTTTTTTTTAAATCAGTCTCTATCTCTTGTGGTCATGGGAAAGAAATAACCCTTCAGCTGTAACTGATTAAAGAGGTTGGTGCTTGAGTTTGGAAGTAGCTTGGAATGGGAGCCGGTGGAAATTTGAAGATCCTGCTTGTTCCTGAGAACTGTGTGCTGTGACCTCCCAAATGGTATCTCTTGATGGAGTCTTTGCCTCAACTAGGAGAGGACAATTGCAAATGATAAAAATAAAGGCACCACATATTTAAAATGACCCTTGAAGCTGTGACTGCACAAAAAAGGTGCCCCAGATTGGAAACCTTGAGGCAAGAGCTCAGAAGTCATTGAGCCTGGGGCAGCTGTGTACCAAGTACTTTCCAGAAGTTATTTTATTTGGGAAAACAGTCAGAGAACTTGGAATCCTCTTTGAGTAATGGAACTCAAAGAACATACATCTTCTACTTTGTTATTTGAGTTTTCCTTCCCTTGGGAGCAGCTGAGTTCCCCCCATATTAGCCCATTCTCATGGTCTCATCATTTTTTGGCATCACCTCTGTTTTCCTTGCCTTGCCTGGGGGAGGAGGGCTCCCTGGGCAGACGAACCCCTCCCATCCTGTGAGAAGGAAACTGCCTCCACTTGTGAGGCTGGTGTTGTGCATCGGGGAAGGCAATGGAGGAGCCAGCAGGGATCTGCACTTGTGGGCACTTGGAGCTGAACCAGAGGCATTTTGGGACCTCTGCTCAGAGCATCTGCACAGCTGAGCCTGTGAGGGGCTGATGCAGCTGGGACCACAGAGCATCTTCCCATCCTCGGCTCATTTAAAGCACAGGTGAGAAGCTGTGGCAAAGCTCTGGAAAGGACACGACTCATCATGAGGGCTAATTTGTCCCTAGATAGCGTGTTAGCCAAGGCAGGGTTTGCCAAAGGCTTTTAAAAAGCTTCTTTGGCCTTCAGGAGGGAAAAGGGAAACCAAGGAAGAACACCTGTTTTAAGAAATAGGAGCAATTCTGGAGAGCACATGCAGAGGCTTCCAGAGGGTTTTTAAAATGGGCTTGTCAAGCAACTTAAATGGAAATTTTATTCCTAAAGTTTGTTCAAAGATTTGTACACGCTTAACCCATAAACCCACAGCAAACAAACACAGGATAAAAGCCGCAAGGATAAATAGAGAGAACAAATCCCACGTAGATCACTCCAGTTGTGTGTAGGGGAAAATCTTACTGCAGGAGGCTGCTTGACCCACCTCCACTCTTTCTGCCAGCGCCGTTGGATACAACACATGGGAGAGCACATTTCAGCCCATGAAATCCTGTTGCAGAGCGAGCACTGCAGCCCACTGAGGAAAATCCACAATGCCAAGGAAATCTTGCCTGGGTTATTAGTGCTGGGAAGGTATGGGAAGATTTTTAATAATAAGGAAGGCTGGAGAGAGATGTCTGTTTTTCATAATTGCTCCGTGCTCCCAAGACAGCTGTTCAGCCATCTTGAAAATCAATGTTTTGATGCCCTTTGAACCTTCTTTTCCTGTTGAGTGTCTCTCCTACAGGTTGCTCCCCAGGATGAAAACAATAAAAGCAAATATATAACAGTAAAGGCCTGAGGTTAATGTCTTTAACAAGATAATGTTACTTAAGGGAACTGTAAACCAAATCATTCCTAAATTCCATTTGTTCTTTGCAATCTAGGATATATTATGAAACCACATGTGAGCATATGGATGCATACATCGTGTGCAAGGATTTTACAGTAATACCACTGCATGTTCTTATTGCATGTTCCTGTATTCCCACAGCACATGGTTTGCTGAGAAATACTATTATTCTAACCATTAATCCTTTCATTAATGGCTTGCTATTGTAGCTGTGTTGTAAAGAATCACATCCTAACATAGCTGGCTGATGTGCAAGATCTAAAATAATTTGCACCAGGTCATTTTACCAAGCAGAATTTCTTTCTTTGGATTTAGTGCCACCAGGGAATTCATTACAGCAAACTAGCACATACTCTTAGTATTTTTTTAATTTTCACCAGAGAAGAACATGATGACATTTCTTCAAGCTGCTTTCTTTGTGTAGATACAAGCTTAAAGAAGAATAGAAAAAACATTTAAGGGCAAATAATCTCCTGATGCACATGTACTGGTTTTTATAGCCACTGAAAATTTATCCCAAGACATGTTCAGGTTACTCTGCCCAGAAGTTCCTTTTGCAGAATTCTTGGGCATTCCCTGCAATTCAATTAACTTGGGTCAAATTTGATATGAAACAAGACCCTGACCCTACGTGTGTGTTTTTTCCTTGATTTTTGTGGAAATTGTAGATATAAATAAGTGCAGCCCAAAGGAGCAAGGCTCGTTTATTTAACTTTATATTATCTGCAATGCTATAAAACCTGGAAATAAAACAGAAACATAATCTTACCAAAACATTTTGGAGGCTGTCCAGAAAAAAATCTAAAGACACTTGTTTCTACTGATATCTCCTTCGCCGGATTAATTTCCATTAAATTTACACTTGGAGTAAATCCTGAATTACAACTTGGAAAAAGAGAAAAAAAAGAAAAGAAGAAGAAGATTTGATAAACATTCATTATGAGTGGCAGATGAAGGTTTTAAGGAGTAATTGCTCATAATTTCTCAGGAGTTGGAAATTTCATGTTAAATGATCAGGCAATGTTTCTGAACCAAAAGAGGGAAATTCTTTTTTATTACACTTCGTCATTGTATGCAGCAAGAAAACATTGCCCTAAGGATGTTTTGGGTACCAAGAGTACAAATGCAACCAAAACTCCACTGTCCTCTTTGCTGCCACTGGGAAAAGAGTTACAAATTTGAGTACAGCCATGTAGCTTTGAATAAAACCAGTGTATTTATATCTAAAAGCCCTGGAGCACTTTTGGCTCTCAGCTCTGTTTCCACTGATTTAAAGTTCCTCATGGTTTGCAGCTAATTTTTCAAGAAATCAAATACTTCAGCTTTTTACTCTGTGTGTCTCCCAGTGTGAAATTTTCATTCTGGAAAAAGAAACTCCCTTAGCTGAGCTTTGGGGATCCCTGGAGGTGGAGACACACGGATATGCCAGAAAGACAAACTGACATTCCACCCTAATAAACATCTTCTGAAACAACTGCAAAGAAACCTTTACCTCGACCTCCCACCAAACAAAGATACTTTTAGATTTACTTTTTCTTTTTCTTTTTTTAAATTAAAAAATAACCACAAAAAGCCCCCAAAATCTTTTAATCTCATCTTGGCTATATTTTCCTCTTCAGTGCCTGAGGGATACAGGATTATTTATAACAGGAAACCTTTGATTTCTGAGCTTTTATGGCGTTTTCTTTTGCAACGCTGTTCCAACTCACGGAACGCAGCGCGTCGGTTCCTGAAGCTGAGAGCGAATTGCAAGGCGCGTCCAGGGGTGACTGGAGTCCCCTCCCTGGAGGAGGGAGCCCCTAGTCCCTCCTGCTGCCACCAGCTGGAGCACAATCAGGTCCATGGAAAGGGTTTGGATGATCCCACCCTGCAGCGACGCCACCTCCAGGGCACGGCAACCTACCGGAGGGCAGAGCAGCATCCCTGTGTGTGCCCTCCAGGAGAGCAGCATCGCTGTGTGTGCCCTCTGGAGAGCAGAACAGCATCCCTTTGTGTGCCCTCTGGAGAGAAGCATCGCTGTGTGTGCCCACCAGGATTGCAGAGCAGCATCCCTGTGTGTGCCCTCCAGTGACGGACACGTTAAGGATCCCCTTGGGAATTCCTCTTCCCAGTAGCACGGCCCCAGCCACGTTTTCTCGGCGGGGTCAAGGCAGAGCCTGCCCATCTCCCTGACAACAGCACGGCCGGAGGGGCCTCCCCCAGCCTTCCCAAGGCCGGTGAAACGTTTCTCCCTAACTTCTTGGGTTGGAATGAGGGCCATGGGAAGCACGAGGATGGCACTGTCCCGTTTTTCCCACATTGCACAACACGCACGGATGTCACAGGCAGGGAGAAATCCAGCCCTGCCACTTGGAGAGGAGCCTCCCCTCCTTGGCATTGTCTTCTCCAGCCCCATCCAGTGCAGGAATGCACTCAGATTTAGTTTTAGCTCTGACAGGCTAATTTTAGAGAGGATTTTGGTCCATTCCTCTTAATTCCAAGCTGTCCTATATTCTTATATCTGTAGCAAGACATCTCCAGTCCCATATAAAGGAGCCAATGCCTTTCTGAGTGACAGGTGTCAGTCACTCCAGGTGATGTCATGGCACAGGGCTTGTCTGATCTGGTTTGGTGATTTGTGCAGACACAAGGTCTGTTCTTATTTTCAGAAAAAACTTTCCCTCCAGGACACAACCCCGTGGAAAAACCACTGCTGACAAAATTTCAGGTGGATGGGGACCTGTACAGTGGAGGTGATTTCAGGATCAGGTGTTGGATCACCACGTCCAAATTCTCCAACGTCTTTGGAGAAACAAATTTCTCCAACTCTTTGTGAAGAATCAAACTTCTTCAACTTCTTCAGAGTTCACCATCTCCATCTTCTTTGCAAGTTTAAAAATGAAAAAAAAGCCTCATGAGGGATCAGAATAATGATATGTTTACTGTAAGAAATTATTTTTTTCCTTGATAATTGCTTCTTTTATTCATTTAGTGATTAATAAACTTGATAAAAGCAAAGTGAGTGCAAGAAGCTGCTCAGTGGATGAGATTTTACTGCCACTTTCATTGACAATGTCTTTCTAGTGCTATACATTGAACAATGTAAGCAAAATTGAGTGGGAATATGTTTGTAAAGATCAGCATCAGAGTCTAAGTCATTGCAAACCTAGAAATGTTAATAATAAAAATCCTGTGGCAAGCTTCAGTGAGCAGAAAAAACAGGAGTTTCCCTACATGTTTTTAAGAAATATATATAAATATACACATATGTATATGCAATTAGGTCCTTGCAGATGGAAAAATGAATGGCAGACTTGGCTTATGAGAGGTAAATGAGATTTCTGCATAGAGAAATTTCCTCTTCTTGCCTGCACAGTTGCAATGGGATTTTGATAAAGGCATTTAATCAGACTCTACATAATTTCAACACCAACAGTTTTTATACTCCCTTTTAATGTAGCCTTAATTATGGTTAGGAAGAACGTGATAATGGTTTTTCCTTTGCTGGCAAGATGAGAAAACTGATTTTATGGGTGGTTTTGCCAGGCACTGTTCCAGGCAGATGGGCTGAGCCTGGTGCCAAACATGGCCTGAGGCTGGCCCATCTCCTGACTTCCTCACCTGGATCATGATGATGATGATGATGGCCAGAGGGGGGTGCAGAGCAGACACTGCAGCATATCCCTGGGTGCACCACCTCTGACCCTGTAATTCTTTCCCTTGTTGTTTATTCCCTCCTATTCACACACTAAAAAAACCCCAGTGGCTTCTTTCCACCATAACCAAAATGGGAGCCATCACACTCATGTTCAGCAGAGAACCCACTGATGGAGGAGAAAAACTTCACTGATCCAATTCATTGATTCTAATAATTAATTTTAAAATTCAATGAATTTTAAAAATATCAGGACAGGAACTTATTCCTCGAGCCTGGATTGAGAGGCAGAGGCCAGAGAGAAGTTGTGGTGGATGGGGAGGTGATTTCTCCCACCTTGTTAAGGTTACAACCACTTCAGCCACTGCACTGACTGGTCCACCATGGGTAGAGGTTTGATCCTGTGTGTTTTTCCCACGTTTCAGAGGTGGTCAGCTATCAGCCAGGAAGCCAAACCCACAGACTAGAATTAATCTTGGAAGATCACTTCTAACTCACAACAGTTTGAATAATAGAAATAAAAAGGCTGCACTGAGCTCTAGTGAGCCCAGTCCTTTCCAAGTTCAGTTCTTTTCTTTCCCCAGGAAAAATTATGGTTTCCCCTGCCTTTCCTCTACTTTTAATCCCAGCAATGCTGCATTTATTGTATTTGACCATGTATTTTCCTGCTCCTCTCCCTCCTTCTTGCACCAGAGCATTAATGAATGGGAACATTTTTCTTACTTTCAGAGACATGTGAAAGGTTTCAAAGTAAATTCTTTGGAAGCCCAACAAGAGCCCCCACTTCCCCCTGTAGTGTGTTCATGGCAAGGAACCCAGAGAGGAGAAATCACCGTGACCCATCCTCATTAGGAAAAATAAATACATTTCCTTCCCTCGGAGCTGCAGTTTTGTGTGGAACAATTTAAGCCTTTCCTGCCACCTCCAGGCATTGAGGTTTGTAATTGAAATCCTGAGGATCGGGGTCGGCCAGCAGACCAACAGGGAGCTGTCATCCTTTAGCACCTGCTTTGCTTTTGGATGATTTAACTGGCCAACTGATCTTTGTTTTCCTTTAATACCTAAATTTTTTTCTGCCTTCTTCTTGAGCAGGGCAAGGCGTTATGAGTGTTACTCTTTGGAACCAGGAATGGAAGTTTCAGTCCACCATGCCCCTCTGCTGAGCTACCTCTGAGCCAGCCAGGAGTGGTTGCTTCAGGGATGGCTGAGGAAGCCATCTGGCTTTCTGGGATGATTTAAGTGCTCAGCCTTTCTGCCAGAAGGGAGCTGATCACTGCCAGCCCTGGCAGAAAGCCTTCCAGAATGGTGTCTGACTATAAGATGGACCTGAGATACCTTGTGGAACTTCAAAGCTGGTCTTGCTTTGAAAGCCCAGGAGTTCTTCAGAAATTCCTTCCAACCTAAATTATTCTGTGGCAATCATGGTTGCTTTATCATAGGAGTCTCAGTCTTTATAAGATGATAAAGCCCAATGCTTTGATTTCATAGAATGGAATCCCAGAATGGTTTGGGTTGGAAGGGGCCTTAAAGCTCATCCAGTGCCACTCCCTTACATGGGCAGGGACATCTCCCACCAGCCCAGGCTGCTCCAAGCCCCATCCAACCTGGCCTTGGACACTCCCAGGGATGGGGCAGCCACAGCTTCTCTGCCCAATCTGTGCCAGGGCCTGCCCACCCTCCCAGGAAAGAATCTTTTCCAAATATCCAACCTAAGCCCACCTTTTGTCAGTTTGAAGCCATTCCCCCTGTCTTGTCTCTCCAGGTCCTCTCTCCATCTTTTTTGTAGGTCTTTAGGTACTGGAAATCCACAATTAGGTCACCCCAAATCTCTTCTTGAGGCTCAAAAATCCCAATTTAGAATGCTCCAGCCCCAAATGGAGTCAAAATGTTGGGAAAACCATCTTACAAGTGAATCTTGAATCAGAAAACTGGGAACAGGGAGGTGGAACCGCCTGTCTAAATTTTAGAAACCCAGAGACATCAAGTTCCAAACCTCCAGCACCCAGACTTTTCCAGGGTCCTTCCAAACACTCTCTGTTCCTGAAAGGAACCAAAAATCCCTTCCAAAGGCACCCACGCCTAAACACAAGAGGCTGGCAGGTACCAGCAGGGCTCCAGTGACTTCTCACAGCCCTCCTGGTTTGTTTACCAGGCACTATAAACAGCTTTGTGTGTGTGTGTGAATTGTACCAGGAAAGGAGCAGGGGAGCAGGACAAAAATAAGGAAACTTGGCTTGAGAAAACACCCAAACACGTCAAATGAAGAAACTGTGCAGTGCCTGGAGTGGGTGTCTGTCCCCTGCTGCCTCAGCCCTCCTTGGAGAGCACTGGGCTCCCTCCCACGCCCTGGATGGAAACAAAAAGTGCTATTAATGTGTTTAAAGGCCGCTCACCCACCCGCTCCAGGTGACCCTGACACAACCCTCTAAGGAGCAGCAGTGACTGAGATCCCAAATAAAACCAGCTGGAAAGTATTCAACACACATTTCCCCCCTCCTGAGACAACAAGGCTTTGACTAACCAAAGGCACTTGGGGGAAGGCACTTGGTCTCCCTGGGCATGGGTTTTCAGCGAGGCTTTTTGCCTCCTAATTGGTGGAGAAAAAAAGGGCTGCCCAGTCAATTCCTACAGCACGTTTTTCTCCTTCTTTTGGCAGTCTCTGTCCTTTATTTTCATTTTCAACCAGTTTTGGGCTGATCTTTTTTTGAAAGAGTGAAAGCATCTCTCAAAATATGGGCAACAAATAGGGAATCAAAGGAAAAGCTCGTGGTAATGAGGAAACCCAGGGAGCTCAGCTGACATCAGAGATGGATTGAGGTCCATCCTATGGGCACATCTGCTCAAAATGATGTCCTCCAACCTCTATGGCCTGTTCTACCTTCGGGGGTAGAAGCAACCCTTGTAGAAATGAAAATCCTGCATATCTGCAGATAACCCAGTCCTTTGATTAATTGTCTCTTAATTAGGGTGCAGGAAACAGTAATATCAGCAAGGGAAGATCTCCAGCTGTCACAACATATCAAGGAGAAAACAACCGAGAGGTTGTTTTGGTCCTCCCAGCTTTCTTTTTCAGGTCTGAAGTTCTCAGTCTTGGACTCTGAGAGTTTTGATGCCATTTCAGGGGAAAAAAATATACACATTTAAAAAAGATACAAAAATACTATAATCTTGCTGCTCTGTATATTCTGCCCCAAAGAGCACTTTAACAAATGTAAATAAAAACAGTTTTTCCTCTTCTGACTTGTCCCATGAAGCTTTTCTTGGGCCTCCACATAATCCATGGGATTTCTGCAGCTTTTAGTTTTAACTAAGTAATTTGTATGGCTGCCTGAGGTGCTTCCAAATGTTCAGTAAGTGGATTTTGGTGCGTTCCCAGCTGCCTAATTAAAACCATGGAATAAAATCATTTGGCTTAGGTGATTTTTAATTCTCCTTTCCTCCTCCTTTTATTTTTAAATCAAAAGAAATCTTTGGAGTCACATATCTAAGGGATTATTCTAAACAGCATTTTGGAAAGGGCGCAGGCTGGAAATCCTATAGAGCAGTGGAGGGGAGTTGTCACGCATGTGTGTGGAGCTCCTTTGGACTCAATGCCAAAGGTTATGGCACACACAGGAAAAATCAAATTGCTTGTGATCCTCCTCTTATTGCAGCATCCTTTTTGGAATGATGTAACGAGGAAAAGAAGATTTCCCCTTCGAAAGCCATAACGAGGATTTTGGAGCAACTGCTGCAGACACAGCCCTGGGGGAGCCCAGTGAGGATGTGAAATGTGCTCAAGAAACATTGGGGGTCCTTTGGGGCGTCACCAAAACCTCCTGTCCTGTGGGAGCAGGGAACACTTTTCCTCATCCACAGGAAATCTGCAGCCTGCTCCAGACGATCCTTTATGGGGAGAAACTGGAGTGACAAGGTGCAAACCCTTTTCCTCAACACACAGAGTGAATTTGGAAGCAGCAGCCTGTGAACAAGACATGGCTTTTCTCCTTGCTGCATCCACAGCCAACAGTGGAGAGCTGGGCCTGTGATTGGAATTGTTTGGTGCAATAACACACAGATTGGAGTTTGGCTTTTGTGGTATCTGGCTAGGCATGTCGACCTGATGTGGATCAAAGACTACATGGCAGAATTAAGCAAATATAATCAGCGTAATATGATTCATTCTTGTCCTGCTGAGCAGATGTCTGAGCAGATGTCAGGTGAAAAAAAAAACCAACCAACCAAAAACTGTGCTGGGGAGTGAGTACATTATTTTGAATTAGTGCATTTAAGAGAAGGGAGTATCTTTATTAATCCCCTTTAAGGTGAAAGAGAGTATTTATGACTTTGGTTACTGGGAATTTATCCTCCCTTTCCCTTGGACTGGGCAGCAATCCCTGGTTCCCCTATCAGAATCAGGACAGTGCTGGTGGGCTGGGATTCTTGCCTATCATCCTGCTTGGCTTAAATCTCCATCACCTTGAGAAACAACATTTAACACACTAAATAAAAAGAGAGTTGGACATTCTGAGTCATTACTAAGCTGCTGGCTGGGGAAAACCTTGGATTTGGCTGGTGTTGTACAGTCACCATCCTTGGGAGATTCCCAAGTCCCTTGTTTGCAAAAATTAACCTTTTTCTGAGATTTCTACATTCAGCACTAAACCCGAGGCAGTCATGTTGAACACCTGATTAGTCACAGAATTACAGTAACTGGATGCAAATCTGGTCATTACTGAGGCAACACGATGCTGAACACTCTTTTGGAGCTGTGTCTGCAGGCTTAGTGAGCATCCAGAGGTCCCATCACCCTGTTTAAACTCCAAAGGCTCGACTGGAGCAGATCTTGAGCATCCACACTTTGCTCAGCCAAGAACGTCTCTGCAGCGTTTAAAAGCTGTGCCTCCTTTCTTAGTCAGAGCTCCACAAACCCTAAAAAAGAACTTGTGGCCGATAAAAAGCTGCTTGGAAGGGTGCCTGGAGATGACTAACCCATCTCAAATTCCAGATATTCCAAAGAAAATTGCCTGGTCTGCCAGAGCAGTAGTGCTGGACAGGTTGGTGGGATGGGAAGGGAATTACTTCCATGTTCAGTGAGATTCCTGTTTGATTATATTCTAGATTTCAATCGGCTGATGGGAAGAGCTCAGGATACAGGTGGCTTTTCCTTACCAGCTCTATTGGCTTGAGAGCAGATGTGCTCCAGCAACCACTCTTGGAAAGGACAATAAATCAAAACAAATAAATAGGACTGTTTGAGGTGACTCTGCTCCTCCACTCAGCAGTTTTGTGTCAGAAAGGAACATCAAGCCCTTCGTCTTTGAGAGTCATTAATTTCTTGAGGCATCCTGGATGGTTTCCCTATGAATCTCTGTGGAGATGATGCTTTTTATAACTATCTCATGTCACTGGGGAAAGTTTCTGCAGCCAGCACATTCACTCAGCCACCAGTGCTGCCTGACATTTACCCTGTGATGTGGCTTTCTTAACTTTGTCTGGCTATGCAGAGCCATCCACATAAGGTCATTCTTTGCAAGAATTCCACGGACATATATCAAAACATCAATGCCTGGAAAAAACAGGCTTCAGTCAAGTTGCTTTGTTTACTACTCATTGCCCTTAGTGATAATTTGAATATTTTTTTTTTCATATTTATCCCCTCTTCTCGTTTTCTTTGCCATCAGAACATGTTACAGCTCTGTCCACTGCACACAGAGAAGCTCACATGTTTTGGAAACCTTTCAGCTGAGGAACATACTTAGATGTGTGTCTGAACCACAAGTCTGTGTTGTTGTTCTAAGTGTATGGATCTTGCTTTAGCTACAAGGCATGGGAATTCAGTTAGGAGAAGAGTCTGTGGCGGGAGGCAGCAGCAGGCTGATGGCTAAAACTCTTCATAATTCAGATTTTCTCTGTTACCGCAGCACTCTGGGACCCTTATCCTATCACTTCCACACCTGCTTCATCCCTTCCCATTCATTATTCCACCTGTTTCAGAGTATGGCACTGAATTCAGCAGACAGGCTGGATATTGGCTGCAGATAAAGCTCCTACCTGGGCCCACTTCCAGCAGAGTAGTGGTGAAAAGGCTTTGCTGTAAAAGCCTTTCAAAGAGCACCTGGGGGAACAAATCCCCCACACTTGTATTTCAGAGCAAGTTGAAATGACCCCTGAGGCAGAGCAGCATCCCTTCTGTGATCCATTCTGTGATCCCTTCTGGAATGGGGTGACCAACTCCTGTCCTGTTTTTACCCAGGGATTGCACCATAAAGCTGCTGCTTGATGGGGACCACAGTGATTATTTGAATTTTCCAAAACAGGAGAGAAAATGCTCCAGGCAAAATTCTTGCACATGAAGTGCTCTAGCCCTAAAGGTGTGATGAAAGCATAATCCTGCACATAACCCTCAGTTCTGCTGCCTAAAATAATACTCCAGGATGCTGGCAGGGGAATACTACGCTTCCTGTGAGTGTTTCAGTTCACATTCTCCCAAAAATAACACAGCGACTGTTAACACCTGCACTTTTCAACATTTCCTTGCTAACAACAAGGAGATTAATGGGTTCCATTCAAAAAGACCTTTTTGACCTCATTTATGATGTTGAGAAACTCAGGAAATTGCCTGCTAATCCAAACCTTGATAATCCCAGTATTCTTAAAAAAAAAATAATTCTCTGTTCGAAGCACACGGAAGGAGAAGATTCCACCAAGGTAGAACAGGATCCACAGGGTGTCACAGCTGGTGGATTCCTCATTAAACAGGGAGCTGAGAGACACAGGGAAGGCAGGGGTAGGGTTCCCAACCTGCCCAGTGCTGCAGGGCACATGCACAGCTTCATTTGGCCAAGATTGACCTCTCATTTTGGAAAGCCTGGGAAGATGGGAGTCTGGGAGGGGATTCCAGCAGCTCCCCAGGGGCTCCAGTGCTCTCTGGCAGGATTAGTCCAGGCTGACCGTGCAGAGAGATCCTGGAGTGACCCAGAGATGCCTGAGGCAGCAGCTCCACAGCAGCTGAGGACCTGGCATGGGAACCAGGAGCTGCAGGTTGGCTTCTTCTGGTTGGCTCTGGCATCACTTTGCCTGTGATTTCCCAAGGACGTTTTCTTCTGGTTTTTGAGTTCCAGCCTTCTGCTTTCAATTCTGCAGAGGACTGGAGGGTATTTTTTATCTTTTTTTTTTTTTTTCTTCCTTTTAAATTTACTTATTTATTTATTATAAACTGAAAATAGACTGAACCACAACAGGCTGCCAAAGCGGTCCAGCCTTGAGCAAACAGCCTTCCCCAGACTCTGCAGGGTGCAAATACACCAGCACCTCTACCTGTCTCTGCTTACGGAAGCATTCAGCCCAATGCTCAAATGACATTTGAGCATTTTAAATTATATTTAATTATATTTAATTATATTTTTATTATATTTATAATTAAAATTGAGCAATTTTAATTATAAGCTTTGCAAAGTGCATAAACAAGCCAGGAGAAACGCAGAAATAAGGACCTGTGCAACATCTCCACGGCTGGAGGGAAAACAAAAATGGAAACCATTGCCTGGATTCAGCACAGGATGGCCAGAAACACTAGAGTGGCTGCTGATCCTTGCCACCTCCCAGAGGACATGCTGAGGATGCTCTTAGAGAAGGACCAGCCTCAAAGAAGGGAGGTTTGTACCCAACAGAGCCACTTCAATTCTCTTCTATATTTTCCTGCAGTCCTGGAGGTCTCCACGAAGCAAGATCAGCCCCCAGTTAAACAAAAGGGGTTCCAGCTCATGAAGTGTCTCTCCTGTGGAGGGAGGGGGGTGTTTTCCCGTGGCTGGAATGGGTCTTGTGGTGCTAAGTTGTCACGTTCTCCTTTTCCCCAGCAAATGAGCATCTCTGTAAGAGGGAAAGAACTGTTGTCCTCTGACAAGCCTTGGTGGGGAGGGATGCTGGAATAGGGATGGAGCAAAGAGCAGCAGGCAGATGCCACAGGTCAAGTTTTCTGTCAGAGGAAAACTAGCTGGATCCTTTCACTGCCAGGGAAGGTGAACACATCCAGAGGGTGATCCCAACCCAAAGACATCCCAAAACTTCAAGTGGACAGTCCCAGACAACACATTCTAAGTGCTCCCTCTCTTCCTTCTCTGATCCCTTTGCTTCACCTCCCTTCTGCTTATCTGTCATCCTCAAGTGGCCATCTCAGGTCTCTATCTCACCTCAAACCTTTCTCTGTTTAGCCCAAATAACCATCTTAACGAGCTCAAAAATGTTTTGCTTTCAGAGTCAGCATGGGGTGGAAATCCATCAGGTGTGCAAGCAGGAAATAACAATGTGCCACCATTGTAGACTTTTTTTTTTTTTTTTACAAATTGTACTAATTGAGTTGTTTTGCAGATACCAAAGAGGTGGAGGGAGGGAAACCGATGTGGTCATTTTAGTCCTTTTGGTCAATAGGAAGTTTTCAGGCAGTTTCAAACAATTGGGGCTGAGAAAGTACAGCTGATGTTGTGTGTGTGAACGCAGCAATTTGCAGCCGAAATGCAGAAAGGTCAGTCCATTGAGGGCTGCGAGCTGGAGCCCATTGTTCAGGAGACTGCCTTCCCCACGGACCTGCAGGAAACACGGGGCAAAGTTAAGGATGCCCTTGCCAAAGTCTCTGTGAACAATTTCCCAAGGCACACTTTGTGTGCTGCTTGCAAAACAGAAAAGAGAAGGGGCATCGAAAACACGTCAATAAGAAGAGGGAAAAGAAATCCCTTCTGAGGGTGAAGTATGTTTGTGTTTTCCAAATGAAAATATAGAGGTCTTGGTAGGGTCACCTTGAGTGAGAAAAGGTCATAGGATCATTCAGGTTGGAAGAGACCCAGGATCATCAAGTCCAACCTGTGCCTGATGCCCACCTTGCCCCTCAGCCCAGAGCACTGAGTGCCACTCCAGTCATTCCTTGGACACCTCCAGGGGTGGGGACTCCAAACCCCCCTGGGCAGCCCCTTCCAATGCTTGGCATGGCAGGACTGATTGTGACAATAAAGAGAGATGATGTGTTTGTGCGAAGATGGGCATAAAAATTTCCCTAATCCAGCTAATGAACTATTTCAGCTGGGAAACTTCCCAATACAAATCCTGATGGGGCAAGAGGAATGGCTTTAAGCTGAAGGAAGGCGGGATTAGATTAGGTATAAGAAATCCTTCCCTGGGAGGGTGGGCAGGACCTGGCACAGGTTGGGCAGAGAAGCTGTGGCTGCCCCTGGATCCCTGGGAGTGTCCAAGGCCAGGTTGGACGGGGCTTGGAGCAACCTGGCCTGGTGGGAGGTGTCCCTGCCTGTGGCAGGAGGTGGGATGAGATGAGTTTTAAGGTCCCTTCCAATCCAAACCATTTTGTGATTTTATGTTTCTATGAAGTCTCCATATTAGAATGGTCTTAAACCTGCATTTGCCCTGACTGACCATCACTGGTGGTCTGAAGACTCTTAGATGTACAGGAGCTGTTTCTAAAGAGCCAAGGAACAGTAAACAATCTTAAATTTGCTATCTAAAGCCTTTCTCCAATGGTGAGAAAAGTAAGATGTAAAATTCCCACCAAAATTTGAATCCTGACAAATCACTGGAAAAGCCACTGAATTGAATGGTGGATTGCTGATTTATCCTGGATTAAAAGCAGGATTAGGCTCAGATAGCTTGAATGCAACAAG
Organism: Formicarius rufipectus; assembly: GCA_013399695.1. NCBI lineage: Eukaryota > Metazoa > Chordata > Aves > Passeriformes > Formicariidae > Formicarius > Formicarius rufipectus. Next base: position 266,066 of record VXAU01001886.1, on the reverse strand, counting down.
CCTTTCTGAGAGGAGGGGGAAAAGGCTGTATAGTGATAGGTTTCAAACACAAGAAGAGCCAAACTGCAGCAGCGGCTCCACC
>VXAU01001886.1:185897-265256 GCA_013399695.1 Formicarius rufipectus | reverse complement strand
TTTTGCAGATACCAAAGAGGTGGAGGGAGGGAAACCGATGTGGTCATTTTAGTCCTTTTGGTCAATAGGAAGTTTTCAGGCAGTTTCAAACAATTGGGGCTGAGAAAGTACAGCTGATGTTGTGTGTGTGAACGCAGCAATTTGCAGCCGAAATGCAGAAAGGTCAGTCCATTGAGGGCTGCGAGCTGGAGCCCATTGTTCAGGAGACTGCCTTCCCCACGGACCTGCAGGAAACACGGGGCAAAGTTAAGGATGCCCTTGCCAAAGTCTCTGTGAACAATTTCCCAAGGCACACTTTGTGTGCTGCTTGCAAAACAGAAAAGAGAAGGGGCATCGAAAACACGTCAATAAGAAGAGGGAAAAGAAATCCCTTCTGAGGGTGAAGTATGTTTGTGTTTTCCAAATGAAAATATAGAGGTCTTGGTAGGGTCACCTTGAGTGAGAAAAGGTCATAGGATCATTCAGGTTGGAAGAGACCCAGGATCATCAAGTCCAACCTGTGCCTGATGCCCACCTTGCCCCTCAGCCCAGAGCACTGAGTGCCACTCCAGTCATTCCTTGGACACCTCCAGGGGTGGGGACTCCAAACCCCCCTGGGCAGCCCCTTCCAATGCTTGGCATGGCAGGACTGATTGTGACAATAAAGAGAGATGATGTGTTTGTGCGAAGATGGGCATAAAAATTTCCCTAATCCAGCTAATGAACTATTTCAGCTGGGAAACTTCCCAATACAAATCCTGATGGGGCAAGAGGAATGGCTTTAAGCTGAAGGAAGGCGGGATTAGATTAGGTATAAGAAATCCTTCCCTGGGAGGGTGGGCAGGACCTGGCACAGGTTGGGCAGAGAAGCTGTGGCTGCCCCTGGATCCCTGGGAGTGTCCAAGGCCAGGTTGGACGGGGCTTGGAGCAACCTGGCCTGGTGGGAGGTGTCCCTGCCTGTGGCAGGAGGTGGGATGAGATGAGTTTTAAGGTCCCTTCCAATCCAAACCATTTTGTGATTTTATGTTTCTATGAAGTCTCCATATTAGAATGGTCTTAAACCTGCATTTGCCCTGACTGACCATCACTGGTGGTCTGAAGACTCTTAGATGTACAGGAGCTGTTTCTAAAGAGCCAAGGAACAGTAAACAATCTTAAATTTGCTATCTAAAGCCTTTCTCCAATGGTGAGAAAAGTAAGATGTAAAATTCCCACCAAAATTTGAATCCTGACAAATCACTGGAAAAGCCACTGAATTGAATGGTGGATTGCTGATTTATCCTGGATTAAAAGCAGGATTAGGCTCAGATAGCTTGAATGCAACAAGCCTTTCTGAGAGGAGGGGGAAAAGGCTGTATAGTGATAGGTTTCAAACACAAGAAGAGCCAAACTGCAGCAGCGGCTCCACCCAACCATGAGTAATTAAATATTTTTCAGCTATTCTGAGAAATGAGATCGTTGATTCAGCGATCACATCCTACTCACAATCTCCACAGAATAAAGTAATTTTTCCTCTGTCCATCCAGCCTCCTCTGTGGGGTTCCTGCTTTCTGCATTGCCCGGATGCCAAGGCAAACACAGATATTCTGATGCACAGGGGGGATTTCAAAAAACCTGCCATGCTCTCAAGAATAAAAACCAGGGAGCTGTTCCTAGACATGCACAGATCATTTTGTGCTAATCAGGGAGCAAACTCCTCTGCAAAATATTATTCAGGGGACTGAACATCAGCCAACTGCAAAAACATTTTCTTTGCTTGTGGGTAAACAGTCGCACAGCGTCAGTCTCTGCCTCCCAACATTAAGGTAATTTCACACTTTACCAAAATAAAACACCCGGAGCCACAAGCAGGAAAATTGCAGCAAATTAAAACACGCAGCCATTCAGTTTTGTCTAAACTGCTCTGGTCTCTGTTTCAATTTCTTTGCCTGATTTGAGCTGAGCTTCTGAATTAGAAACAGCGAAGCTGGGAGTTTTCTTTTTTTAAGACACAGTTTTAGGGGAGGGTGTTATTTAGAGAGCACCAGGCAGGGAAAGAGGCACATTGAGGTCAGGACAGAGAGAAAAAGCCAAGTAGGAACTAAACAGGGAGAGAGAGAGTATACCCAGCAGATACCAGATTAATCCTGCCTGTCTGCATTCATCTCCTGTCTCATTTGGTATTTGAGTTTGGGACACGAGGGCCAGGGACCTCATAACATACTGCAAATGAAGCCTTTGAAGAGGCACCAATGGCCATGCTTGGTATCAGAAGTCATTAAAAAGATTTCTAACCCTACACAGCTGAGTTTTTGATCCGGGGCAAGTTCAGCAAGGCCACAGGGTCTTTTCCTAAAGCTCATTAACTGGTACCCCACCAACCCCAAAGAAATGAGGCTGAAACTCTGCCTGGACATCAAAGACTTCACTCAGCCACAATCCCAACACAAGGCATTGGCTGATTCTCCAGCTCTGGGTCAGCACCTGCCTCTCCATGAAGCTGAACACAGTTCATCCCTCTCCATTGTTCAGAGTCCTGCCCTAGTTTCACCGGGCAGGCCTAAATCCAGGAGCCAGATCTGAGCATCACCACATTTCAGGGCTGCTGGAATGCAGCCTTTTGATCCTGGTCCATCCTGGAGAGGAGGAACATCTCCAAGCAGATCCGTTGCGCACGTTCCAGCTCGTTTTTCGTCCCGCTCTTGACAGTCAGATCAGTTGGATACCTCAAGCCCTAAAACATTTAATTATAACTCATGCCATCATTTACCTTGTCCACTAAGCCTTTGATTACATTAGGCAAGAAAGAAAATTTCATCTATGCTATCCAGTTATTCCTTAGGCTGAAAATAAAACTAGAACTGGCCAGAAAAAAAGATGATATTTTTCTTCAAGACAGCTGAAGGAAGCATGAAAACCTCTGTCCAGGATATCCGGAACTTGGCTGGTTCTTTCTCTTCCCTGAGTTTGCTCACCAAATGATTTTTGTTTATTTTATTGAAAAGTCTGTTCCTCTTTGACAGGTGTCCTATAGGCAGAAAATGTGTCTTGGCTGGGGACGTGTGAGGGAATTAGTTCTGGGTTTCTTCTCGGGAGTAATGGGAGTTTCTCAGCTCCTTCTCAGTCTGTGCATGGGCTGCAATGTTCCTTTCCATGCTTTATTTGAGGAGATGCAGCCAGGCACAGCACTTCAGGAGGGATAAAGTCATAGGGAATTTGTGGACTTGCAGTGGCAGGTGAAAGGGGATCTTTGGAACTCTGAATTAACCTGAATAGTAAATTTGAGTCAGGTTTGCAAAGGTTTGGTAGTTTTGGAAAGGAGCTTTGCAAAACCAAAGGTCCATATTTAAAAAAACAAACAAACAAACAAACAAACAATAACCCAAAAAAAACAAAGACAAAAAACCAAAACAAACAAACAAACAAACAAACAAAAAAACCCACACAAACAAACAAAAAATCCCAACCAAACAAAAAAAACCAACCAACCAACCAAAAAAACACCCCCAAAACAAAGCAATAAAACAACAAGGAGACAAACAGGCAGTCAGCTTTTACCTGTGTTTTGTTTCAAAACACTCAGTTGACATCAGATTCAGAAATTTAGTTCAAAGTTAAGTATTCTGCAAGTTTCTCTAGCAGGAGAAGTGGGATGAGTCTTCTCTGGCAGTAAAAACTGGTTACCAGGAGCAGAGTTGCTCCCTTCCACCTCAGCCCAACCCCAGGATCACTCATCATCCTGCCCTGTTGGATGAGTCTGGAGTCACTAGAGCTGTAAAATCTCAATCCATTGGATACCCTTAAACAAAAAGTAACAAAAAAATTTCCCTGCACTGCAGCTTTTTATTTAAAATAATACCTGAACCCCAGAAATGAGATGGTGCTGTGAGGATCCACCTCCATTCACTCATCCTTAGGACCAATTTATGTGGTCATCTGATTCCTTAATTAAAAATGGCAGAAAAAATGTGCCCTACAAAAACCACAGAGCAGTTTCTGCTGGCTCAGCCAGATCAGACAAGTCCCAGGGCCAGCAGAAGGATGGAGATGGAAATAACATGGCAGAGGGAGTGGAAAGGCAGGACTGTAGAGGCAGTGACAGAGATTGATTCACACTGCTGGACCATACCCACAGTATTACAAAATTACTGAAATAATTTCTGATTTTGGTTCTGTTACTCCAATTCATCCAGCTTATATAGAAACTCAAAGCTTAGTGCTTTATTGAAAGGTGAATCTCTGCAGGAGTTAACATCTCCAAGATGGTGAAAACCAACGAGCCAGAGTTTGGTGGGTTTTTTCCCACAGATCAAATTCGAGGAAGAAACAGCAAAGGAATGAATCAGCAAGGGCTGGGAAAAACTATCAGATTAATAACACAAGTCAGGGGAGGACAGAGAGTAGCTGTACACATCATCCACAAGAGTATCACCCACAAAACTCAGAGCACTCAGAGTCTTAAATTTAAACATGTGTCCTGCTCAGTCAGTTGCTTAATCACTCTAATGAATACAAATAGCCTCAGGCATCTAAATCCCCTGTTAAATATGAGTACCCCAGAGCCAAAGCTGCCAGCAGAACAGAACAGACCCCTTTGCACCCACGGTAGGGGTCGATCACTATTTCCAATACATTTTGTAACACACAAGTTGTACTTTGAGTAGGTAATTCTGGATCTCTGTATGGATATTAATTTTTTAATCTCATCTTCACTGTCAAACTGTCTGTTTGGAAGCCTTGTTTTCAGGGAAAATGGAGAGGATGAACCATGTTAAACAGATTTTGCAAATGATGGACAGGATTTCTGGTTTGGGGAACTGAAAAAAAAAAGTCATTTCACCTCACACAATGCTGTCTGTAGGTCCCCAGCACTACAAGACCAATGAGCCTTCCTAGCTGGGATGCTGACTAATAGGCAGATGAGCTTTATTTTTCCTAGAAAAGTTTCCTTGGAGTGTGAAATTCAGAGGACCTGTGCCCAATTTCCATGAAAATCTGCTCCTTGGAACTCATCTGACTACATCATGGTCACCTTTGGGGCCTAAGAAATCAGAGGGGAAGGTCCTTATTGTGGGAGGGAGATGTTCATTAGAGATGAAATGAGTGAACCAGAGCTCAGCCAGCGATTTTGAGTGTCTCTTTAGCATATTCCAATGAGGCTTTCCCGCTCTCCAACGTGCACAGAGCCATCCTCTTGGCCTGGCAAGCACCCAGGTGGCTGTTCCCCTCCTCCCCTCCACGAGTGGAGAAGAGGGAAGGGGCTAGAGAGGGATATGGCAGATCTCCAGTCCTCTCCACCTTTATTTTACAAATATGGCAATTAATATCATGGGCCAGTGCCTACTTCAGAAAAGCAAATTCAAGATGTCGATGTGAATGCAGAGCACGAGTGATTTAGAAACTACTATTTCTTGGACAAGGGCAGACTTAAAAAGCCTGATCTCATAAATCTGTGGTTTCTCCACATTTTTAGGTTGTGTATATGAGAACTCCCACTCCAGATAGCAGGACATGTAACATTCTTAAGTCCATGAACCCCAGTCACATGATGGTAATTACAGAAGACCTTGAAACAAAAAGACTAATAAATTCAGCATTGAGAGCAGAGCTCAAATTCAGTTACTCTCAGCACAGGGCTGAATTTGGCCAGAATTCTGTGTATGGAAGGGTCTTATCCTTTAAAGCATCTCCATTTCTCCACATGTTGTTGGTCATTTGTATACCTCTGACTACATGTCGGACAAAAGATAGTCCACTCAAGTGTCCTTAAAGGGCTCAAAGAATCCAACTCATCAGGACCTGGCTCCTAATTCCTTTGGTCTCTTCAGAAATTCAGCATCAGTAGCTTTTGAGAGGGAGGAATTATAGCAAAGTCCAGCTAAATGAAGTTTAGGTTTCCAAATGCAGATGTTCTTTGGAACACACAGTTGAGTGCCTTGTACTGACATGATGAATATGAGAACATTTATATCCCAGGGAAGATGGACCATGTGTAGTCAGGAGAAGAAAAACTGATTAAAACAGGGAAGCAGGTGAAAAATGTGGTGGTGGAAGTGGGAAGAACAGAAGAATTCACCACCCACTGCAGCAGAGGAGAAGCACTCACGGTTGAGCATTTCCCCACATCGAACTCCTACAGATGAATTCAGCTGATTGTACAAAGAACTCCATGTCCTCCTCTCTCCAGATCCATCAACAGAGATTGCTACAAGGGAAAGCCAAAGATATTCGTGTCTCTGCTGCTGCTGTGGGTCTCTCATCCAAGCCCTGGTGTGGTCTGTGCACGCCTGGTGCTGTGACTCATTAGCTGAGCAGAGCACAGCTTGCCCTGACGTTCCCCTCCTGCCACGGGTGAAGCTGCCAGCCCTTTGAAGGAGATAATGTGTCCAGTGCAGGGCCAGGGCAAATTGGCACCTCTCCACCACCTCCGAGATTTACATATGTATTTTTAAAATGAAGCAGTCATTAAAATGCTGCTTCTCTCTGATAATTGCAATTATCCCATTCTTTTGGTGGCCCACTGTAAACAGAGAGTTCACTGTCTTGTCTTTTGCTGCAGCAATAGAGTCATCCCAATCCCAGGACTTCCTCTTTGGCAGCAGGCGATCCCATCTGAATCACCACCCGGCTCTTGCTTCATCCTAAGACTCTGATGGTCTGATAACATTTACTCAGAACTATAAGCAATTAAAACCAAGATGACACAGTAAAACAATCTCGATTTAGAGTCCATCTTTAAATGATTATTTGGAGCTGATTGGGAAATGGAATTTCTGCTCTGCAGGAAAGTCAAACGTTTCAAAATTCCCTTTCATCAGGGACTGGAATGCAACCTGAATTTGGCTTAAATCCCATCTTAGTTGGACTTTCGGCACCTGGGACTTGCAAACTGCTTAATGTCAGCCGTCACTTCATCCTGGAGAAAAGTACAGATGTTCCCACATGGGGGACAGAGTGGCCTCCATTAAAATGCACTCAGCATGGCCCATTAATTAGTGTCAGGACAGGCAGAATTCCTGCTCTCTACCCAAAGCTTCCACGTGGGCATGGCTGTGCCCAGACCACACCTGGCACGTGAGGGATAAACCCAAAATGTCACAGGGGCCAAGTGCAAGAACTTTTGCCCAGTTGAGCCAGAATCCAGGAAGGAGAGAGCTGTGAGGCTGAGAACTTTCTGGACTGGACAGAGATTAAATTTCCAAATGCTCCTCCATCCCACAAGGAAAATCCCTCCCATCTCCAAAGTCTATGTGGGTGATGTCTTGCTGCTCTCCAGCCACGGATCAAAGCAAGACTTGACCACTCACTCCCTTACCCTTCCTCCTGTAGTTGGTGAGGACACAGTTCTGGACAGAGGCTGGAGCAGACATTGGTTCTATCCCTGGTGTGGATGTTGGGAGGCCTGAAACCCTTCCCTGTGCTACACAATTAATCTGCTGCAGCATCTGGACATGCCTGAAATTTTTGTCCAAGGTAGGACTGAAATGGTGGCTATTAAAAACATCATTCTTCACCTACAGGTTGTGAAGGGCTCTTCTTTCAGAACTGCTCGAGTGATGGGTCATTACTCAGCTGCCTTTACAGAAAAGTTATTTTCACTGAGTTCCTTGCAAATCAAATGACTTTCTGGTTTATTGAAATTGCTTTGGCTTGAGCAGCCTTGTCATCACCAAGTCCCTTCGACTCCTACAGCAGAACAGCCCCAAGGAAGTCCGCAAAGCTGAGCAGGTGGGGAAAGAGGGAGCAATGGCCTTTTATAGGATGAAAACACATTTATGACTCCGAAGGGCTCCTGAGGAAGAAAATCAGAATATGGGCTCTGATTCAGCAAAGCAATTAAGTATATGCTTTAAGTCAAAGCCTTGCTTAATTCCTTTGACTCCAATGGGATTTAAGCAAAGACTTAAGACTTAACTGAATTCAGGTCTAAAAATTCCTCTGACATTTTTTCCTTCTGGATTACAGTGAAAGAAAGTGGTTATAGTGCATGCCTTGAGAGGCGGAGGGGTGATGAACTGTGATGCACATTCAGCCTAATGTAAAGCTTTAAAAATCACTTGGCAGGAACTGAGTAATAAATTAAGTTGCTCAACTGGTCGTGCTTTGCAACCAAAACCATTGTCTTCCAAAGGCTCCAGCACTATAACTTCCCCACTGGCCCCAACTCCACCGTGTCCCATCAGAAGAAACTTTACACTTGATAAGTCCTCTAATATGCCAGGGAGAGTTCCTCCCTCCCCTCCTGCTCTCCTCCCACCTCTTTAATGAGCATCTCCATTAGCTTTAAAGTACAAAGGGAGTTCACTTTGTAAGCCTTTGTGTCCTTTGCATGTTGGGATGGGTGAGGAGCAGTTCAAAAAGCAATCTGCCCAGAAACCACAGTTTATGAGTCCCAGAAGTTTCATTTGCTCAGGTCAGACTGAAAGCTTGGCTGAAGATACAGTAGAAATTTTTCTCTGTCAGGCAACAGAAAGCAGTACAAAGAACCCAGCTGTTAGGTCTCAGAGCCCAGGTCTCTAATTAAAACAGTGGAAAATTAGATAACTTCACAAATTCATCACTGCCACCCCTGGCTGTCAAAAAAAAAAAAAAAAAAAGCTTTGGGGTTACCACCCACCTTTTGTTTATGTTGCTAACCAGTGTCTCCATCGTGTGTGTGTGTGTGTGCAGGCACAGAACAGAGCTTTTCTCCTTTCCCTTCTGCTTTCAGCCACTTTTTGCACCTCATTCAAGAAAATTTCTGATGAGACTGGGGAAAGGGCTGTAAACCAGGATTGCAGACGTGCTTCCCCAGACAGATTTTCTGAAGGGTTCTGTTCCTGTGAGGGAAAATGAAAAAGGCTCAATTTTATTGTTCTCAAGGGAGGAGGGAGGGGATTATTCTTCCCAAAGATGCAAGATACAGTCAGTGTACTGCTTCTGAATGCCTGGCCTGAGATCAACAAATGTCACTTGTAACTTGTGATCAACTCTGTATTAAAAAAACCCCAGCAAACAATACCTCCATCCCTGAAATAAAGGAGGAAGGACCTTGTGGCACAAACACTTCAATGACAGCCAAAAAAAGAGATCTTCCATTTTTTTTTTGTACAGTTAAATTCATGTTTTAATTGCAGTGGATAAGTTCAATAGCCTTCAAGACTGAGAGGGATTAAAAGTGTCTCTTGTATTTAGCCTTGCCATTTGAAAAAATCCTCTTTCAAACAATGAAGGGAGAGAATCACACCTTAAGAGCCACACCAAGTATGAACCAGCTTCTTCAGAATCTCTGGCACAGAGGATAGGAGGGGATGGACCATGGCACCACATGGGGCAAGAACCAGACTGAAAACTAAAACATTTCATAAATACTGAAGTGGAAAATGAATTTAAGGCTGAGTCTGGGTCTTAGCATAACTTTCATTTGAAACTGCAGGGTAGAGGAGCAGCAGGGCAGATGCTTCCACCCACAGTGTGACACCACAACCAGGTCTGTCGTTTGGTGGGGTTTTTTTTGTTACAAACCCTGTCACAACACTTGAATATGTAAATCTCATGTGAATATCTAAATTTGAGAGCTGAGCCCAAGCAGGCAGGGCTGCTGAGGGCAGCAGGTTGTGCTGCCTCCTGTCCCAGGAGACCATGCTGAGGTGGGTCAGGGCTCAGGGACCTGCAGCCTGTGCTGCTTCTCTGCTTTTGTTGTCCTTGGGACACGTTCGCTTGGAAAAGGTGGAAGATATTGTTTTGGAATAAAAAGTAGGAATGCAAAAGCATGGATAAGAATAGGGCTAATAAAGAGAAAAACAAGGAACACAACTTTGTTAAGATCACTGCTACATTAATCTATTAATTAATTTCCATTCACAGAGCAGGAATAACTACAAACCCTTCATTTGCTTTCCCAGTGAAATGAAACACTTGTTTAGCTGATGTGGTTCCTTCAATTCAACCCATTTTACCTTCTACCAAGGCAAGCTTAGGGCTCCCAGAGGCCCCAGCAGCTCAGAGGTGACTCCATCAAAGGTTTGTGTGATAAAACCCAACAGCTGCTCCTGGGGTGGCCCAAACATTTCCCCACCACCCTAAAGGATGGAGCTAAAGGTGAGCACAAGCTACACACAGCCCTTGCTGGAGTCACTGCTGGGAGCAGAGCTCTGGGGCTCCCAGAGGGCCAAATCACCCCTGGCCCGCAGTGATTTGTGTCTTTGAATGTCTATAATTGGCAAGAATTTTTTTTTCCTAAAAACAAAAAGCACCAACAACAACTCTTTCCCAGTTCTCACCAACAAAAGGTAAAGACATTGAGAAGGACGGCATTCTCTTGTCACATGTTACCTTCTAAATCTTGAGTCTTCCTTTGTACTCTGACAGTAATTTCACATATAGACATGGCTGCCAAGCGAGGTTTGTTTGATGTTCTTTCCTGCCTTTGTAATGGAGTTTCCTTTTATGCAGGAGGAGGCGGAGGGAGAAGGGATGACAGGGGCTTATAAATATGGAAAAGACACTTTTTGGCATAAAATTCACGTCACATTTAAAATATCTCTATGGCTCTTTCATTTCCATCCCGTCCCCCGGTAAGCCAGCCACCTTTGGGATTGTCCACTTGGAAAATCTAATGTTAAAAAAAGTAGCACAGAAGGGAAAACCATCATTATTGGAAAATATTCAAAATGTTGGGAAGCCAAAAAATAGCCCTCAACCAAATCCACTATAAATCCTGGAGTGATGTCAGTACTGCCTCCTCTGTTCTGAAAGGTCACACTGTCACCAAGACACCTATGACAGCTGTAGTCAAGGGAGCAGTGAGTGAGTTGGTGCTCTCTGAAGTGACCAGGTCTTGGCTGACTTATGCATTCCGTAGGAGAAAGGTCATGATACTCATCCCAGGTCTTAATAATAAAGTTTGAGGAGGTAGCCCCACGTTCTCCACCTGTAGGGCAAAGCTGGTGATGATCCAGGTTGCTAAGAGTGTGAGTCACCCACTAGAGCTGTCAACTTACACGTTCTAGTAAGTGATCTCAGGGATCTAAGTGGCATCTCCGTGGTTACACAGGAAAATCATGAGAGCAAGAAGTAGCTGTCATCCAAAAAGAAGGCACCTGGTCCTTAAAGTCACAGTGCTGATGTTCCCACACTCAGCACCAGAGGACCAGACCTGGGATACTCCCACATCCAGAACGTGAGAATGACTAATCGGAGACAACACATGATGCAAAGGACACATTGTAATTGTGTTATCCCAGGGAAAATTCTGAATGGAGTATCAGACATCCTGGAAATACACCAGCCAAGCCCACAGAGTCTCAATCCACCAGTGGCTGGTGAACTCAACATTCAGCTCCACTCAGTTGCCTTGTCTTCATTTCCTAAAGCTTCTCAAGAAGGCCCTACATGTCTCCCTGCTCTTTAGCACATAACGGATGTGCATTTCATTTATCCCCACGCCTGCTTTCTTTAGATTGCTCTCGATGCTACACACTTTGCCTGACACGTGAAACCCCCTCCTTTGATAGATTTATATGCCTTATAAACAAAGGCTAAAAAATGTAGCCAACGACCTCAGGCCCCTGCCAATTTGAGCATATGGAAGAACAAGGAGAAGTCAATGGATCTTTTTTTTTTTTTTTTTTTTTTTTTGTAGGAACACTAGAGTTTGAAGCAGAAAGATCCATTAGTCCAGCTAATGAGGGATTGTTCCCCATAGTATATTCTCCTCAACACTAAATGACTCAAATGATAGCCCTTCCAACACTTCCCTGGGGGAAAACTGTTCCACAGCCTAATAGATCACACTGTCAGGGGTTTTCAGCCAGATGTATTTCAAAGGCTATGAAATGTGCTCGAGTGTTTGACTTGGAAACCCTTTAAACAGCTTTTGACTCTCATATTTGTGATGCCACAGGCATGACTTCGGCTGCTGGACCTCCCCACCCAAGTCCTGCACACCTCTGCCCCATGCAGATGCTCCCACGTGCATGGGATTGGGCTCACACGACAGGAAAGCTGCTGCAGAAAGCAGGTCTGCTGAGTGCTTGTTGCTATATGGGCAACTGATGCTGAAATTGTCTTGAAAGACTTGGGCTGACATTAATCCAGGGAGAATTATTCAAGAAAAAACCACAAACAAACAAAAAACACAAACAAAACAAAGAAACAACCAACCCCCCCCCCAAAAAACAACAAACAAACACAAAAACAAATGGGGGTGTTTGATGCCATTGAGTTGCCAGGAAATGTCCATAATGCTACTAGAGGAATTCTGTTTGTGTTCCCTATCAAACTGTGGCTCAGGACCACCAGTCAAGCTCCTGGTTTTCTGCAGGCAGCTTTCTCCTAGCTTGACTCCAGCAACATGTAAATCCCATCTAGCTGTGCAGCAGGTGGGATCAGAGCTGGCTTGTTTCCAGACCCAATTCTCCTCCAGGCCTGATCACCATTTTGGCTCAATGGCATCACTGTAAAAGCAAGACATCTGGAGGCACTGGACTCATTTGTCCTGGGGAAAAATAAAACCAAAGGCAGAGCTTTTTATCAACTGCTGGAGCTCGAGGGGTCCCACTGGAAGGACTACAGTGGCTCTTCAGGAGCTTGAGGTGTCAATGTGGTTGAATCAATGGCTACACACAGCTGAAAAAGTGATGCTGAATTTAGAAAACAAATAGATAAAAGTCTTCCTGATGTAGAAAACACCTACTGCTCCTCTGACAGCACAGGTTCAATGCTTCATCCACAGATATGCTCTGGGCTGAGGCATTGCTTGGGAACACTTCATAGCATCCTGTAGGATCAACTCAGAGAAGCAGAAGTCTTTCCCTAGGACAGGTTCATTATCCAGACAGAAATATCAGATGCACACACACACACACACACCTCAGACACTCGTGGTTTTCCTCCTTCTCTTCAAGATGACCTTAATTTACCTCCTTCCACCACAGCTTTCTCTCTCTAGAAGTTTTAAATATGAAATCTCGGTTTTCTTCAAAATAGAGATTTTGGCAAAGCTTCAAGATATTCGGAAGTGGGTAGAACATATACCATGTCTCACCTGGAACAAACCCATTTTGTCACCATCTGCACTAAAATAATGCTTGGAATCCTCTGCCAGAACACTGTTGTGGAAGATGTGCAAACAGCACAGAAATGGGACCTGCTTTACTATGAAGTTTATAATCCACTTGGGCCAGGACTTAAAAAATGTTCTGATTTTATAACTAAAAATAAAACAGAAGAGAATGTACTCTTCTCTTGTTGCCATCCCTACCACCAAGAGGAGAAATAAAGAGAAGTCCAACTGCTTTTAAGGATGAAATGTGATAACAGGTCCAATGAGGGGGATAAAACCCATATAAACTGATCTAAGGCTTTAAGTGTGTGCAAAATGCACTCACTTTCTTGGCAGAACTGATTTTTATGCAACTAAGGCAGAGAAGTTACATAAGGCATCACTACCCATGCACTTTACTGGGAAATAGAGCTGTCACTGGAATTCCTGTGCAGTTAAAGGGGAAGGAGACAGCTGAGAAAAGGTTAGGGGAGACACTGGACTGAAACAAAGGCTCAAAGGTGCGTGTTTCCCTCCTCTCTCCCCAAAAACTTTGCATGGTTTGAAATCCCTATGCTCATGTGGCTCAGGTTTTTGTCAACCATCCAGACCTTTATAAAGGATCACACTTCCATCGTCCAGGACAACGGGAACAAGAGAAGGATTTAGGCACCACAGATGTTTGACACATTTCAGATCAATGTAAAGAGAAAATCTAAGCCTTGTGGCTTAAGCTGTTTCTCTGGCTGGAGACAGGTATTGATGGTCCAACAAAAACACCAGGCATGACTCCTGGGAATAAGTTTGTTCTTTGATATCACACACATAGGTTTTTCCTCTTGTTGAGGCAACATGATACCCTGTAGAAATGAAAATGAGAAGCTTTGATCGATTCCACCTCCCACCAAATGCATCGACCAGGCTCCAGGCAGGAGAGCTGACGGGGGATTACTGGAGATGCCACCACAGATAGCGCTGCATTCCTTCCACACAGTAAGCTGCTTTCTACCATGCCACGACTTGATAAGATATGAGAACATAATACAATAGGACATGATACACATAACCATGGCCAAAAAGAGGAGGAGAGGAAGGAGGGAAGCAAGCTTTTGTTTGGGAAAGGATTATCCGTTTCCGATGAGGGCATTCCCTCCGAGGGTTGGGTGGCTCTTCATCTGAGGAAGGGGCTGCTACAGAACAAGTTTTGAGTGTCCTCTGGACTTCTAAACATGAACACCTTGTAATCAAGGGAATCAAACTCAAGTGCAGGCTGAAATTTTAATCTTTTCATACATCCAACCCAAACATTGTTCTGCTTTCTTAAGGGATTAGTAATTATTATGACAAACAACATTGCTTCATCCAGAGTTACTTTGCAATTCCTTATGAGACGCTTCCTCAGACCTCACACTGCACAGAATTGGTGGAGCGACCACCACTTGTAACAAGAGTTTGGAGAATCCTGGGTTGGTCTGTCCAGTGGCTACACATGAAGGAAAAAAGTTATTTTACTTACGGACTGCCTGAAGCAGGGTTGGCTTCATCTTATTTCTTCTCTAAATTATTCCCCAACTCTGATTTAACCCACTAAAAGTTCTACCCTTTTCTAGATGAATGTTATCCAAACTGGAAGTTCTGCACTTTAACAAAGATGCTTTCAATTCCCTGCAATATCTTGGTTATTATAGTCAAACCACCTGTCAAATTTCAATCTATCTAGCAAATATTCAATCTCTTATTAAAAAAATTATCCATTTGCAGTAAAAACACTCCCAAAATCCACTTACCTTTTTTTTCCCGATGTACTTCTGAAACTTACTCTGTTGTGGAAGTTATCAGATTGAGGACTAAACACTGTGGGAGGAGGAGGAGTTTCTTTTGAAAGGTAATCTAATAATCCTTTGGAAAGGTCAGGAGAGTAATGTATTGGAACAAACTCTGCCCATGGCAAGTGTGCTCACTAAAATGTGAGTGTTCATTTAAGTGCTTTGCTGAATCAAGGCCTAAATTCCAGGTTTTATTCAGCTTGGTAGCCGTGACAGAACAAAGACAGGAGGATTACTTCATAAAAGATTTTTTTTGTTAAGTTTCAGCAGTTTCTTACCAGGATTTGAACAACAATCCCTCTCCTGTTAAAACTTTCTTAATGAGGAGGTGGTGCCAAACACTGAAAATTGATTCTTATTATTTGGCAATAGCCCTTAAAAAGATATTTTAAATCTATCTTCAATGGGGTTGCCACCAAACCCCACACTGAGCTGGAGATCACAGGGCTGCAACACTTTGAGCTCTGGGTGAGGGTGAACCTGCCACCTGAATAAGGATGTGCCAGATGTGCTGCTGTGAGTCAAGTTTCCCTTGGAAGCATCATCAACACCAGGCATCTCATGATGCTCAGGGAGGCTGCACCTCATGCCAACACGTGTAGGCTGGATGTAAATCAGGAGAGCTGTGCAGAGACCAAGCGAACTGTAAATCCTCTTCAAGGAACTGGGTGTAGCCCTGTGTTAGCTCACACTGAATTCTGTGTTAGAGCTGCATGGGTCAAAGCCTCCTCCTTGGATGGGGTAACATGAGCTGCATTTCCAAGAAAGCTCAGGAGAAGTTTGTCAGGTGGCAATTCTGCCTAATTTAGATCCTACATTTCAAGAGAACAAAGTGCAAAGGGAATAAAAGATGACAATATAGAAACATCGTGGATTAATCTAACCTTTTTGTTCCCAAAGAGGAATAAAACTCATGGAGATGAGGAGTTTATAAAAGTCATGTGCAAGCTGTTAGGAAAAGCTGCCAAGTGGTTATGGAGTTGTGGAGACATGGGGACACCTGCTTTGGTGCCTGGCAATGCAGTGACCTCCTTTGTGACCTCAGGGATGTCACTGCCAACCTTGAAGCCTACATCCAAAGGCTGGGGGAATCCACATGGATCAAACCAGCTCAGACCTGGGAGATAGTGCATATCCAACCTTCCACTCCATGGTATGAACAGCTGGGTGTGATCTCATGTAAATCTTCAATTTTGTCTTCAGCTTGGTACATAATTGTGAGAGAACGAGGCCAAGCAATCAAGTTTGGTTGGAATTTAAGGTTTTTCATTGTGGTTGCATGTGTCAATGCAGGTCCTGAGACAGAGGTGCAGTAAGATTGGAGATACTGATACAAGCTTTCATGGAAAACAGTACCTACACTCTTCCTAGAGCAGTTTTAGAGCAAAGCCTGAGGTACAGCCTTACCTGAAACTGGAATATTTGTCACTCAGCTCTTGGTATTAAGCCCAGCTGGGTGCATATGCCCACTACTGTATAAAAGTGATGGGATCCACAATATCCTCCAGTTGTTTACATTTCAGTGTTCAAAATTCCATATTTCACCTTTGGGCTCAGTTCTAAGAAGTTCTGTCCATTGAGAGGCTGTCACTATATAAACCAGCATCTCCTTCTATACACTACAGCACCTACCTCAGCAGGGTGGGCATGGGGAAGGGGAGAAGGGAAAAAAGTAATCCGTTGGCTTCTTGGTATCAAGCCTGAGTGCTCTCATAGAAAGGGTTTTGTTCCTCAAAAAAATTGAATTCACACCATTTCCCTGATCTGAGAAGACGGATGAGATCAGACCCCTGGCAGGAGGTGCTTTAGAGATGACTCTAATCCACATACTGACAGGAACATTCACTGGAGCTGTTGCTCACGCTCTGTCCAAGGTTTGATCATGGCTTGAATATGAACCTTGTCCTGGCTGACAGTAAAAATGCTTTGTGGGAACTGACAAATGAGGTGGTACCCTACAGATCCAACTGTGCTTGTGATGGACATCAGCCGAGGAGCCTAAAAAGAACAGGGGAGAAGGGCTGACACTAAAAGTCTAGTTGGGCTCAGAACAGCAGCATGTGCTATGTGCTTTCAAGGTTGCTGTATCTTCATCTCTGCCTATGGGGGAAAATAAATGGACATGTTGGATCGAATCCGTGTTCCCTGTGGTATTTTATTGCTGCTTTACAGGCCTACAAATCACAAGTGAATAGATAAGGGTGATATAAGGCAGTTATCTAGAAGAAAAACACAGGATTCTTTAACATAGTGACCACAGTAAAAGACTCATTTTCAGCAGCTTGAGATTGGATCTAATGGGCTTTATTCTCCTTTTTATCCAGAGCCCTGTGCAGCTGACAGTGCTTGGCCATCAGGGCTATTCTCAGGCCTAAAAGTAACTGAGTTATCAAAAGTAGTTATCTCTTGCTGGGAACCTGTTAGACTAATCTGTTGGTATTTAATTGAATCTTGGCAGGATTGTCATTAATAGAATGACCATCTAATAATTATAACAGCCCAACAATGTGCCCTCATCTCACAGCTCTCTGCCATGGCAATGGCCAGAATTCTATTGAAAATTGGTGACGGTTTTGGAGACCTCTCAGAACAGAAGCTAGAGGATCATCTTTGAGTCAGCTGCCAGAGGGATCATGGAAACCAAAGAAAGAGCATCAGCAGGGATGCTGACCACTGACTCTGAACTACTGAAGTCTGAATTTCCAGCTTGGCACCTGGCAAGACTGAAGGTTCTGGTCCAAGCACAAAGTCATGATTCCTCTCCTTGTGCCCACATAAGAAACTCAATCCAGAGCAATGCTGTTGGTGTGAGTCAGACAAGAGTGTTTGCAAGAGAAGGATTATGGGGGAAACTCGAGGGAGTCTTGGCTGAAAGTCACTGGCCTTAAAAGCAGAG
This sequence comes from Formicarius rufipectus, assembly GCA_013399695.1. Lineage (NCBI taxonomy): Eukaryota > Metazoa > Chordata > Aves > Passeriformes > Formicariidae > Formicarius > Formicarius rufipectus. The sequence continues at coordinate 247,552 of VXAU01001886.1, read as the reverse complement.
AGCACATCTCCCCTTCTGCCCAGATCCTCAGCCAGCAATTGGAAATACCACTGACATGTCACTGTCTAAGCCCCTGTGATCTGCAGCTGCTCTGGGTCTCCTGAGTGTCTCAGCCAGGGATTTACTGATGCAGCCAGAATGATCAACCCAAGATAAAGTAGAGTCATGCTACCAACACTTCTTCAAAACACATCTGTCCCTCTCTCTGCCCACCTTGGCTTACGTTCAGGAGAGCAAGAAGGCAGTAACCAAAAAACCCCCACCGACAAAAACTTCACTGAAGCAAAGGGATAGACAAGTACTTGGTTTGGTTTCTTACAGTGTCCAGCACAGACAGGAGCAGGACTGAGTGTGCCAGCAGTTACAGAATCACTAAGGTTGGAAAAGACCTCCAAGATCCTCGAGTCAAACCTTTCTCAATGCTCTCAGCAGCTGTGCCTGGAACTTGGATTGCTCTGGAAGTGCACTACATGTGGACATGCTTTAAAAAAAGATGTTGAGATTAGGAAAACATTATTTCACTACAGGAATAACACATTTCAGCTGCAATCACTGCTGCTCAATGGGAAAAATCTTTTCCACCAGAGAGAGGATTTTGTGAGGAAATAAAGTAACACACACTAGAATGAAACTGAGATTTGGGATCTGGATGGTTTGAGGTATGGAGGCTCTGGGTAACATTTTTCAAACCAAGTGTTAGTCAGGCTGTGTTGTTTCTCAGAGGGTTCAGTGACCATAAGAAGAACAAGTTGAAATCACAGCTCTTGCAGAGGAGATGCTGGCTTCTGTATATCACCATCTCATTCTTGATGAGAAAGGGTTGAAAGCTCCACCTGGAATTGCTATGAGACAAGGGTGTGTTGTGCTCTGTATCAGGTAGAGCTGGTGTCTCTCCCATACCCTGACATGCCTTGACTTTTTCCCCAGAAACATCCTGGTCCTAGAGCCAAGGATGATGACCAGAATTCTACATGAACACTGTAGTTACAGCAACCCCATGGGAACCATCAGTCCAAGGTCCAGAGGAGCTGAAAGGTGGATAAATAATTTAGGCAGCACATGTGCTTCTCTAACTGGATAGAGACCCTGCAAGACTTTGATTTGCCTCTGCCAGAAACCTCTTCCCATCCTTTGTAGGGGGCGGCCAGGTTCAGTAACCCAACAGAAGGAGGTCTGTGGGTCACTGGCATTGCTGCAGGAGCACAGGAGGCTCTGCTTTCCCAAAGAGTCATCCAACTGGAGGAGACTAGAAACAGATTCAAGTTCAGGAGTGTTTTTGAAGGCAGTATTTTTGAAGGCAGCATTTTTGATAGTTTGTTTTTCTGGCTTGTTGGCCTTCTCTCAAAAGGGGATAGTGTTTCTCCAGGGGAAGTTTCTTTTTGCAAAGTGACTGACCCACTGGCATCAGTACAAAGTTTTAGGAGATGAACTCATACTTCTGAGTATGACTCCTTTGCACTGCTGAGAGCTGCTAATGAAGAGGAGCAGGGAGCAGCTAGAAAGGAAGTAAGATGCAGCAGCTTGGGAAATATAAAGCAGGGAGTAACATGGGCCACAGGGTCCTGATCTGCTACAATTATCTGCAAAGCAGAGGGGTCAGCCCCCACTCCTCCCCAGAGAGGACGAGCTTAAGGGTCCTCAGCAGCATTTGAACCTCAGAATCCCTCCTCTCTCTTACTCTTCTCCTGCCTGACTCTGAAACGGCCTAATCTTCCCTGAGTTGCTTTGAAGTTACCCAGGGATTTAGATTTCTGCCTCTTTTAAGGCAAGGCAGAGTGCTGGGGATGAAGGGAACTGTTCCTCTGCTCCCTTAACACAGAGCAGGCACCGCAGTGACAGCCATAGCAGGGTACAGCTCGTCCCCTCCTCCTCTCCCCAGAACACATCTCCCACTCCTCCCAGCTGGTTTAGCAGGGGAAGGGATCTGACACCCCCTGCCCAGCCACCCCACCATAGCACCACTGCCTTCTGCTGCTTCCTTCCACCAGTTCTGTGACTCCCTACGTGCTGCAAACACAGCCTGAGGCATTTCTGCAAATCCATCTGCTTCCACTGTCAGCAAACAAGAGCCCCAAAAGCTGGTCTGGAGGGGCTTCTCATCTTGCCAAGAAGCCTTAGTTCATAAGGACATTAAAGAGTAACTATATCAAGCCTTGCAGTGTGTTGATGCATTGCAAAGGGATCCCTAAGAATCGAGGGATTATTAAAAACCTCATCCCATCCTGGTGATTTACATCCCCTGAATCTGCCTGGCTTGTACACAGCACCTTCCAGCCCAAGGAACTATTACACTTTGTAAAAGGGAATCTGATATGTTATGTTAAAATATATTTAAGATGGGTTGTTAGCCTTCCTTGCTTCCTTTCCAAGGAAGGAGAACAGAGCCAATGTCATTCTGTGACTCACAGGAAGAGCAAAACTGAATCCTTGGGGCCAATGTTTGAAAACAGAGTGGCAAGGGATTTTTCACTCCTGTTTTTCAAATAACCTTGAAGTATCTCACCGGGCCACAGAATTCCAGGAAAAACACCTTCAAAACACCATAAAGGTATTGGGGTTTTTGCTTTCCAAAGCCCTGAAAAATCTGCCTGCTCGCTCCAAATTTCTTATCACTGAAAACCTTTCTATGCCTGGGGGTTTTGGTGCTGTTCCCCTCTAACCTTGCCCAGCACAATGAAGGCTGTCAGCAAAGGGCACCTGGCCAAGAGCAGATGCCAGGAAGGTTACCCAGGCTTTGTTCACTGGTGCATCCAGAGAGGCAGAAGCACAAAACTCCCAACTCCAGGTTCATCTGCAAGTCTCCATCCCGGAGAAAAGGTGCCTGAGAGCATTTGTGTCTCAGAGAAATCGTGGGGCTTTACTCTGAATGTGTGGGAATATCCAGGCTAGGACTTGATTTAGGGGAGTGTGAGATGTACATCACCTCTGAGTTTTATAACTTGGAACAGCTTATCTTCTTTTACATCAAGAAGCATCTGGGAAGCAGCCAAGGGCATAGAGCAGAGGAGATAGCAAGTGGGAAGGGAGAGGAAAAAAGTCAAGGGGAATACAGGCATATTTATAAAAATCAGAACAATAGTTTTCCAGAGCTGTGATAAGAACTATTTTCTACTCACAAATAAAAACGCAACACTGACTCTTTTTCATGCGTGTCTCCTCTTAAAAAGAAAAAGCCAAACCCCACCACTTTACCCAGAGCCAAAGCTGTCACGAGAGCAGTGGTCGAAGTGGAAGGAGTTAATCCTGCTGCCTCCCAGCAGGGAAAGCATCTGCCTGGAGGTTTTGGAAAGGACCATGGAGCTGGTGGTCCTGACTCAGTCCCTGGTGAGCATTTGCTCAGATCATCAAGCTCAGTGTGCAACACTCCCTCCAGTCTGAACCCGTTGGCAAAATCATCTCAAAGGGTGGCCTGGATTTGTAAACAAGCAGAGCTTTGCATCCCCAGCCAGCAAGGCTGAGCTTCGCTGGCAGAGCTGCCTCCTGCAGGATCCCTCTGGCTCCCTGCCTGGCTCTTGCAAGTGTTATCAATCGCCTGCTTCCAGGAACATTAAAGAAATCAAACTTTGCTTCTTTCTCTTGCACCCCCTCCCTTTAAATAGCGGCTTAAAAGGAAACAAATTTAGATCAAGGTCAGAGGGATAAAGAGGCTGTTTCTCATGCTCCGAGGAAATCCTTGCAGTTGGATGGTGGATGAAGTTCTCTCCCAGCCCTATCTGGACATGAATTCAGAGAAAGGCTGGGAGGGATTTCCCAGGAACTTACAGTGTTGCCCCCATCCCCTTTTCCTTGTGGCAAGGCAGGATCCTCTCTGCCCGACATTCCCAACAGATCTCTGAGTGGATTCCCACGTACAGCTACACACAACCGTTCTGTCCAGGATGCACTTGTGGTTGCATCCTTGGATGTGTTCAAGGACATGTTGGATGGGGTTTGGAACAACTTGGTATAGTGGAAGGTGTGCCTGCCCATGGCAGGGGGGTTGGAAGTGGAAGATCTTAATGGTCTCCTCCAACCCAAACCATTTCAGGATTCTGTGATGATTCCGTGTCTGCTGTTCAGCCTTGCTGTCCAACAGCAGCATCTCCAGACCAAAATCCCCTGAACTGACAGATAGAACCACTCCACTGATTTCAATAAAATTACTCACCCAAGCAAAGACAACCACAGGACTGCAGGTGAGGATGAAGTGAAATCACACCTGAACAAAAGCAGAACAGGAGAGGTAGCTACATACAGAGCTCCCACTGGAATCAAAGCATTACTTAAACATCTTTGAAGATGGAAGTAGCACTTTCAATATGCATTTCACCATATAGAATTAGATATAAGCTTCTCTAATTAAACACATCTTACATGAAGCTAACCACGCTCCACAGGATCCTTCCTCCCTCCCCATACAATCACCTCAAGCTACGGCAGAGTATTTCAGCAGCAAGCTGAACAAGAGATTTAGGAGTTTTCAGCCAAAATAACTGTCACTCTTGCAACTTCTCATGGGCATATCTTTGGCTAAATCTTACAAAAAGAGCAGGAGACATGGAGTAAAGGAGAAATGACCAACTCAGTAGCACTGGGGGAAAAAAATGAAATTGAGAGAAGAAACCAGCTTCCCCCGGGGTTCTGGTTCCTCATCTGGGCACAAGGTGTGTTCCTCTTTCCCTAACCATTTCAAATGACAAGGCAACATCTCCCCTTTTCATTCATCCTCTTAGCCCAAATAAGTCCAACTGGGGAGGAAATAAAGAAGGAAGATTTGTAGTCCATGTTTAAAACATCTTATGCATTTTGGAGCTCCTTCCAGCTTCATCTCAGCAACGTGGTGCTGCAAGCCAAGGTTTTATATGTGTGTCATCAGGGGATCACATTTACAAATGAGATTAAGAAGCGAAATAAAAATCACTTGAGATGGAGATAACTCACTTGCTGGCAGAGAGGAAGGGGCTGAATTGATCTCCTGGCCCATGTGTACATTTTTTCACCTGCCAATAACACCCAGCAATCAGTCAGTGCCTCAGCATGCAGTGTTTATAGCCCAGGCTTGTAATGAAATCAGCATCTTCCACAGGGAACTTAACCCCTTGATAGGGAATTGGGATAACACAAGTGGCCCCCATGAAACAGCAAGGAAATACCCAGACCAGTGTTGGTAGACAGACAAAAATCTCTGAAAGCCTCCAGAGCCCTTAGAAGGCTATTGACAAACTCTGGCACATAAAAGCCTGGAAAAGAGGTTTGGGTCTGGGTGTGACTCCCGGGGCTGCTCTGGGCACATCTACAAGGTGCAGCTCCCCCTTTCCCACCTCCAGTTTGGATAAATTCAGATGAGCATCAGCTTGGACATTACATCTCCACTTTAACAGCCCTGCAAGAAGCCAGGCACTTGGTTTGTCATCAACATCAGGGAGCCATCTGCAAGCCTAGACCTGGACAACAGAACACTGAGAAGTTCCTATTTTGGCTACAAAAGACCCATCCAGTGCCCCTTTATAGACTCCATGATGCAGAGATCCCATTACAAACTCAGACCATGTAATCAACCTTCACACACAGGCAGCAGCCTGGATCTGGACACATGCAGACTCGTATCAAAGCCTTCCAGGATCTCCAGTCATCAGGCCTTCCAGTGCTGCCAGTTGTTGGAGTTCTCCAGCTGCACTGGCAGGGGAAGGAGAGCTCTGCACCCACCAATTCAGCACTGACTCTGGACCTGTCCACCCACCAGGATCCTAAAAATCCAGTGTGGTATAAATCATGCCATACAGGTCCACCACACCAGAGCCTTCAATGGTTTTCCTTCCCCCAATGAACTGCTTCAAGCACGAGATATTTTTTCCAGCCCACACTTCCCTAACGAACGCTGTGAGGTTTTGTATAAACAAAGAAATGAGGCACGACAGTTCAAGACTAAGGAGAAAATATCACAACCATACCAACAACATCAACAGTTTAGAGAAAAGGCTTGGAGCTGTCAATACCCTGCCATGAGTGCTGAAAGGTTTGGGACAAGTTCCAGTTTGAAGTAATAGACAGTTTGCTGGTTTGCTTGCAAATCTTGGGGGAAGACTGAACTTCTCAGCTGCAATCCAGAAATGGTACCAACTACATGGAAAAAAGAACATGGGAAAGTCCAAACCAGGAGAAATGCTAACAGCCATGAAAAATCTGAAATTAAAGAGCTCTCTGCCAAGAGAGGAGCTCAATAGTTTGGCTCCCCAAAGCTCAGGTCTTAAAATATATCTCAGCACTCCATAGCTGTACATTGCTAACCCCAGGCTGTTGTGTGCACACATGGTTAGGGCATGCTATAAAAAGTTGGATTGGTCCTGGTAGAGGCACCTCAAGCAACGTTTTCTTCCTTCCAAAATAAACACACTGTGGTGCAATGATCCCAAAGAGCTCCTGAATGAAGCTCTGCAGGCCATACTGATACTTTAACTGTGTGCTGAAGCTGGGCATGAACCCACACTCTAGTCTAGGCTCACCTTTTGGGCACGGATTTAAATGCCCTGACCATGCCTGGCACAGCTTTCAAAGCACACTGGGAACAGAGCCCACGAGAGGACCTTGACCAAGATGAGGAGAGCCAAGCTCAGCAGCCCCAGCCATGTTTAAATCCATGTGCCAACACCAGAGATAACAAGAGTGAAGGATTGAAGCAATCAAAGGCATTACTCATCCATGACTTGGACTGCAGGCAGAGCCAGGAGCCAAACCAAGATGAGAAACCAACAATGCCTGTGCAGCTGAACACCATCCAAGGGTCCATCCCCAGAGGAACCAGCTGTGGCCAGAGCAAAGTGAGGAGGAGCTCTCAAGGCTAAGCCAGGAGAAATAGACTCCAGGAAGGCAGACTCCACCTCCAGAGATGATGAGGTTGGTTCACCTCTCTGATAGGTAGGAGAACCCACCAGCTAATGGGAGCCCTGTGCTCCACAGGAAAGTGATTGGGCTCAGGTGGTGGGCAAGGACCTTGAGTCCCTCTGCAGGGCTCGGGGTGTGAAGAGCCACTGGATTCATGGGGTTTCAGCACGGTTGATGATCCTTCTGCAGCTCCCACCCCTGCAGGCACCCCGAGTTCCCTACAGGCACCCCAGACATGGGCTCTCCCCGGGGCCAACCAGGCTGGGGCTCCCCCAGCTCTTGTGCAGCTGCTTTCTCCTGGTGCAGGGGCAGCAGGAGGCTGGGCCATGCAGGTGGGCCCACAGAGACCCTCTGCTTCCTTGAGCTTCCCAGCTCAGCCCCCACAAAGCTGGCGTTTATGGGCCTCCCTGTGTGTGTGAGCATGGATTGTGTGTGTGTGCAATCCCAGGGATTTACAGCACATTTAGGCTCCACCTGGGGCCAGCATTTTCAACTGCTGTATCCAGAAGCCAGGATCCACTGCGTCTTTGGTTTGTTTTAAAGCTAGTTTATTTTGGATTTGAAAACACAGCCTTGCTCTTCGACTTAAATTGACTTCCTGAGCTTGCTCGCTTCCTCCAAGCTCTTCTCCTGGCAACTCCAGTTGTTGTAGGATTTCTACATGACTATCCAGCATCTCCTGAGAACCTAACTCCCCCTCCCAAACTTTTCCCCTTTTGATCACTCCAAGGTTGTTAATTTAGCTGGCAAAAAAACACTGTCTCAAGCAGAACTAAGAGAATGAGCTGTGTCAAATCTCAAAGGCTTTCATGATTTTTAGTTTGCAGTATTTGCTTTGTTTTTCTTCTCAGAATTTGGACTCCCTTTCTGACTTTCTGTCATGGTTACATTTTTATGCTCTCCATCTTTCTGGACCACTGGCTCCTCAGTTCACACTTTTGTGTTTGGTATTCTTTAGTTTATCCCAGTGAAGGGCAGTCCAAATTCACAACTTAAAACCTTCATTGACATGGGTTTACATCGAGCCATGGGGTTTCTCGTGAGGTTTGTCCCACATGACTCTGCTGGAAGGGAAGGAGCTGTGGGGGAACTGCATCTTAACCAGGCTCAGCAGGACTCTGAGCAGAACTGTCAGCAGCAGAAGTGGCTGCCCAGGGGAAACTCTCCACTAATGAACCCAAGGTGGCCGAGCTGCTGACAGCTGCAGAGCAAGCCAGGGGAGAGGTGGGTTTGGGAGCAGAGGGGAATATTTCATCCTTCCTGACTTGATGAGTTTGCATTGGCACAAGACAATGAGGAGCAGATGTCAGGCAGAGATGCCAAACTACCCTGTACATTTTACAGCAGAAATAATGACACTCTTTCAGACCACTAATGTTTTCAGTTTCTCGGCAGCATGGACTTGGGTTTTTGGTTTTGTTTGGTTTTTTTTTTTAGAAAGACTCTCCTTGATGTTCTCCAAGAATGGATTTTAACGAGTGCTGATGGCAGTGCTTCAGGAGCAACCATTTCACAGGATGCTCCATATCTGCAAGCTAGCAATCAGAATAAAACCCCCTTTCCAGACCTAACTGGATATTCCACAGCCTTGCAGCCATCTGCATCCCTCAAAGCAAACTTACCTGGGACCATTACATGTGACTTTCTTCCACATCACTTTCTCATAACCTGAGTAACCTGTTTCCCTTTCCTTTTGCCCAAGGACTGGGTTAATTCCTAGAATTGTTGACTCATTTATGTTGGACAAGACCAATAAGATCATTGAGTCCTGGGAAATGATTTCAGTGCAACAATAAATTTAGAAACTCTTGGAAAAGTGAAGCACTCAGCTGGGCTCATTTTTATTGTGGATGTACTCTGGAACACAGGAAGTTTCAGACCCAGACCATATGACCCATGAGCATCCAAAATATTCAAGGTTAAAATGTTAAGCAATAGAAGGGGCTACCCAAGGAGGTGGTGAAGTCACCATCTCTTTAGGTATTCAAGAAACTACTGGACATAGCACTCAGTGCTCTGGTCTGGTTGACAAAGTGGGGATTGGTCAAAGATTGATGATCTCGGAGCTCTTTTCCAACCTCACTGATTCTGTGAAAGCTCAGGATTTTAAGGATAGTTTCTCAGGGTACATGCAGAGCAAGAGTGTTCTGGTTTGGGGATTTTCCTTCTTTTCATGGTTCTGTGCTTCCACATGATCAGGTAAAATGCAACAAAGACAGGTCAAGGGAAGAGGAAAAAGACATGGCTTTTGCTGGAGGAAAGAGGGGAAAAGGGAGGAAAAAGGAAAGGAGAGAGAAGGCAAAGGAAGAACAGGTGAGTTTGAGTCCTGCTGTTGAATGGAGACCCAGAGAGCAGCACCTGGAGACAAGATGAGCTGCAACTCCTGCCTGTTGCAGGTGAGGTCTTGATGCTTCAGTGGAAGAAGGAGGATTCCAACCTGCTAGAGAAGCCAGCAGGGCATTTCATGTCTGATCAGCATTAACTGGCACTCACATATCCTATGGGATTTGTGAGCAAGGAGCAGCCTGGAAGAGGCAAGGGAGCAAGGGAGTGATGCCTGAGCCAGGTTCTGCCCCAGCTGGAATCATGCAGGACCATCAAGCTGAGCAGCAAACCCTCTGTTTTAGTGACATCTCCCATCCCTAGAAGAGCATTCTGGGGGTTTTTTGTAAGCATTCCCCTGAAAGACAAGATCCAGCTCAAGGAAACATCCCGACCCATCTCAGGGGTTTTTTGGGAACACAAAGGAAAGAGGGAATTATGCTGTGATGTCATCAGCTGAGCTGCCATTCAGAAAGCTGTTAATTTGAGGGTTTACAAGATCTGCATTTTTCCTGCAAAGATCACACAAATCAAGTGTCTGAACTGTAGTTACCTCTTTACAACCTGCCAGATTTTTCTCCATTAATGAAACGCAGTTAAATATTCCAGTTCACCTTCTACAAATCTATTGTGGCATGTCCTGGAATTCAGCTCATGTCTATAAACACATATACTATTATCTTTACTTCCTCCTGCTTATTGGCAATGGCTGGTAATCTTTCAGTTGTGGTATGCAAAGCCAAACATGAACCAGTATTTTCCATTATGGTTGTAATTTTGGCCTGTAATTTTATCACTCAAATCTAAATCCACTTCAGAAACACCATAAACTAATTGTCACCGAATAAACTGAAACTTCAGAGTGGTTTATAAAAGTGATTTAATAAAAGGAAAAGAAAAAGCAAATGTAAGCCATAATATTTTTGGCAAAAAGGTCAAATATTTCTTTCTCTTTACCTCGTTTAAATGCAAGAAGCTGCTTCTTTTATATGCACTCACAGCAGGTTTGTTTGTCTTGGATTCCGCGGTAACAGATTTAACATTTGTCTAGTGAGAGTTGTTTTAAAAAGACCAAAAATACCCCCCAAAACAAGGTAAACAGATTAAATTTGTACAAAGTGAAGATATCCTTGCCCTGATTTTCCAATAAAATATTCAATGTTAAGTGTTAACAACATGACCATGTTCTTATTACAGAGTTTAAGGCGTTCTCACAGTTTGCAAACCCAAATGCTCCCAACCCTCTGTGAGTTTATGTTGGGCCATAGTCTGAGTGATGGCTGTGAGGCTGTCTCACTTCATTCATATTAAGAAACAATATACAGAGGATATAAAGTGATCAACTGTGTTTACACTGATTAAAAAAAAAAAAAAAAAAGCAGCTTTTGCATAAATAGTAAACAGGGAGTCTGGGTCTGAAGACTAAAACCACTGCTAATCATTCCTGAAGGAAACACTGCGGAGCTTCCTGGTGCAGACGGGTCTGGGAAAGGCAAATGATAACAAGATTTCCAGGAGTAACCCCAAAATAACCCCCATGCAGAGCTCCAGAAGTCAAACATCCCAGATTGGCAGGGGGGCTGGATTTTCAGGCAGAGGCAAGTGAAGGTTTGCAAGCGATGGCTTTGCAGGCAGAGGGAGAGGAAAAAAAGCCCCACGTTTATTCATAAAAAATATCTGCTTCAAAACTGCAGCGGGAGCCTGTTTATAATAAACCAACAAATGATATAGGGGCTGCTGTTTGGCACAGGAATGGCCTGGGAGAGGCTTGGATTACATTTCTCTCTCTCAGCGTTCATGGTATAAGGCAGAACAGGCTGAAATTTATGTTCCCCTGGTACTGCCGTCCTGGCTGTGCTGCTCCAGAGGCAGTTCTGGCACAACCCCTCGCTGTTGCATCTCCCTGGATTTATTACCAGGGGTGGGGGTGAGGGCAGAGGGGCATTTCTGACTTCTTTATGGTGATGGAGGCACTTGAAGAGGCCCAGACAGACACAGATAAGTAGCCCCAGAGCCAGCTACTGACCACCACCTTTCCTTGGGCTTTCTTCTGTCCTGGCCCAGCTTGGTTTGTAGTGTAAGACCATCACTGATGGGTCTGGGTTATGTGCAGGTTTGGAGAAATATGGGAAAATGAGAATTACTTTGTAGTGTTTTGTTGCTTAGATTTTGCTCTCTCCTTCTGGTTTAGCAAGCAGAGCTATGAGTCCCATCCGTCCGTCCATCCATCCATCCATCCATCCATCCATCCATCCATCCATCCATCCATCTCTTCATTGAATCATAGACACACAGAATCATGAAATGGTTTGGATTGAAAAGGACCTTAATAATCATCTGCTTCCAACCACCCTGCTGTGTGCAGGGACACCTTCCACTAGATCATGTTGCTCAAAGCCCAGTGCAACCTGGCCGACCATTCATCCATCCATCCATCCATCCATCCATCCATCCATCCATCCATCCATCCATCCATCCATCCAATCTTCATCTTTTGCTCAGCAAGATAATGTGGATCCCCGTGTCCCTTTGCAGAGCAGCAGCAACCCTTTGGACCAACATTCCTGCAGGATTTCTGGCCGTTGCATTATGTTTTTATTTTGACACCCACAAAAGCCACACGACCGTGGGTCACGGTTGTTAAATCAATTTGCATGAGGATTAGGAGAAACTTTTGACTGAAGCTGACAAACTTTTCTACATCAGAGTAACCTAATGTCTTTCCCCCTTGCAAAATACTTTGAGAAAGAGCTTTGTAAGAACTGGATATTACTATTTATTGTTGTTACTTTACAGAATTAAGTCTAGACTGTCAGTGAAACAGTAGCAGCATAAAATACAGTTGGTGGAGTTACAGTGTATGTCTTGACCCCTACAAATTACTCCTCAATGCAACAGCCAGAAATCAGACAGAGAAAAAAAGGGAGAGAAGGGTTTTTCAATACAAACATGACTGTTTGCCCTGTACAGTTTAGACTTTACATAATGTTGTTTCACCAGGGTACCACTCCCCAAATGCCCCCCAATTCTATTAAAATACATGTATGTAAGCACACATACAGAAAAAAGATTTAAAAAATAAAAATTATCATTGATGGCAGCCCAGGGTAAAGTTCCTACCAAGATGGATAATTTATTTACATTTCTTCTCAGCATTATGAATTGATATTTCCACCAGCACAACTCAAAGATACTTAGGTCATTTCTTTGCTGCTTCTCTTTCCCTACTTTCTTTATGAGATAATAGTCAATTAGGACTCCAAACCAACCAGAACTCATCCACTCATTAGGGCTTGAGCCACTCCTGACATTCCTTGATAAACTTTAACTCTGATTTACTGAGAGACTTGGTGCCTGAAGGATTCTGAGGCTTTTTAACAATTTTTTGTGCTTCATTTTTTGTGTTTACCCTTTGCACATCAATTGGGAGAGGAACATGGCTTGGGCTGTCGAACTTTGGGCAACAGGCCCCTGATAGGCCCTTTTCTCTTGGGATTCCCATGATTTTAGAATCATAAAATCATGGAATGGTTTGTGTCAGAAGGGATATTAAAGACTGTCTCATTCCAACACCCTGCCATGGACAGGGACACCTGCCATTAGGTTGCTCAGAGCCCCATACAACCTGTCTTTGACATACATTGAGGTTTCCCTGTGTCTGATCTGAGAAAGAAAAGGCTGTTGGGGTGGGGGAGTGCCCCTTGTTTTGAGATACATTCCAATGGGAATTTATTTTTATGTTACTGTCGATTTTAAATTATTATGTTCCCCTGGTCTCAAATTGGGTTTGGAAGCTGCAAAGGAGAGACTGTGAGAGAAGAAAGAGTGGGGAATTTAGGATGAAATATCTCTGGTGGTAATGTGAGGAAGGGGACAGCAAAACCCCAAAAACAACAAATGGAGGTGGAGAACAACAGGGAGGAGAGGAGAATAACAGCACAGGTGCCCTCTAGTTAGCAGCAGCATTTCCCAGCTCCAGCATCTCTCCCTGAGTGTCCCTGGTTGGAGATGGGCAGGGACTTCAAGTCTGACAGTCAGCTGTGATCCCAAGGGAAGTGATGCCACACCACGGACCCACAGTTACCCAGGAGCTGGGCACACCAGGGCATCCCACATGGGGCCCCTGCTCCTCACTCCCCCCGCTGCATCAGCTGGGTGGCCCCTCATGCCACGCTTGCACCAGTGGCTCTGCAATCTCAGCGTCACCAAACGTGCCCTGGGATCTGATTTCCTTTCATGGCCAGGTGCTTTTAATAACCCGCTGCCAACTGCGAGTGGTATTGCTGCAAGTGATGCCTGGAATGAAAGGAGGAAAGAAAGAAAGAGAGAGAGAGAGGGAAAAAAAAAAAAGGAGTCAATGAAACAGAACAGATAATTTTGCAATTTAATTTTCCATCTTCTCTAATAATGGTACCAGTGTCAGGCTTGATGGATGAAACTGTTACACGCGGCCTCTCAAGATTAATTCCCCTCCTGTAACTTCAGCCGTGATTTTCCAGAGCAGCCTCTTGGCTCCCTTATTCAGTCTTCCCCCTGGTCCCTTCCCCTCTCCCTTCCCCAGCCTTCTCCTTCTTGGAAGAATGTCTTGGATCAAAGCCGACAAGGAGAATTAGGCCATGCGTAAGGCCTGGCTTTCATGTTCGCTGAAGAGACTCGAGTCCTTTTCCTGAAGGAGGACACAGCTTTTATGTGGAAAACATCAGCAATCAGACCTGAATATCCCCTGTTCCTTATCAGAAACTGCTGACTACTGCACAAATAGGGCATATCTGCTCCTTCCAGGATCTCCAAGGATCTACATTCTTTACCATCCCACTTGAGCAGAAATCTCTGAAGCCCATTAAAAGTTACGCCGTAATCTGATCTCCATATTTTCTCAAGCCGGGAGATCTGGAATTTCAAGGCAAGGTTTGATCTTATCTATTTTTTTATCTGATGATTCTGGCTCCACCAAATAAGATTTATCTGTAAAGAAAATAATGCAATTAATGTCCCAGGTTGCCAAAGTCTTTATAGAGACCTTTCAATTTTTGCTACTCAGGCCACTCTAATTAAATGTAACTCTGTAAACCTGAGCGAACCAGACTCTTGTCTGAGAACATGCAATGCTCCTAAATTAAATTTGTAGACCTGTGGAAAGGTTTCAGGCTTTTTTTGTGTGAGAGAGGGACACAGAGACAGTGTTCTGAACAAAGCCCAGTTGCTCTCCCCTCGCCTGGCAGGGAGCACACATACCACTAACAAGTGCTGTGGCTGCGCTTACGTCACCAAAGCATTTTCTCCTCCTGGCATCCTCTCTGGCATCCCAGGGCTAAAGAGGCTCCAGGGGAAAGCAAACTTGCTGTCCTGGCAGGGGGGTGCAAGGGATACACGTGAAAGGTTGTGCAAGGCACCAGCAATGCTCATGTGCTGAGGATCATGGTGTCCATGGCTCACCCCGAGTGCCAGATCCAGCAGGACGTCACTCAGTCCAGAGGGATCAACTGAGAAGGATCTGCAGATCCCTAAAAATCTCTAATAGACCTTCTCTAGGGAAAAATTAAAAAAAAAAAAAAGGAGATCTTCTGAAGTTGGTGGCTCTATTAGTTCTCCAGCATTTTGGAGCCCCCATGGAGTGTCCCATGGCATTCTTCGAGCAGGACTGATACCTTGGTTCTCTTATCCAAGGGGGAAAAAGCGGAACAAAAAATTGGATAATTTTAAATACCAAGGAACTTCACAACAGCAGCTTCCAACTGGTCAGTTCCCAGCCCTCCCCAGAATCCTCTCCAGCTTCTCTTCTCCAGTTCCTTCTCCTCTGAGGTTCAGAAGTGCAGAGAACTTGGAAGATCTACAGTGGCAGGAGAAAAACAAGCAGGAAGAGAGGAGGGACCATCTCAGGCTTCCATTCCTCTGAGATGAGCTGTTCATGATGGCACCCTGGGCATCACCCCCAGGGCTTCTCAGGAAGACCAAACCAGGCACAGGACATGGAGTGAAGGTTCAGCAGGGCTGGGTTGGAAGGGGAGGTTCCATTGTGAGCAGGTTCACCATGAATGGGCTCACTCACTGCAATTCTCACTTCTGGCTTTGCTTTCCCATGCAAAAGTAAAACTTTGTTTCTGGTTGATCTCACCTGACTTATTTCCAAACTGCTTTTCCTCTGAGTTATTTGGTTTTGGAACCAATCTGAAAATAATTAATTGTGCACCCAGTCCTAGGGTTTTACTCTATTAGCTGGCCTGAGTGTTTCCCTAGCTGCAACAATACCCAAGATGGAAAAATGTGTTCCTACCCTGAAATCTGTCTTAGCCTCTTGTTAATCCAGGATGCTGATGGGAAGAACTCTTCTAATGACATTACAAAAAAAAAAGTTGCTTTGAAATTTCTACAGTCAAGAAAAACAGAAGAAAGCACACACACTTGTTAGTTGCTATTTTCTAATTCAGTCTATATTTTTTCATTTTCTTAAATTTCAGAAACCTTTTGGAAATTATTAAGCTCCTCTTTTCTGAATCATTTTTTCTAAGCCTGATTCCTCCACTTACAGATTCATTTCACAGGATTAATGTTACTGACCTTTATGGTTATTCACCTCCCTCTCCCCATTTTCTTTGTTCATGGAAGTCCATCAACAAAATTCCCTTCTTGTTAGTGAAAGTCTTTTTTTTTGATAAACATTCTTGGTATATACATCTTTTTGTTTAAAAATGGTGATGCTACTTAATAACAAACTCTGAGGCCTCAACAGATGAGCATTGCAATCCTGGCTGGAAATAATTTAAAGCAACTTTACCAGATGTAAAGGGCAGGAGCAAATCACAAATCCACTTTGTCATAACCACATGGATTAACTAACCTGAATCTTTGGGAATCACCATATGTGACCCTAGAAAGGGCTCCTTATTTAGCAGTGGCAGATCTGCTGCTGATCTTCATATCATAAGAGGAAATGGCCTCAAAAAAACGAAAGTGGGTTTAGATTAGATATTAGAAAAAAAAATTCCTCCCTGTGAGGGTGAGCAGGCCCTGGCACAGACTGCCCAGAGAAGCTGTGTCTGCCCCATGCCTGGAAATGTCCAAGGTCAGGTTGGGCAGGACTTGGAGCAACCTGGGCTGGTGGAAGGTGTCCCTGCCCATGGCAGGGGGTGGAACGAGATGAGCTTTAAGGTCTCTTCCAACCTAAACTATTCTATGGTTCTGTGATCACCTTTGGTGGATCCCTGATGATGTTCAGGTAGGCTGAAGGCTTTGTGGTAGTTCAGACACACTGAACATGAGGATACTGGCCACCCTGACATGCAGAATGATGACCTGGATGCCCTTAGTGTAGATCAAGAAGCTGGTGTGCCATAAAGATGTCACTTTTGGCTGGAACCAAGTCTGCCTAGACCTATATATGACCTCACTTTCCTCTGAGATAAACCTATTCATCTTCCCTCATTGTGGCCAAAGCCTTCATGTGGATGATCAGGAAAGGAGCCCAAGCCTTGCAGGGTTTGCCCCATCCCACCTGGGAACTGCTCCTCATCGTTTTACTAACCAAAGACCTTGCCCACCAGGAGCTGAGGCAGTCAGTTGCATGCAGTAAAACTGAAATTTCCATTCCTTGTGTAAACACCACGTATCTCCCCAACGGTGTCCATAAAAATGCAGGAAAGTGCAAAGTCAGCAGCTGGAATCGCTGGGCACCTCCGTGCAGGGAGCGGTTACCAGGTGGTCTCTGTCACGGGGGGGGTGATTTATGCTCCCTCTCTCCCTCTTGGGCTGCTTTTATTTAGTTAGTGGGAGTTTGACAGCCCAGAGGTCACAGACACTCCAGTCACTAGTGGTTTCTCTACTGAAATGGAGACATGCCTGCAGGGAGGGGAGGGGGGACAGGATGGGACGGGGAGAGGAGAAGGGAGCTGAATGCACGCTAGTGTCAACCCCGGCACAGCCAGCAGGGCCATAAATAGTAAAGGCTTTGGAAGATGAGGGGCGATGAATAGTGCCTTAATCACAAATGAAATGTCAGGGGAGGAGGGGGAAGGGGCTCTGTATTTATTCTCTCTTGCATGAGATTTAAAACTAGAGAGACAGCATCCTTGGGGATCTCACAATGAATATTTCTGTGCATCCAAGGAACAAGCTTGTCCAGGCTTCTCACAGCTTTCTTTTTTTACTTCTTTTTTTTTTAAACCTTGTTCAACTAAATTTTAGGAAAAATGAGTTCATGACATTGCTCCTTTCTTGCTTCTGCCTTTCTCTTTGGATTTGGGCAAGATCCTTAAGAAAAATCCTTACCTCAGTTTTAAGCAGGTTGTGGGAGGGCATAGGGAGAGTCCTCTTGAGACATCCTCAGAAAGCTACTGAGGGAAGATTCAACAAGGAGGAACAGTGGATTCCAAAGGGCTCACACAGAGCTGAGGTCTCCTGTACATACCTGAGATGTGGCACCTCAGTCGTTCTGTGGTGAATGGCCATATCTCACGCTCTTATGGGCTGTGAGAGCCCTTTGGTTAAACCCAGATTGAGGAAAATTGGGTGCCAGAGGTTAGAACTCTCCTGGAAGTGAAATGGCGATGATGCTTTCCAGCTGCTCCAGGGTATTCCTGCAAAATCACTTCTTCACCCTCGCTGAAGGACCACAGACAATGTGGGCCTGCAGCAGCTGCTGTTTGGGTGCCTGCTTTCAAACACAGCAACAGTATTAATTAGCATCACCACTCCTGGTTTACTCAGCAAATCAATGAAAGAACACTTTAATACCTAAGTAGTTTATTATTTTATATATAATAATAATAATAACAACAACAACAACAATAATAATACCACCTAAGCCAGTTTCATCTCCTCTGGGATCCAAATGTGGGACATTGCTACCCTCCCTCCCTTTCAATGCGTGGCACGTGTTCCTTGAACTTTGTCTTCATTAGCAACGTGTAATTTGTGATCTCAGCAGTACCTCCACACGGAGCCAGGAGCAGGGCTATTGGCTTTTGTGGAGCTGCTCTGGATTTACATCAAGGTGAATGAGATCAGCCCATGAGCCTCCCTGGCAAGCTCCCTGGAACATGGTTACAATTTACTCTGGTCCCTGAAACACTCCTTTTGGCCAATGGCTTTTCCCCTTCCTTGTAGTCTGTGTACATCCAGGTCACCAAATCCCATGTGCCCTCCAAGGTCCTGGGAGTCATGGTTTGATTTCATACTAGATATTTTGTGCTAGAAGAAAAATAGTCTGGGTCTTATTTTCTAAGTTTCCCAGCCCAGGAAATGCAGGAAGCTGTGCAGTTCAGGTTTTTCTTGTGTGACAATCAGCTTTTACATACATCTGCTGATACAATGCTCAAGGATAATTTGACTTTCCTTGGGGAAAATCAACAGCTGGAAAAGTTACAGAGAAGAAAAAAAAAAAAATAGAGCTTTTCCCAAGAAAATCTCCCCTCAAGTTCATAGGAAATTGCAGTGACCTACAAAGCACAGAGAAAGAGTTGATTGGGCTGGAAGGCTTTGAGAAGGCTGTTGGAGCTAATTTTTCCCCTAGGAAGAAACAGCTTTGCCTGCTTTGTGAAAGAGACCTGTGCTATGGGAAGGGATTTGGACTTTATCCCATGGGCAGTCCCCATGCAGCCAAGAAAAAGACTCCTGAAGGCAGAGCAGCAGAGCAGCAGAGGAATGTTATCAGGCTGAATTGGGCACTTGTCCCCCACGAGTGTCACCAAGGACCAATGAAAGGTCATAAACACTCAAAGATCTCAAGATAAAGTGGATTTTATCCATGTAATCCCATTACAGAGGACCTGCTGGATGGTTTGTGTCAGATGGAGACAAGGAACAGATGAAGGGAGATCTCCTAAGAGAACATCAGCATTTTTGGGGTGGGGGGTCACTGCTGTCTGTGGAGGCTAATGAGAAGTGCGATGCAAAAGCAACATGTTCCCATTGCACTTCAGGAATGACTCAATCCATGTGGACAAGGACTATTCCTTGCTCTTGGCTTATGGACATCCCTCCTGCTGATGCCAGCACAGGAGTCATGGGACTCCAGTGAGATCCTAAGGAGATGAAACCAGTGCAGCGAATCTTACTTCCAGTTTGGGATTCTTTACTCACACCCTGCATATTCATCCAGAATGTCATGATTTCCCTGTTTTTTGGACAGAAGAACAGTGAGAAAATATGGATCATATCATTATAAAACATATAAGTTTCATGACTCACCCAGAGCCCAACTCCTGTGTGGTGAGTATTTCTGAAAGCTGAGCAAATTATTTAAGTACTCAGTGTGCACTTTAAGCTCATTATAAGCAGTCAGTTAAAAAAAAATCCTGTCCATACGTGTCTTTTTGCTCAATGAGGTGTTAAATAAGAGATGCTCTTTAAACAAACTAATCCATCCACGAGAAAATATACAAAAGAAAGGCTTTGGAATGACATTTACGCTCCCCAAGCACGTCAGAAGCGCCGCCTGTCTTCTCACTCGCCATCACCGAGGGAGAAAAGGATGAAGCGGGAAGGTCTCCGCCTTAGCAAAACAGCTGCCGCAGACTTGAAAGGCGAGTGGCAAGGTAGAGAGGTCTGACTGAGATCACAGGCACTTCTGGCAGATAGGATCTCTGGGAAGTGAAGACAAGGTGTGAGAAGTCTGTTCTTTCTTGTATCATCGCAAGGGCTCTTTTTTGAAGATAAGCCCCTCTTGGGGGGAACGGGGGTGTCTCTGCACTTCAAGGGCGGCGAGTTTCCACCTTCCCTCTGTTTGTTTTCTAATTTTCTTTTCACTCTCTCATCGGCTCTCAGTGACCCCCTCTCTCAGCAGCATCACCACCACCTCCTCACGGGCCCCGCAGACTGGGGTTAAGAGGCCTCCCAAGGGAGAGGACTATTACGGTGGGATCTGGAGGAGACGAGCAGGCACTCAGGTGGAAGGGGTGCAGGAAATGCCAGGACACCCAAGTGGGCTACAGAGCAATGACCGCCACAGTGAGGGACCACGGGAAGGGTCCTGTCTCACCTTCAGGATTTCTAAGCATCACCTTCACACCGCCCAGGTACAGAGGTACATCATAGCAGAGGAAACAAAAAGAAATTCAGAGAAACATCCAGAAATGTGGCGTTTCAGCAGGTATGTAACCCAGTGCTCCTGGCGAGGAGCACCCTGGGGCAGTTCCATTCAAAACCGAAGTGTTGGTCACCTTCTACCATCTCTCTGTGCAAAACGAAGCTCTTCTTTTACTGTTTCAACTACTTTAAAATCCTACAGACTCCCCCAACTTTTTGAAACAGCAGAGAGGAATCCTGCAAATGTTTCGTAGGTAAAAGAAAACTGGTTTGCTGGAAACCCAGATGATGGACAGCCAGCAGGAGCACAACTGCAGTGGTCTGCCAAAACCAGCAATTTCTGCTAAACATTTTGATTCAGGGGTCTTCTGGAGATCTGGCACGTATGGCAAGCAATGCTTTCACGTATGTGTGATGTTTGAACTCCAAGTTGTGGCATCCAAACCAAAAAGGCAGGGAGAAACCCAGGCGTGGCTTGTCTGTGCCGTGCCGGGTGCACTGTCGGGTTGGTCACACAAAACACAAGCAAGTTCAGAAAAACAAACAAGCAAAGAGAACAGAAGGGAGCACTGCCAGGGAGGAAGAGGGAAACAAAGTGGGGAAGGTTGGTAATTTCCCACTTAACTCAGCCCATGTCTCCTAACCCTTCTTCGCTGATGCCTTTTCTGATTACCCCAACCCAAACCCCGAAACACAATCGCGTGTCTTTTCATCAGCTCTTCCTTCCTCTGGGTCCAATCTCTTATGCCACGAATGAGTAAGTTGAGGGTTTTATGAGTAGAAAGGGGGGATTTCAGGTTCTGAGCACGACTGGGAGCCCCTGCTGCTGAGCAGGGACCTGCTGGCGGGCTGCTGCCCGTGTCAGGTTGTTGTACAAACATCACCCCCTGCAAACCCCCGCCTTGGTCACCAAGTCAAGCGGTGGAGACAGTTTGCCCAGTAGTTTGACCTTTCACCTCCCCTTTACTAAATAGACCTAATTACTGCGTTTGTCTGTCATTTAAGCAACAAATGACTCCATTGAGGTCATCTGAGGGAAGCTGGAGTTCTTAGCTGTCATCTCGAGAGAGCTCGGCTAATTTTATCCTGCTGGGGAAGAAAGCCCTGTGAAATTTTGCTGGGAGGCTTGGTTACAACTGCTGCTTCCTGGGAAGGGTTTGGTGACACACTCACGGCTCAAGAAAGCAAGGTATGGCTCCACCAGCTCCTCCTGGTTCACAGTCCTCTGTGATTTCCAGGGACTGTATGAGAAATCCTAAAGGAGAAACTTTCTGGGACCATCGAAAGCAAAGCAAAGCAAAATAATAACATTAAGGGTAATAATAATTATTATAGTAGTAATAATAATGATGCAGAATACTAATAATTCTTATTATAATAGTAATAAAGTTAACTGTCATTTAATGTTCCATGTAATTTTCTTTTCTAAACCCAGATCTTCCCAGTGGAAATGTCAATACTCCCAGTGTGCTGACCACCTTTTGTTCAAGGGGAAAAAAAGAGCCAGAAAAATACAGATGTATTTGTTTCAATGGCAGTTCCTCTGCAGTTTTCCTCACTTGCAGCTCTAACGACTCCCAATTGTGTGCTTTGTGGGTAACACACAAAACGTTGATGAAAGAATTTAAACCTGGAGAGAACTCAAAGAAATCAAAATGTGTGCAGGAAAAGACAAGGCAAAACTCAAAAATGCTAGTGTTTTCTCTTTACCTGCACCCATAGAAACCTCAGAATTAATTGTGGGGAGATAAATGCACCTATTTAAACAGGGAATCACTGAAAATACTCATTTGTCTATTTGCACATACAGATTTATATAGAAGTGAGTCCGGAAGGGGCATTTAAGGCACCTTCTTTCTATCTCTAGGTTCAATCAGCTCCCCCAGACCCATCACTGAGAGACATGGACCTGACTTCCCTTCAGCCCCTTTCCACTTCCAGCACTGGAGACCCTCAGTCTCTCTGTGTCATCCCTTGCACTCCCCTCCTTGACAAACCAGTATAGAAAACTATAGAATCCTGCAAAGTTTTGGGATGGAAAGGACCTTAAAGCTCATCTCATTCCAACTGCTTTCCATGGGCAGGGACACCTTCCACCAGCCCAGGGTGCTCCAAGACCTGTCCAGTCTGGCCTTGGACACTCCCAGGGATGGGGCAGCCACAACTTCTCCACCCAACCTGTGCCAGGGCCTGCCAACCCCCACGGGGAAGAACCTCTCCCTAATAGCCAATCTAAACCCTCTCTCCTTCAGTCTGAAGCCAATATATGAACTCAAGCACAAGTGTCACTACTAAGATAGTTTTAGAAGTTATGCCAAGGCTCTCATCCCTGGTCTGGGAATATTCCTGCATTTCCAGCTGATTCACCTCCAGAATATCTCTGCAAAGGATGTTTTTCTAGCTCTCCCCTTTGGTTGTCTCTCTCTTCTTTGTGCAACTCAAGCTCTGGCTCCTCTCTGTTGCATCAGATGTCCTCTTCGTGTCCTCACCTCACAGCCCATCCCCACCCTTCAGATTGAAGTCTTGACCTCTGGATCCTGCCAGAGCCCATCTCCATCCCTGCCTTTCCATTTGAACAGGCACCTCCCTGTTTTCTGCCAGGCTCCTCCTCCATGTGCGAGGGGTCCCCCTTAAACATCTGCAAAACATCTCCAGCCTCCTCAGCCCCCTTTGTGAAGCTCTCCACCACCATGGTGCCTTAAAGACAAAACAAAACTTGACAGCAGCCGGGATTGTTGTTGTTCCCATCGCGCTAATATCAACTGAGAGCTTCCTCCCGCTGTCCCTGTCTGTCTCCATCCATCCACAGTGTCTCCTCTGCTCCACCAGCCTGGCAGGCAGAGCCAAGGGAGATCCAAGGGCTGCTCAGCCTCTGCTGCTGGCAAAAATCACCTCTCGGGTCACCCTAAGGGGAAAACACCTTGCTTGGAGCTACTCTGAGGGATCAGAGCCATTCTGCTCCAAAAAGGAGCAAGGACGGGATTTTACCCCAACTTTCTGCACCCTCCAGCACAAGAGGTGCCTGCATGGGGCAAATGGACAGCGTGGTAAAGCCCAGGAGGGGTTGCCAGAGCAGCAGAGCCCACTCCTCAATGCAGGAGGGGAACACCCACAGCCGAGGTTTGCAAGGCGAGAAGATGGTGACGGACGCGGGCACGCTCAGTGCTCTGATTCAGCCCCGTCTTTCAGCAGGGCTTAGATTAAGTCTGTCAAACTCACATCTTTTTCTTCCTCTTTTCACTCCCCCTTTCTCTGCTGACACAACCGTGCATCGCTCAAGGCGTGTTTGAGCAGCAAAACGTGGTGTTCTTTGCAGCGCAAAGCAACCCTTCAACAAGGCAAAGAAACTGCCTAAAGAAGGGACTAAAATTGTATTTTTGCTCTCCTGCTCCTTGAGTCCCAGGGATTTATTTTCTTTCTATGAGCAAAAATTTGCTCCATGAGAACCACTGCAGAAACAGTTAAAATAATCTTGCAGTGTTATCCTTGCCTGGAGGTGGGAGTTGCACCACATTGCCTGAGTTAAACTGGAACAAAATAAAACCAAAATAAACGTGTTTTGCTGTTTGTAGCAGCATTTTTGCAGCAGCAGCACGAGTTGGAGCACCTCAACCCCATGCGCATGGGGCTCTGTGGGGGTGTTTGTCTCCCATTACCTGCAGGAAAAGTTATTTTTGAGAAGGAGAGAGGACCTAAAAGAAATCCTGCCCCTTAACCGTGATTTGTCGGCTAAAGCTTTTCATGTGCAAATAACAGAAGTAGGAAAATAGAGAAGGGACTTTATCATTGCCCCGTTGCAAAATTTAAATAAATATAATTTCTTATGCTCAAAGGATATTTTGATGAAAAGGTTAATGTTATTACAGGTGCTTAAAGGGTTTTAAAAGCCTTATATCACTATGTCGGATGAATATGTATAGGAAGAGACATCGAACATTGTAATAACATCCTCCTCAGTTCCTCCACTGACAGATCCCTGTTTCGTTAGAGCACAGGCACTATTTTAATAAGGCTGAATCACAACCTTCAAGTTTATGGCTGTTCACCTGAAACAGAAGGATTTTCTCTCTTTTTCAACCCAATTTTTTCCATGTTCCCTGAATGTCGTCTCCTCCCCACTCCTTTCCGTCACCGCCGAGAGGAACACCGTGGATCGTACGTCAAGGGAACACGGCAACACCTCCGAGGGCCAAGTTCTGTTTTTCCTGCTCAATGAGATGACGAATTTTATTTAGGTTTTGGCATCTCTGTGCTGACAAAAGGGTTGGTCTTAACTGATGTGTTTTGGTGCCGTGTTTGGAGAGGCGCTGAAGGAGGTATCAACACCTCCCAGGGATGGAATGGGGAAAAGAAGAAGCATAAAAAAATATTATTCAAAAAGAAAAAAAAAAAAGGAAAGATAGTTGCAACATCTTACCTAGTTCTGAGCACATTTTAGTTGAAGGAAAGCCTGTGTGCACCACTGCAGCCACCACAAGTTCCCGAGGCTTGGATTGAAGGAATGAAGTCTGTGTTTGTTGTGGAAAGGCACGGGGAGGTTGTTTGTGGTGATAGGACAGTGTGAGACCATCAAACAAAAACCTAAAGTGTCAGTCAGAACACCCAACCCAGGCAGGGACCGTTGTGTGTTATTGGTTTGTATTGAGGATGGGTGAAACCAACTCAAGACACGCTTTTCAGGAAAAATAAATATCTATGGGAACGAATTATCAAAGAAAAAAAAAAAAAGAAAAAAAAGAAAAGAAAAGGAAGAAGTAAAATAAAATAAAGAGCATGGTGGAGCCTTTGAGCCAAGCAGTGGGAGTGCTGACCTCCTGCTGTCTGTGTACCCTTCCTGAATAAATATTACGGTTGTGCACAGATAAAAGATTATTTTTATAAAAAAATTAGCTTCTCTCCAATTCTCTGCTGGGCAAAATGCTGAGCTTCAGTTGCTCTGTATTGAATGGGTGAATGGACACATCCCAACACTCAAAATTTAAGTGAAGATCCTGATAAAAATGTGGAAAATCTGTGTATCTTTTTTTCTCCTTACTTCCACAGGTCTATTTAATTGCTGCAGTTTCCTGGTCTTGCACTTGCCTCTTGCCTTGGTATTGTTCTGACACCACTGAGGGATGCACCAGTCAGACCCAAAATGTGCTGACCTTGGGCTGCACTGGGTTTTGTATGCCTCCCATCCCACATGGAGATCACACCTGGAAATGGCCTTTTTTCTTCCCATCTCCAGGTAAAAAGGGGACCTGCAACCCAAACATCTTCTGGGCATGACTGAGGACAGGATATAACAAATGGCTTCGATGTTCTGGAGATGGCCCTTTGCACTAAGTGTTCCTTCAGTGGATGATCTAATGACAGGAGATGAAGCAGCCACAGGAATTGAGTTAAATCCACCTTCCTTTGGCAGCACTTGGCATCTCCAGAGCACTTGAGGACAAAAGTTGACATCCCAAGGTTTACTTCCCTGTGCATTGTACTCTCACCCTGGTACAAAGACAAATCTGCGCCATTCTGCTTCCTCCCAGTCAACAGTAAGACACTGAAAATACAGAGTGTTTTTTTCCTTTTGGAAAAAAATATGCATGAAAAACTAAAGCACAGGTCACTGGCTCTGCAACAGCCTCCTGAAAACTGCAGCCCATCTCCAGAGGAAGGCAGTGAGCGTCGCTAACATTGCTGGTTCTGATTTATAGCTTGTTCCAGCTGAAGACTATTTACCCCATTTCCTCATGGTTGTCTCCTCCTAGCCATGTATTAATTAGATCCAGCTACCAGCAACACACCTCTAGTCTCCTTCAGATTGTGCTTGGGATGCTTTTGAGCTCATTTTGAAGAGGCTCGTGTCCTTTTAAACTCCCTTCACCTTGACATTCTTCTCCAAGGCAACAAACGCCTCTGCTGTTCTCACACATGCTCAGTGGTCACCCATCGTGGTTTGCCTTAGTTAAATAAATGTCCCTCCCTCAACATTTGAAGTGTTCCCAGTGGAAGAGTGAGGTAAGGTTATTTTGTTATCTAAAACAACCAGGGTTTTTTTTTTTTAAAGGATGACCTCCATGTGTGTGTGTATACCCAGACACACACGCTCATGCACATGCACATGGGAGCAGGAACGCACATAAAAGACCCCGTTATGAGTTTCAAACTTAGGTAAACGTCCTCTAGACCTCATTAAGATTTGGGCTGGACTTGGCTCCAAGGTTCAATCTCCATCTGCTCCCCTCAAAAGATCTTTGTTAACCGTGTTTTCGTGTCATGGGGCTGAGGAAAGCTGATACATAGAGAATTTTTGGACCTGGACTTCTCCTGTTCTCCATTTTAAATTTGGGGTCAATCAAGAGCAAATGGGTCTGGGTTTACTGGGCTGTGTTTAGAAGCCACTTTACCTGATGCAAGGCTGTAGCAACTCACCCTTGCAAAGAATTTTCTCTCCTTCCCAGCTCCAGTGCTCTGCAATAAGGATTTCAGATGGATTTTGAAGCCTTTTTACCCCNAGGGGGGGAGGAGGGGGAAAGAAAAGAAAGTAAGACTCAGAGAAGTTGCCAGATTGCAAAATCACAGCGGGTTTGGACCTGTTGTTGGCCTCTTCTACTTCTCATCCCCCTTCCTTATCTCTCCCTCTGCCCTTTCCCTTCCCCTTTAAACCGCAGGGAGCAACAATACGGTCATTTATCAGTGTCTTGCGGGCATTTGTGTCTCCCCGGTCCTCCCGTGCTGGCTCGCCACCCCAAACCACCCACAGCCCTCGCTTCCCCGGCGTTCCCGGCGGGAGAGGAACCTCCGGGCTCTTCGGGAGCCCCCACGGCNTGTCCGGAGGGAGGACGGCGGCGGGGCTACGGCGGGTGAGCACCACTGCTCCCTTCTGGAGAATTATATGTTCTATTTCGCCTGTTTATAGGAGCAATGAGGATTTTTGTACAGGTTAAAAGCTGGAGATAACCCGATAAGAGCACGGGGCTCTGCGGTAGCTGAGCACGGGTAATACACCCCCCAAAATCCCTGATATTCTGTTTTAAACAACTTGTGCATCACATTTGGTAATAAGTGAGCTTCTCTGCCACCTTCGAGAGAGAGGAGGGGCAGAATCCCTCGGTGCTATCTTCTTTGCGGGGCTTAATTAGGTTGGTTTCACTGGGTTTGAAAAATAAAACCTGATTTCATAATGAAGAGTGAAACCACAGACGAGAGGGTGTTGTAATTAGAATCGAGGAGATAAGGGAGAAAGCAATCCCAGATGTGCTGGGGGTGGCAGTTCTGGGGGAAAAGCAGGACTTAAATCAGGTTTAAACAGATGTTCCAACGCCTGGATTTTGCCAAATATTTCATATCCAAAACGTCCTGGTTTTTTATTTGAAACTTGTCTCACCAGATGGGAAAAACCTGTTGAGATCAAATAAAAGCATCAACCTGCCCCTTTACCAGCATTCCACCCCAAATATATATATATTTTAAGTGTGAAGGACTTCAATGAACTTTTTTTTTCTTTATTTTTGTGGTGTGGTTGCAGTTGTATTTCAGAAAGGGAGATGAAAATTTTGGGGTGTTGCTGCTCT
This sequence comes from Formicarius rufipectus, assembly GCA_013399695.1. Lineage (NCBI taxonomy): Eukaryota > Metazoa > Chordata > Aves > Passeriformes > Formicariidae > Formicarius > Formicarius rufipectus. The sequence continues at coordinate 219,794 of VXAU01001886.1, read as the reverse complement.
CAGCTGATGGCAGCAGAAGCAGCAGGAAATGGAGAAGAAAAAAAAAAGAGGCTCTTCTTGCTGGGCTGTAAACCACGAGTGATAAGATTTTGTTATCACACAATTCCAGGGAGGTTTAGATAAGGTTGGGGTTGATTTAATAAGCTCCAAGCTGAACTTCCAGACTATCTGAAAAATCTCCATCTCTTTAATTGCCCTGGAGAAAGGAGGGGGTGAAATTAACAATTTTGTTAATTTTATTTGAAGTATTATAAAGCTTAATATAGGCATTGTTATTTATATAACCCCAGGATTAAATCGTCGGATAACGAGTGGCTATAATTACAAATATACAGGAACAACCAGATCATCCCCAGTGTTTAAAACACCAGCAAAAGCAGACCTGCAGCAGAGGGGGATAACAGGGCGAAATTCCGACCCCGCTGGAGAGAGGAGCAAATCTCCACAGTCCGGAGGGAACCGGGGATCCCCCCGGCTCTGTCCCTTGTGGCCGCGCACGGCTGCGGGCACAGGGACACGGCTGGGGCCGGTCCTGCGCTGCGAGGGATGCTTGTGGAGCTGGGGCATCACAGGGACCACGGGGCTCGCAGCCCCTGGCCAAGCACGGCCGCTCCTGTTTTATTTTGCAAGGAGAGTTTATCGCCTGGGCAAGGGCTTTCAGGGAAGGTGGAGGGTGGAGAAGGGGTTTAACCTTCAAAATGGGATTTGGAAGAGGGAGGTGGCACATTCCTCCCCAAGACGGGGATAGGAGACCCACTTAAAATGAAATAAAGGGGACCTAAGCTTTGTTTGCATGCTCCAGACTCATCTTGATGGGACTAAATTATCTAATATCTAATTCATTACTCTGTGCTGTGCATAATTAAAATTCATGGGAAAATTAAACCATACATATGTACACATATAAATGCAGATACGGGAGAATTTATGAATTTATTAGAGCACTGTGGTGGAGTAAATCAGGATTCATAAACACAAACTCGGGCTTGTGATGAAAATTCGACTGCACACTGGCACTGTTGCTCAAGGAAGGTCCAGGTCCCATTCCTTGCTTTGCCTCTGCCTGAGTATCTGGGAATTCTCTCCTCTATGCCCTTAATGTTGTTGTCTGTAAAACAGTAAAAACTACCTGTGGCTACCCAATCCTTCGTTTACACAGTTACGTGCTACAGCTCACCCTTTTTCCACTCAAAAAGCAGCATTTCTCCTTCAGATCATGTCTCCTTGCAAATCAAAAATGAAATAACCCAGCAGCCCTAAATGTATTTCTAATTTCCTTCAAATAAACCATTTTGCTATGTCTGGAAAGTATATTCTAACGAGGAAAGTAGGAAGGAGGACTATCAAGCTATTTCTTGATCTGTACATTTTNTTTTTTTTTTTTTTTTTACTAACTTCTTCTTTTCAGATTCCTTCACCCACACAGAGCCATAATTTTAAAAGTTCATCTTTTTTCCAAGGAATATCTGTAGCATCAACAGAGCACAAAGACACACATGAAGCTCTGCACACAGCAGGTATCCAGTGAAGCTGCCAACACTTAAAACATGGTTTTTCATAAGGAAAAAACTCCATAAATAAAGCTCAAAGCTGGATTTTGTAAATGGTAGGAATTCAACCTGGGTGTGAATACTCGCTCCTAAATTCTTTGTAATCCTGGCAGGAAGCAAATGTCATGTCAGAGGGGATCTAAAAGACAAATTGTTCCTACGGTTCCAATCAAGGCTGAGTTAGACTGATGAATCCAAAAGCACAGAGTGTAAATTAATAAAAACCTGACCAGGACTTTCAAGCAGATGCAGGACACTGACAGTTCATTTAGCTTTTCCAATTAATTAAAAGGAAGGCATAATGGGAAACTGTTCCAAACACATGGAAATCAATGATTCTCTTTCATTTCCACAGAGTTTGATCAAGGTCCAGTTATTTAAAGAGCAAATATTCACATTCCTAGGGTAGAGGGATCTGCTGGTGTGACATCATCTCTCAAACTGCAGAAAAGGGGCAGTTTGCTTTGTGCTGATTTTTAAGAGGCATTTGCAGAAACTCATTACTTCTTTCTCTTGATTTTTACACTCAGCTTGTCATTATTATTAGGACCATTCAGATTTATTATTTTTTAAAGAGGAAGAGGAGCAAACCCCTCTGATGCAAGCACAGACTGGGGCTAGAGAAGAAATATTGTGGCCAAATCTCTTATTGTGATGTTGGGAGAAAACGAATTTGAAGAAACACAACAACAAAGTTTACCTGGGCAAAGGAAAATCCCATCAAAAGAGACCCTTTTGGGGGATTTTGGGCTGGGAGGTTGGCTGGGCTCAGCCTTGCAGTAATTACAGACACGGAGGGTGTGGAGGGGAAGGAAACAAAGCTATATCCAAGTTGTATGTTAATAAATATGCAGGAGGTTATTCTCCTGTTTGAATGCATAAATCTTCCGTGAGCGGTCTGTGTGCGCCTGGAATGTGAGGAGCTGGGCTGAGCCAAGGAGAGTCCTGTCCAAATTTCACTGCTGTCCAAACGATGCCTCATTTATTAGTGCAGGCAGCTCCGAGCCTCCCGGGATTCACGTCTTGGCCGCCCAGAGTGATTAGATCTGAGATCAGGAGGAGCCCCGCAGTCTGACGCTGGAAGTGCTTCGTCCGGCGGGGCAAGGACTTCGGGTCACTTTGTTTTGGTCCAGCAGCAGCACCTCTGAAACACTCCCAGCACGAAGGGGCTGCACCAAAATAAATACAAGTCATCTCACACCAGGTCTGAGGTGACTGAGCACAGGTACCTACATTTAGATCATATAAGTTATTATTATAACATATTATTGTTATCACTTTCAACTAATTTCATAATAATTAGAAGTGCAGGAATTGCATTTTTTTCAGTTGCTTGATGTAGTTTGCAAAGAAAACTTCAATTTTACAAATATTTAAGCAAAAGAAAGAGGCTCACTGCAGCTTTGCTGCCTGCTCACCAAGAACAAGTGTCTTCAAATCATAATCACAGAATCACAGAGTATTTTGGGCAGGGACACCTTCCACTAATCCAAACCTTCCAGCAGCACATTACCCTCCCCATAAATGTCACATTTGGTATCAGTGGATCTTCTGGAGCTCAAGTTTGTTCCTCACATACCTTTTATTCCCCTGGTTATTTAGTCCAAAATCAACTCTGCAAACCCCCAGGCCATAGTGCCTCCTTAACAGGAAGCTCCTCAATATGTAGCAGAGCAGCAAAAGAGTTAATTCTCTGTTTGCAACCAAAAGGAGAGGATCTCCACATGCACCTTCCTGAAAATAACTCTGAGCCCTGGTAGATACATTATATGTGCCTACTGTTGAAATACCTTGGTTTGGAGAGTGATCACACACTGCATTCTGCCCTGATTTCTTGATTTTCAACAAAAAGGAAATTAATAAAACTGAGGTTATCCATTACCAAATCAACTGCAAACTAAATCTCATCCTATAATTGCAAGAAAACCTATCCGGCTGCTCATTTAGTGTTCAAACTAAGCTGGGAGACACTAAGCATAATTCTATGTTATAGATACACCAACTTATTAGCAAAGACTTGGGGCTAAAAGCTTTTCCTCTTGTTTTGGTTTGCATAGGAGGGATGAGGAGGCAAGGGAATGGGAGGGAGGAGCTGGCTTCTGGCTCCCCTGGCAGTGTCATCTGACATCAATTGCACCACAGAGTTTCCAGGTTTTTGTGAGAGGTTCCTCAAAAACATAGAAATTACTATAAATTCTTTACAAATACTTCCCTAAAAAAAACATAGAAATTACTATAAATTCTTTACAAATACTTCCCTAAAAAAACATAGAAATTACTATAAATTCTTTACAAATACTTCCCTAAAACCTCAGTATAATTTGAGAACATCCTTTTAGGCAACAGGGGAATTTTTTGAGGTCCAGGTGTCTCCTGCTCTCCTTCAGGTCTTCCAGAAATTCCCAGGAGCAAATCTTTGTACAAACTTCTGCAATTATTATTCTTCGCCAATGGGAAAAGGTAGCAAACAGAAATATATTCCTGCTTGTTGGCCATCCTCATTCACAGTGGGGTAAAACTAGATACCCTAGAGGAACTATCCTTATTCCAGAGGAATTTTTGGCAGAGGGGAAGGTTGTTCATCAGGTACCATCTCAATAGCCCTAGTGTATCCTAACCCTACACCTGCCTTGGAGCATGGAGCTGGCAGCAGCTGGAGAAATATGGGATGGGCCACTGAAGGTCAGTCTCCATCTGGTCTTGGGGTGGCAGCAAGAAAAGTCCCCTCTGAATCCCAGGGGGCTCATGACATCCTGTTCCAGTGCCTTGGGAAGCCACCAGGATCTGGCTCAGGGAAAGAGGGATGGGCACAAAGTATTTTGCCTCTTCTTTTTGTGTGAGCATCAAAGAAGCATCAGGGGAATAGGTGTGTACGTGTGCTGCTGCACGTGGTTGGACTGCTCCATGTCCCAGAATAGGACTCTGGAGCTAAAAAGAAGGACAAAAAGAAAAGAAAATATTTTTTTTTTGTATTTTCCTGCAAAATTCAGGAAACCATCCCAAATTTCCATTGCAAGGTAACCCGCTCTAATTCACCAGGGAGAGGAAGTTGAAGCAGACTGGCTGTCCTCAGGCTCAACCACACACAGGACACACACAGACAGGGACACACACCAGAGGAAGACATTGGATACCATAAAACAAGGCAGTTGGGAAAGGGAAAATAAGTAACAATATTTTTGGCCATTAATAGCTCTTTTCAGCCTGAAACGTGGATCTGCAATTGTTAACAAGCTGTAACAGAAACAACCGATGCCTCCAGCAATGACAACAAAGCAGCATCAGAAGGGCCAGATCTAAATTTATATCTCCCGTTTACTAGAAAGTGATTTTTGCAATGGGAACCCTTTCAGCATTGTTTCAGGACAAGCTCTATTTAGTCTGTCACAGGAAAAGCAGGTCCTAAGATTTCCTCATGAATTACAAATAGATCCCACCAGTCCAAACTCCCTGTTAATACACTGCTCCAGCCCTCAGCAAAGTTGCTGGAGGAGTCATTTGGCACTGGACCTCAGCCCGTGGATAATTAAGGATGACATTCCTCACACACGCCTTTCAGGCAGATTTTATTTTTTTTTTTTTAATTTTCTTTTTTTTTAGACTCTTGAGAATTAGGACATTTTTGGATGGAAGAAAGCAAAGGGGAGGGAGGAGGAAAGGGGACCTGGGTGTTACATGATAAGCAATTGAACAACAGCCTTTTTTTCCAGCAAAAGCTCTTAGAAATAGAGGGGAGGTGGGAGATTTTTGGTGGCAGGCTCCAGGATGGACCATAGCGCTGCACCTACAGCAAGACAACCTGGTGGGTGCTCATGATGAGCCCATAAGATGCTTTCCCAGATATATAATGGAATTAGGGTGATTCAAGAGGCTGCTAAATCACAGAATCACAGAACCTGCCGAGCTGACGGCAGCTTCAACCCGGAGCGGGGATGACTCCTGTCGCCACCGACACTTTGAGCCTCTGAGAAACAAACCCAAACTCTGTGACTTTTGGCAGCTTATCATGCAAGGAAAACTTCACATCGACTCCTTCACGCCGCCCCAAATCCAGCTCTTGCCCTGCACCTTGCAGAGCCTCCTGATGCTGGGCAGAGGATGTTGGAGCCATGTGTGATTCTCATCTGCTCAGATCCGAAGGGAAAGGCTCGGGGTGATTTATCTCGGGCAGAATTTGCAAGGTATCCTCTCTATTGTTTCCCGGCTGCCGCTGAGCCCGGGTGGCGGGCGGAGGGGTCAGAGCTGAGGCAGAGAACAGAGCTCTGCCCAGCTCACGCAATGCTCCGAGCCCGTGGCTCCAGTAAACAGAATCTCCTTAAAGGTCACATCTTCAGGCTCCCACTGCAACTGCCAAAGGAAACTGCAATCATTTTTCAGTCCTTTAAACGCCAGACTAAAATGTACTCAGCCACAATTTTCCTACATGTTCCTGGTTTGAGAGGAGACTACTTAGGAGTCATTTCCTTGCCAAGAAAAGCTTCGCTTTCCTCCTGAACCCGGGATAGACCCAAGGAGCCCTCTGCAGAGTTAGGGGTCAGGGCACAAGGGATGAGACCTTGCAACTGGACTTTGCAGGGCATCCCAAAGTTGGAGCTTTTTCCAGCAGCAGCAGAGCAATCTGGACAACAAAAATACCACCCCAAAAAACTCTGTTGTGGATATTGGTAGTATAAGATGGACCAGCTCTGGGTTGAGAAATCCCGCTACCTTTCTTGGTAGAAAGGTCATTAATTGCATCTCTTTTTTCCTCTCATTAATCATCTGTGAAAAATCTTACTTTTCTCATGGCTGCTTCCCCACCCCTGCCCCAGCAGCGACCACATTTATAAAACCACCTTTCACCCCTTATTTACAGCAGGGAATTGACTCTATCCTTGTCACTCATCCTCCCCAAACAACCCAGCAAAAAACTCAGCTCTCCTGGCACTGGCTCTAACCCACCCGGCTGAGGCACATCACCAGCTCGCAAGCTTAAGTGCGACCCTGGTGTGAATTAAGTGCTGTCAAACCTGGCACAGAAAGTCCACCCATAGGACTGACCCTAAATGAATGGCCACTGTGTTTACTGAGCCACCCGCCAGATTGCTTCTCTCTTACCCAGAGCCCCAACGTGTGTCAATAAAAATCTCTGGGTTTCATTAGGCAGCCCCTGCCTGGATACATAAATAATAAGGCTGTTGTCAGATCTCCCCATGGTGTGTAAGGGCAGATCTGGAAACCTGAAGGCCACGACCTTCATGTTTCTCAGCGGGGACCGAAACGCCCTCGGAGCCAAAGTAGTGGGAAAATGAGAGTCTGTGTTATGCTTTAACATGATACTGACAGGCAAATGTAATTTCTCAGGGTTCACTCCAGCCAACACTGATCTGTTTTATAATCTCACGCGCTGGCCCGGCCGCAGCTCCGAGACTGCTGCGGGAGGGGATGGAGGCATGGGGAGCTTCCCCTTGGAGCAATCCCCTTGGACTGCAGGGGAACCTGAGGTGCTTCCTGAGGGCAGGGAGAAAATGCACAGTCGTGTTTGGGGTGAGGAACGAGGAAGAGTAAAAGGAGGATGCGCTCGATGCTCTTGGGAGGGTTTTGGAGGAGATTCCAGAGGAGGAGAGCTGGGCATTCTCACCTGCCGTGGGTGAAACCTCAGTAGGGCTGGGAGAGGTGATGTGCCAGTTCAAAGGTGCCATTGGGAGCTAGAAACAGTGAACTGCTGGCAGGCTCTTCCTCTGACCTCCAGCCCCTTTCTACCTCAGCCATTTCCAGGAAATCCCTACTTTCTCCTGCAGCAAGAGCTCTGCTCGGCCAGCCACGAGCAGATAATGTTGGAGCAGCTGCCTGACTCCACTCCAGGAGGGACCCTGGACATGAGAGCCAGGGTGGGTATAGAGACCTGTCAGGGCTTTTTCAGGGCTGAGACTTCTGGGGCTCCATCCAGAGCACCAAAAGAAGCAGCCGGTTTTGAGCCACAAAACCCAGTTACACCAGAGCAGGACAAGAGCTAGGGTGGTGTTCAGCACCTGAGAACAGGCTGGGATGGAGAGACAGGGTTTGGGGAATGCTTGCAAACACTACAAAGACTAGAGGATTACGTGGGCCAATGCTCAGTAGGGTTCAAGGATGCTTCTGCCTGCATCCTGGGGTTTAAGGATGCTTCTACCTTCATCCTGGGGTTCAAGGATGCTTCTTCCTGCATCCTGGCATCTGCTCAAGGAGGAAGGATGCTGTGCTGTGCCTGAGAACACTGATACCAGTATATTGTCAGGTGAATTAACTATACATGCAGATCTGCACGAGGGAGGGTATTCCCAGTCATGGTGAAGCTACAGAAATGGCCAAGAGGGTTTTCAGCCTTGCCACAGAGCATTGTTCCTGACAAGGGTTTTCTGGTCAAAAAGTGGGGGAAACAGGCTGCTACCTCCAGTTTGGTACCTCGTTAGGGAGAGATGGAGATGACAGAGAGGGAGGTAGGAGACCGATGGGCCGAACTGGAAGAGAGAAAGGAGGAGGTCAGCAGATGACTTTATGAGCTGTGGAAGTAGCAGTGGCATTTTTCCAGGAGTACACTATGTCTTCTGCCGAGGAATGTATACCATGCTCTCCGGGCCGGGTGACGGAGTTAATCACCCTGCGAGCGGGAGGGACCGGGGCAGGAAACGCTTCCCGGGGCGGCCGGGGGCTGGAGACCCCTCGCAGCCCCAACCCAGGCACTGGGAGGGGGATGTCCCCCTGCAGGCGTTGCGTGCAGAGCCAACGCAGCCCGGTCCCTGTGTGGTCTGCAGGGGTTTGCGTGTGTGGTCCTGCAAAGCCCTGCTCATCTGTCCAAAGGCTGCTAACTGCCTGCTGAATGACCACGGCTGTTTACTTTAGCTCTGTCTGCACCAACTGAACTCTGATCGCTGCCTTCCTCCAGCTGGGCCGGCTCAGGACCCCAACGTGAAGGAGAGCGGGAGAGGGATCTGTGTGTGTGAGGCTCCAAAAAAAGAATAGGCTGCAAATGGACTACAGTGTAAATCATGGCGAACAATTTATGGGCCATTTTCTCTCCCATCATTTCTTCTCTGATCCACTCCCCCCTCCCCCCCACTCAAACAGACCAGGCTCATAAATTGCCCGTGCTGAGTGCTGGCAGAAAGGTTTTTCATGTTCCTGACAGCTGCAATAAAAATATGCCCGTGTGTCTGGTGACTGTGTGTGCGAGGGGAAGAGGTGGGTGCCCCTGCAGGGTGCTCCTCTGTGGGTATGGGGTGCGTGAGTTGGATTGGGGGGGGGGTGCGTGGATGGGACCTGGGTGGGGTGCAGGAAGGTGACCAGGAGTGTGTGTGATGTGATTGCACATTCACCCGTGTTTGTGCTGAAGATTCCATGTGTGTGAGAGCTGTGATAGCACATACGTACTGTGATTCCATGTGTGGGTGCTGTGAGTGCATGTTCACAAGTAATTCCATGTTTATGCCGTGATTCCATGGGTGGGTGCTCAGATTGCACATTCATGCTGTAATTCTGTGTTTGTGCCGTGATTCCATGTGTGTGTGTGATGTGATTGTACATTCATGCTGTAATTCCACGATTGTGCTGTGATTCCATGTGTGTCTGTGCTGTGATTGCACATTCATACTGCACTTCCATGTTTGTGCCGTGATTCCATGTGTGTGTGTGCTGTGATTGCACATTCATGCTGTAATTCCATGTTTGTGTCATTATTCCATGTGTGTGTGCGCGCTGTGATTCCATGCGCGTGTGTGCTGTGATTGTATATTCATGCTGTAATTCCCTGTATGTGCTGTGATCCCATGTGTGTGTGTGCACACTGTTGTTGCACATTCATGCATGGTTTTTCTCCAGCCTTGGGGAATGTTGATTTTTTTTTAATCAGAATTAAAAAGGCAAATCATGCCCTTCTTTAATAAAAACACTCCCTAAATGAAAATAAATTGATTTCTAGACTGGATCAATCACAGTATTTATTATGATAATTACTCAAATAATAATGCAGGCTGGGAATTTCTTACTTAAACCCCAAAACCTCTTACTTACACCCCAAACCCCAAACTTAGTGTTAGCTTGAATTTTGAGACTCAAAATCAATTTAGTGGATAAGCCCAGTCCATGGAATTTTTCAGTCCAATGAAATTTCGATCCAAGCAGTAAATGTTACAACTGTAATGGAAATAATCTCATTCCTGCCAACCATTTTGGGAGGAAATCATGCTCAGCCAAAGGATTCCTAGAAAACAGCTTTTTCCTTTTCATCACTTCTCCATCTTTGCTTTTTTGAATGACATTATTCTTACAAGAATCTTAGTGGGAAACAACAGCCTAGCAAGTCCCAGGGTGTGCAAACTGTCACCCACAAAATTTTGGGAACTTTTGACTGGATAAGTATATTTTTTTTCCCCTCTCTGTCTGCATTTTGCCCTGATTTGGTTTGTATTCTCTTGTGCCTTTATCGAAAATACTCTTGCATCATTTTTGCATCACTCCCAGTGTGAAAAGCTTTTCAATGGCAAAAAGATCGAAAACGTGATGAAGAAGGTGCAGAGTGACATACAGGGAAAGAAATCAGAATTTAGTTAAAATCAGAGCACCCAAAATTCTTCATTCTGTTAATTCATGGTTCTAGATTTGTTAGGAGAAGGCACAGAGACCATAACATATTTGCAGATCTTTCCCAAACATGAGTAAAACTGAGGTGGAAGACAATCCAGACAAACCCTAAGCAGCAGTGGAGGTGTGGATGTGTGTGAAGAAGAGAGGGAAGACCCCTCAAAAGCCAAGTCCGCATTTATCAGCACTGCTGGCACAATCTGGGAGTGTCCCTGGGCAGGAGCCGGCGGAAAGCGGCGCTGGGGTGTTTCCGAGCCCGAGGCTCAACAGCCCGTGTGTGCCTGGGCTTTGTAGCTCTAAGTGTCTCTGTAGGGAACAAAGAAAGTGAGTAAAAATTGAATTATCCACTTAAGGTTGTGTCAGCTTTCCATCATAAATCTTTTTTTTTTTTTTTTCCCCGTAGAGGTTTATTACTCATCTGTAAAAATTCCTCCCAGCCTTTGCCTTTGCATGTATGATACGGCTTCAAGGCTGGAGAAAAAAGCTTCATAGATATGGAATCTATTAAAGTACAAAACTATCATTTTATGCAGAAAGAAATATTGTTTCTCGCAGCTTCACCAGAGGCATGAAACCCAGGGCCGGTGGGAGTGATGGCTGAAGGGGAGCTCCTGAATCCTCGTGCTGTGAAGGGGCAGTTTCCAGTGGGTGCCCACAGGCACTGGGGATGCTCCATTAATCCCATGGGCTAGAAACACATCTCAGCCTTGTAAAGAGCATCCTTAGCTATCAGCCACCTGTATTGCAATCAATATTTATTTAAAATGTGATACTTTCCCCCTTTACACTTCTTTTCCCCTTCCGTTTTCCTTTTCCATTTTCCTTTCTTTTTTTTTTCCACTTTTTTTCCTTTATTTTTATATTATTATTTTAATTTTAATTCTTATTTCCCTTCTGATTCTTCTTCCCATTCCCACTCCACCATCTCTTCCCACGCCGAGGTGGGGGATCGCCCCGAGGACTCCACTCCGGCCGCGGGGAGAACCCTGCGGGGTCCCGGGGTAGCGCGGAGCCACCGGGGCTGCGAGCGGGGCCGGGGAGGGGGGTCTACGGGAGGCCAGGCTGAAGAGGGGGATCTGGGGGAAGCCGTCCCGGGGAGGGTTCCCCCGCCCGGGCGCCAGGCGCTGCCCCCGACCCTCCGCATTAACCCCGCTGACACGGGCGGGCGCCGCCGAGCCCCGCCGGCCCCGCCGGCTCCCCCGGGGGCTGCCCCGCCGCTCCCCGCAACCCCCGGGAGATGCCCCCCTGCAGCACGTACAGTTCTTAAGGGCCTGACAGCCCACCGAGGCAAAAAGGCGAATTTCTCCCCTTCCTTCCACTTCTCGCTGCTTTTCTCCTCTTTCTGTTCTGGCTACAATTTTCGGGAGAGAAGTTTCGTTGGACTGTGAGGAGGAGGTGGTTTAGGGGCAGAAAAGTGCTTAAATACGGGAAGAAGAGAGAGAATGGGGACAGAGAAGTGTTACGATGTGGGGGAAAGAAAATTAAAAAAAGAAAAGACACCACATCGGGTCGGGTTTGGTAGCCTGAGGTGTTTGTCACCACGTCGCGCCCTGCAGAAATCGTGCGTGGCGCGGCACGATGGGGTGGCACAGAGGGTTTCCGTGCCTGCTCAGGGCAAGTGGCGAGTCCCGGGTGCTTTGCCACACAAAACCCTGATAGATGCCACTCTAAAATAAAGCGCTTCTAACAAAACAAAACAAACAAAAAAAATCAGTGAAGAGAGGAGGGGGGGTGGGAAAGGTACCTGCGGATTATCTCCTTGCTGAGTGTTTGCAGCTCCTTTTTTTTACCTCCCCGCTCCACGCACCAGGGTGCTTGGCAGCCCCCAAATCTCTAGAGAGGGTGGGTAGTGAGTTTTCCCCTCCACCCTCTGCTCCCCAGACTACATTTCTGTCAGACCTTACATATCCTCTTTTTTTTATTGCTTTGGGACTTGTATCTGCCTTTGTCTTGTACCTCTTTGCTCCCCAACAAGGGGACTGGGGTTGCACCCCGGGCTGTGGGGGAGATTCCTGCTGGAAGGAGAGTGCCTTGGACCCCCCAGGAGGAAGAAGGATGAGAAGGACCAGGCTGGGGATGCCGAGCATTACCCCACTGGAACAGGGATGAGGCACACGCAGGGAAGGAGGGAGGGCGGCCGGGGAGGAAAACTGATCCTGAAGTTTCCATCATGTGAAATTGAAGCGCATGTGCCTATAATGAAATATTTCCTCCCATTTCATGGCAGCTCAGTAATTCCTGATGGCAGGGAGCCTGGGAAAACAGATCCCCCTGCTCCCACCCACAGCGCCTGACCGCACGGGCAGGACAAACAAGGGCTTCGTTCTGCCGATTCCCCACCTTACAGCACCCTCCCAACCCAGCCCCACAGGGAGCCCTTCTTCTCCTCCTCCTTCTTCCAGTAAAGGGAAATCCATATTTCCAAGGGTATTCCAGTGCAGGGCTGCAGCAGCTTGGCCTCCTCACCAGCAGCACCCGTGTCCCCGGGGCTGTGACCCACCCCCGGCAATAGCCACTGCTTTCATTTACTTTTGAATTATGTGGTTTTTCCAGCTCCTCTAAATTTAATTAAACTTTGACCAAAATTCTAAGCAGGGAAAGAGAATAGAAAAGGGGGTTTGTGCCAGAACAAGCACAGTAATAATATTAATAATAACAAAAAGCAACAACGAGCCCTTAAACACTTATGGGATGGGTTGTAGGAGTTCAGGCTACCAGGCTGAGTCAGGCAGAGGACTGGGAGTCCTCAGGGCCCTTTGAAATGCTCCTGACACAGGATGGATGCAGCTGAGGACACCAGAAAGCTGCTGTAGCCTCAGATTTCAGTCTGGAATTGCATTTTCCTAGCAAAGATAAGCAAAACACAAGTAAACTGGAACAGAAATAGGCAGATCTGAGGATCAGATTGAAATCCAAACTGTGCCTGGGAGGAAGAAGCTCAGATGGGAAGCTGGACCAGTTTTTGCAAGTCATGAAAGAGAAGTTCAATTCAAGGTTCCAGCAACAACCATCATCAAGTCCTAATTATTTCGTTTACCCATTTGTGTTATGGCAACACCCCAGACCTGAACAAAACCCCTGTGATAGTAGGTGATGCATCCCTTGTGTGTGGATTCTGCATCCACTCCAAGGAGTTCCTGCCCTACTGTCTTACCGGAGACATTCCCACTCATTTCAAGGGAACACAACACTGCACTGCCCCTGCCACAGGTGGCTTGCTCAGCTGGAGCCAATGAAGAGTTCTTGCCATGTGAATTTACATCTTCTAACAACCCACTCCCCACTTCTTAATATAAAACAAGTCTTTTTCCTTGTTTTAAATGAAGCACATATTCTTTACTTCCTTAAAGGAAAATAATAATTCTGTCCCTTCTGTTCTCAATCTGTTCCCTGCTAGTTTGATAAAGAGCTGATCAAAGAGTTTGTTCAGGCTTAGCTCCTAAGATGCTGCTAACAGGATGGAGTTAGGATCATATAAATTCCTCAGCCAGATAAATGTCCTGTGTGATCCTGTATCTGTCCCTGACAGTAGCCAGTCCCAGATGCTTCACAGGATGTGGCAAGAAAGCTTTGCCACATATGCACATGGAATTACCTGCCCACAAAGAAAGTGTACTCTCAGAGCTAACTGCTTAGATGGAATTTTAAAGTCCAGGGCATCCAGGTTTGTTAAATTTTATTAATTATTTTATTAATTTGACTTTTTTTTTGGTTTCCAGGAAAGCAGCCTCAAGGCTGTAAGTCACCTGTGGCTGCAGATGAGAAGGCACGTGGCTGTCACAGTGGTGACTCCCAAATCCAGAGGCTCTGTGGTCCTTCCACACATGGGTTTTGCTTTGTTTCCCACGTGCTGAATGTGTCACAGGAGTGGGATGCAGGACCCTGGAAGTGTCCAGCCAGCATGAGTTTGCAATGAACATTACTCATTTCTTGGTACAAAACATAATTGGGGGATTTCAGGACCTGATGCAGAACGACCAACGGGGATCATTATTGTATCCAACATTTTCCATGGTTGCTTAGGATCATAGAGACTCACGTTTATTAATGCTCTGCTGCTGATTAGATCTCAGTTTGATGAAATCATTCTGGGAAAACAAGGCAACCCAGATTAGACACAGAAGCGACCAAAAATGCTGTGAAGGAACTCAGAACACAAACTGTGAACCCCCTCCAGCTAACGGAGTCCAACAGATTGTGCTTGGGGTGCTCAGACCCCCTGTTTCAGGGACAGCCTACTCAGTTCTGGAATTAAAGAACTGCAACAAAATGAATTCAGTGAGAGTGTGTCATGGCCAGCTCCTCTTAGTAACTCTGGATGGAGGGAAACCTGGTGCATTCCCTGTTGCGAAGAGCTCTTCTGCTCTCCTTGCAGGTCTCCTTCACCCTGAGGGTATTCCCCAGGGAACACCAGCCATGGAGCCCCTTCCTCTAAGGAAAAGGAACTTCTTATTTAACAGGACTTGGCTTGAATAGCTACGATGGCTTTAAGCTGAAAGAGGGTGGATTTGGGTTGGATAATAGGATGAAATTCGTCCCTGTGAGAGTGGAGAGGCCCTGGCACAGGTTGCCCAGAGAAGCTGTTGACACCACATCCCTGGAAGTGTTCTAGACCGGGTTGGACAGGGCTCTCTGATCCTTTGAGGATGAAACAGCATCGAAAAACCTATCTGGGAATAAGCAGGAAAATTTCCTTCCCATCACCTCTTCATAGGAAAACGCAACATCCTCCAGAATCCTGCAGGCTGGGAGCTGGTGGCCTTGGAAGGCTGAGGAAGGAGTGGAATTCAACCTGCCTCTTGAACATTATTGGAGGAACCTCCCAGATCTTCTCCTATATCCCATCCCATTCCCAGGTCTATCCTTTACAGTAAAATGTTTTTTCCAGGAGCATTTTCCCTTTTCCCACACCACCAGCTCAGAGCAGACTCCTGGCTAAGAATTCCAAGAAGAAGGAAAGCCACTCCAGCACTGGAGTTGGACAGCAGTGCCTGCAGGCAGCATCACGGCTCTAATAACAAAGAACTAAAACTAATATGCTTAAAAGACACAACTTACACTTTTCTTCGTTATTTTTATTTTTTCAAACGTGAATTCAAATACATTTTGCCTTTACAGCACCCACTTCTGTTGCTGGGAGGGATCTTCTCCACAGTGTTGGCTCATCTTCTTATAGAAATGCCTTTAAAAGCTCACAAGGAAGCAAAGAGCAGCTTTCCAAAAACACACTTTTGCCCTTGTGGAGCATCATCCCTCTTCCCCTCAGGCTTCAGGGGAGGGTGATGCCATGTCTGTGATATGTGTATTTTGACTCACCCCTGTCTCCCATTCAGTAAATACTCTCAAGAGAAAATACTCTTCAAAGAGGAAAAGTCCAGTTCTTTATTTCTCTTTTTTTTCCCCAGTTGCTTTCCCAACCTCCCTGTTTTCAGACTTTCCGAGTTTGAAGCATCTCTTTATTTGGTGGTTTACTGGAAAAGCTGTTCAGATCTATAAACAAAAGTAATTCTTCCTGATTTTATCTTTCTCCATTTTATTGTTTCCGGTTGTTGTTCATTTTGGA
Source organism: Formicarius rufipectus (assembly GCA_013399695.1). Taxonomy (NCBI): domain Eukaryota; kingdom Metazoa; phylum Chordata; class Aves; order Passeriformes; family Formicariidae; genus Formicarius; species Formicarius rufipectus. Next base: position 204,083 of record VXAU01001886.1, on the reverse strand, counting down.
TGATACTTTTACAGGGACTTTCCAAAGATGAGAATCTAAAGTGATACAAAAATGCATCTGAATAACATCCAGGAATAAAAGTGGGGGGTAATTAGAAGTGCATGAATACCTTTTACTGGAAAAAAGTGAACCATGCAAGAAAAAAGTCAGGCTGGATATAATCAGCCAGGGAGAGCTCACCCTGAGGGCGACCAGCTACTGTGCTTGGGCATTTTGACGTCAGAGCAAGACTCGGGGAGAAGAGCATCAACCCAAAAAATTCTTAAACGTCTCATAAAAAGGACTTCCAAGCCTTAAAGTTTACCTGTTTCTCCCCTACAGACTTGGTACTTGGTCTGCTGAGTGATATTCCTCCAAACACTGCTTCATTCAGCCCTTGGTATGGCAATTTTTTGTTCCAGGATTCATTATAATCAAGATTTAAAAGCACGGTTTGACAGCATATTGATTTTCCTCAACCCAATCCTGTATGGGGGAAAGGAAATGCCTTCAATCAATTTGGAAGCCTATTACGAATCCCTGGGCCAAACCCTATAGATTCAGTTACAGCGTCCCTGGTATTTTTTGCTTTCCCATTCCTTCTTTCACATTCCCCACTTAAGAAATGTCCATCTGATTCCTGTAGGCTGCATCCACGAGTTTCTCTGTCTTTTTATAACCCTTCCAAAGGAAAGGGCTCACGTCATTTACTTATCAGATGGGACAGCACAGTTGAATTTCCATCAGGAGCTCACCCTGCTCGGAGGAGAAGTGCTGCAATTCCACGAATAGGATGGATTGGGAGGCTCTGTGAGAGGCAGACCAGACAGGATGAGCCTGTGAGCGTCTGAGCAACAGCTCCAAACCCAAAGCATCAACGTGATTCCCTGTTTTTTCCCTTGCTCCCAGCAGCATTCCCTGTTCATCCCATAATGCCCCAACAGCAACCCCTGCCCTGGAGCCCTGGCAAAGACCTGAAGAGGCAGCAGCTGTTGCACAGTGGCACATGGACAACCCTCATATCAGTCTGCTTTGCCAATGGAGCTGGGCTGCAGATTTGCCTTCCTTTCCTTTGTTTTCTCCACAGTGAAAGAGCTTAAGTCCACCAGAAGCAACAAACAACAAATATGCCTGAAATAAGAGCAATCAAACCTGGTAAATAATCACATGTCTATAAACCTGAAGGGGAGGAAAGAAGTATTTAGGGGTATAACATACACCCCAGCAAGGTTTCAGTGCTGTTGGATGCAACCCTCATCTCACTCCACAGTACAGCAGAAGATCAGCCCCTCACATCTGAACCATTTTTTTGGCATTTTGGCTCCTCACCTGGTGAATTGGGGATCTTCCCTCATCCCCAGCACCACTACGTGCACCTACCCAAGGGCTTAGAAGTCATGGTTTGAAAATCTGGTCAAGTTCTTTTGTGTTTGAAACTTGCTCATATTTATGGCAGAAGTTTATGGGCAAACAGGATGGTTTAGCTGCCCCTGTAAATTCCTACACATGTGATTTATCAGCCCTTATAGAGACACAGTTAAACTGCAGGATTATCAATAATCCAATTAAACTAAACAATATCAGTTCTAAAGGTGAGAAGGGGGAAGCAAGTCTGTAGGAGGTTTTGGGTTACACGAGGTCACTCCAGAACCCATCTGGATGCCAGCAACAGTGAAATCAACCTCAATTTATGGCTCATCAGTGATTAATTAGGTCCCACCTTGAAGGCTGTAGGTACCTTCACCCAGTCCCTGAGCAGCACAGAAATGAAATATAGATGGCACGTGTGGGAATGGGGATATTTCCAGCTGCAGTCCGTGGTGGCAGTGCCAGGGCAGGGCTGGTGCTTGAGCACAGAGGTCTGCAATGGATATGGAATCCCACGTTCACCTGGGCAAGGCAGCTCTTCTGCAACTCATTACCCAGCTGAGATCATGAATGGTGCAGAGCTATTTCCCAAGCCTTCAGGTAAATAAAGCCTTCAAAAGCACCAAAACCCAGCTGCTCTCTTTCCTCACATCCCAAGGCTTTCTTTAATAAATCCCATACCAGAAAAGTGGAGAGCAGAGCTGTTTTCTGCTTTTGGAATCTTTCAGCCATGCTCTTCCCACTACTTTTTTTCCAGAGACTGGGAGGGCCACAAGCCAGGTCTTCTTGTGCCTTTTCCGCAGAGAGGAAGGGATTCTTTGTGGAAGGACATTAAAAATGTGATGCCCCTGAAGGAATGACCATGTCAGGAGGACAGGACTGAGACACCAAAGGGCAGTGGTCCTTTTGCTTGCAGGAAGTCACAAGCTGCTTTGGGAGGCTGTCTTGGAGGCGGATTTTTGCAGAGCTCCCTAATGCCACCCCTTTGGATGGCAGCACTGCCAGATATTCCATCTCTGCCCCTCTGAGCACTCCAGCTCCGTTGCAGAAAGACCCATTTGCTCGGGGGAAAGCATTAGGATTTCTATAAACAGAGATTAAATATGCCTCTGGGTGACAAATGCCCACGTCAGGCCCCAACTGCCAAGTGCCAAACTGGCATCCTGTCTCCAGGAAGGCACATGTGTAAGGCATTTGCACTCATGGAATTGCTGTACTTTTATGGTCATGGACACGGGAGGCTTTAAACACTCTGGATTTCTGTGCATTAAGACGTGTTGGCTCAGACATCCCTCAAAGGTGCTCCAGAGGGGCACATGGCAGGGCTGGCACAAAGCAGAGATGCTGCGTGCCCTCAGCTGTGCCATCCATCATCAAGGAGCTAAGGGGGCTTCTCATACATCGGTCCTTGATCACCCGAAGAATAAATAAATACTGCCTGTGATTTCAGGCCTGCATCATTAGGTGGTCATGGCAGAGGCAGAGATGCCCTGGGTTTCTGTGGGAAACAGTATGGAAATGGTGTCTTACAGGATAAAGGGAGAAATTCCTGGGAGGATATTCCAAAACCATGGAAAAATGGCTTTGAACGTCACCACCTTCCACTGCTGAGGCAAAGCCAAGCGTTGAATCAGAAAAGCAAAAGCCAAACCACTGCCAAAAGAAAGGTGACTGATGGTTACTGGAATATTGGGCCACATTACATTTCTGTTCTTCAGAAATGTGTAGGAAAAATGATGGAAATGCTCTATATTAAGTAGTAAAATTTGAGTGAGCAGAGCCCCGTTTTGCCTCCTGATTTGGAAAGGACTGTGGCAACCCCTAAAATACACAGACTACCAGAAAATTACCTTTGCATGTCTCACACTCACTTCCCTAAGGAATACCATGGCTCCGTAGGTGTTTGTGCCTGCTTTCTTTGAAGGAAAAGGTAAAACTTGTATTGACACAACTGAAAGCAAAGCCGAGCCCATTAACTGCAAACTCTCACAGGAAAACCCATGTGCAGTTCTCCGTGCTCTTCCAGCCAAAATCCTTTCAGCACGCACCTGCTTTCTGTTTGTTTTGGTGAAAACATGGAAAAGCTCTAACTTTACTGGAGAATAGTTCTGATTTCTCTAAAAAAAATTAAAAAAAAAAAATAAATTAAAAAATCAAGCAAAGCATTGGTTACTGATTTATTTCCCTCCTTTGGGTTTTAGTGGGGGATCCATAAAATCCTTTGGTTGAGCCAGCTCCATTTATTGCCAGTATTATGCTCAACTGAACGAAGGTCCTGAGTGTTTTGTTTGTTATTCTGAGTCATATCACAAACATTTTAGCAAAAGGTCCAAAGAATTACAGGGAACACAGAGAAGCCAAAATCACCAGATGGAGAAAAGCACATCTTAAGGGGATGACATTTGGCATGAGAAGCAGAAGAGAATTAGAGTTTGGTTTGATCTGCCCCATATTATATCACTGCTTGTACTTTGAAGGAAATTGTTGAGGTTGAACTAAAATAAAGATCAAGTTTTAGAGCATTTTATCCTTATATATTCTTTTGGGACCCCACATCTTTCAGTATGCAACCTATTAATTACAAATACATACACACACTCACATCCAATTTGATTATTTGAGCTTCATCTGACCCTTCAGAGAGAACCAGATGAAAGTAATAATCAGTTAATTCAGCTACAAAGCAAAAATAAATTAAAAAAAAGAATCAAAGCTAGATAAACATATCATGTTCTCACGGAAAACAACAACAAAAGGGGCTGAACTGGCAGATGAATTAACAGAGCTCTTCCACACCTCTGTCAAAATGGGATGCTGGAATCCACTGATGATGAATGACATTTAGTGGGGACCATGATGCTCTCCTTGGACACATGGGAGGCAGAGGATCCTGGTGAGGTGCTGGCATGGGAACAAGGCAATGATGCTCAAGGAAATTTGGGTTGGTTTCTGCCTAACAGGACCTGCCAGCCCTCAAAATTAGGTTGCTGATGCTGGAGCCTTCCACAAGCTTCCATGTCATTTTCCAGCACGGAGGAGCCTGAGGAGAGCTAAGGGCAGAGACATGTTTGCCAAGAGCAGCCTTTGGAGATGGAGACATCACATCCCGAGCATTCCAGGGCTCACTTCTCAGTCCTGCCCTGATCCAAACTGGCAGGAGAAAGAGAAACAGGGACAAGGAAGGGACTTTCTGGAAGAATCCTGATTTAATTAGTCTTTCTGTTGGATGGAAGTACTTTCCTAAAGAATTCAGAGCACTTATCCAGACCAAGGAGAATTTCTGGCTCTTTTAGACAACAAAATTAAGTTGTTCCATTGGTTGGTGCAAAACATCATTGCTTAGTTCTAAAAATGTCAACCATTTCCTTGATTCACAGAGTTATGAATCAGATTTGTCTGGGGGGGTTAATCATATTATGATATTTAATATGATTACTAAAACACCTGGGGATGTTATACTGGTAAAGCGTTAGTGCTTAAGGGAAAAACTGTGATTCCCATGCTGTTGTGGGGCCACAAAAGTATAATTTCTCAAAAAAAATATGAATGATGGTGCTGGACTTGACTACCTACCACCTGAAAGAGGAATAACTACAGGGAGACCACCTGAAGGCTGAGTAAATCCAGAGTTTTGCTGAGGATAAGGAATTACAGTGCCTGCAGAGCTTGGCCAACATACTTTGAAATTTCATGCATAAATAACTGCCCAAAGTTGTTGTTAAGCTGAAAACTGTTCTCACCATAAATTCCAGGGAATGCAGGAGAGCCTACAAGGGAAGAGCTGAGGAGGCCAAGTATCCCATGACATTTTTAACTGCTCAGAATCAATTTTGAACTCATCATGAAACCCACAAAGAGAAACCAGGGAAAATGAGCCTTTAAGAATCGAGAGAAATGTGCAAATTAAAAAGAAAAGCATGCACCTCCAGTAAAACCCCAAATTCAGCAATAACCTAATGCTCTGTGAAGTTATTTCCCCTTCAGTCATGTACACTTGGCCCTCATCAATTTTTTTAGTCTCAGATCAGGTTCAGTATGTGCTAATATCCAATGTTTTCGGTGAAGTGCACTGAAGCTGCACACAACAGGCCATGGAAGCAGGGCTGGATCACAGCCCATGTCATAAGCTGTTGCTTTCTGTGGCTTTATTATTTCTGCAGCACCAACTTTTTCAAGGACAAGGCTTGACGTTGTGCAGAAGCCCATCTGCAAATGGAAGTGGGTGATGCTTTCTGTTACAGGGGAGTCTGGTAGTAAAAAAGGGATGCTGAGGGCTGACACCAGCCCCCAGCAGATCTTCAGCTGGGGCTGTTTCACTTGTGGAAGGACGATGTTTTTATGCATTGCAAGAATCCTGGCACAAATCAGGACTTGTGTGTTGTATGGATGTCTGGTAAGTCTTCCCTGCCACAGTTTATGGTTCAAGACCCCTCCTGCACACACTAAATCAACGGGGCTGTGCATGGTTGGAGGTACAAATACATGTTTGGGGGGGGATATGGATCCTCATTGTGTAGGAACATCACCCATACTGAGATATCTTCAGCCACGAACTTGAAATTAAAAAAAAACCCACAGTGACTTTGCACTGCACTTTCTGTCGGCAAGTCCATCAGCTGAGAAACCCATATTTGGCTTGGAAACTCCAGTTCTGCAGAAAACCCACATGAGGTCACCAAGCAAACCTGGCCTTTGGCTTCCAGAGAGGACCCACAACCATTCCCATGGACCAGGACAGTCCTGGGCATTGCACATTGCAGTGAGTCATAACAGTGTTGGGGAAGAAGGAGGCAGCAGCAACATTTTTGGGTCAAGAACCCATCAAACCAATTGTTTCTGCCCATCTTTGAGACTGTTTGAAGATGAGATACACAAACAACAACAAGAAAATGTTTTTAATCTGGACTGTCAAGTATGGATGGATATTTGTGGTGAGGGAGAAATTTGCCACCCACTGCAGTTGCTTTGGTGTACAATTTCTGCGGTTGCTCTTTATTCAGTCACTGAAAGGAACTGACACAAAAACAAATGCCAAGCTATAAAGTGGGATTTCCAGATAATGCATTATTTCTTAAGGGAATAAAAAGAAAAACACTGGATCACTCTTGTTGCCTGTTTCATTGACCTTTTCGTATTTTCCAGCATTTTTGCAGGATCCTCTATTATTTTGCTGTGATTATGGAGAAGACCCCAATCCTCTCATCTGTCCTCACATAGGTCCACGTATCAGGATCAGGTCACCACTCAGTAGCACCACAGGCCTGAAGCAAACCAAAACCAAAAGCAAAGATCATTGTTAGTGATACAGAAACCTCAATGCCTCGTCTCAAGACTTGGTTCAGCAACCAAAAATTTGGATTCTGGTTTACGTGAATCAGCCAAGAGCCTCCTGAATTTGTGAAATTCAGCTGGAGTTTCTGGAACTCTTAGAAGGAAACAGGGATGGAGAGATTTGGCTTTTTTATCTGTAACTTTCCATAGTCCCAGGAGTAAACAGGGCCTTGAGGGTGGTGGGGTGGGGTGGGGTGGAGGAACTGCAGAGCCACAGTTTTGAGCGATGATGTGAGACCGTGGTGGTGGCAGGAGGTGCAGGAGACTTAAGGCTCTCTTTGCCTTGATGTGTCTCCCCAAACTTTTACCCCTTCATTTAGGTCTATAAAGAGGAGTGTGTTCCAAGGTTTGCTACAGAGTTTGGGGGCTCAGGTGTTGTTTGATTTATGGTTCTGGTCAAGAAATCTTGAACATTTCAAAGCCACGGTGCTGCTCTCCAAACCCAGCACTATGTCATGCTTCTCCAAAGCCCACCCAAAAGTTCACACTGTCAGTCCTCACACCAAACCACCCAAAAAAATCCATGCAAAGAGCATGATCCAACCCTTGACCTCACCTACACGCCTTTGAGGAGGGAGCTGTGAATTACAAGGTCTGCTTCCTCATGCCTTGCTTGGCACAAACCTTTTGAAGGCACTTCCTTCGCCCCTTTTCTCCCTCAAAAAGGCCACCAAAGCCATGGCCTCATCCCCAGAACACTCAAAACGGGCAATGTGCTGGCTCAGAGGCTGGATTGTTTCTCGGTGAGAGTTGGAAGGTTTGTAAGAGAACATTCACATGTGCTGGGAGCAGAATTTCCTTCCAGAGGGTTGCATGAGGTTTCTGACCACTGTATCTGTGTGTTCCTCAAGATGACGTATCGTGTTACTAATTCCCCTAATTGCATGTCTGGGCTAAAAACAGACTGAGTTTTCCTAAGAAGTTACATTCTTAATAACATTACTTAAAACACTGTGGTAAATTCAAGTAAATTTTGAAGCAATGCACGTAGGTTATAAATCAGGATATAGATGCAGATAATGTTTACCTTAAGCTTGTTTATCTGACTCTGCCACTCATTTGTTCTGTGCTTTGCCAAAATGCAGCAATACAAGACAGAGTGGCTGGAATAGATTCAAACCTCCCTTCTTCAGGCTCCTACTGCGTGGAGCATTTCCAGGAGTGCAGTGCCCCAAAAATAACCGTATATAATACACAAGAAAAAGCCCAGCTGAAAAATGGACAACCAGATCCAGCTTCCCCTTCTCTTTAAGAGCCCCAACGTTGTGCCATGGTGAGGCAGATTGGCTCCCAATTGAATACACATTTGAAGAAGGTCCAGGAGCAAAGAACCTCAGGGAAATCTTGGATGCAGAAGAGCTCTTAGTGATGTGCCTCCACATGGCGTGTCAGGGACATACAACCCTACCTAAATGCATTTTGAGAACTTAAGAGATTATTTTAGGTTAAAACGTTCTTGTCTCACCAGAAGCAATTCCCTGGAGAGCCCCATGAGATGGTCAGTGCAGGAGGTGGGGGCTGTGAGACGTCCCTGAGCCGCCGCCGCGCCGGCTCCATCCCCTCCCACGGGGACCAACGGGACGATGTGGGGCTGAGTCATCTGTGGGGAGGACACAGCCTTGGCAGTGGAGAGCGAGAGGCATGGAGGCACTTGACATAGAAGTGAAGCAATCTGGAAGGTGGAGTTATTGAGGGGAGTGGGTGTTGGTTTTTCCAAATCAGATTTTTTTTTGTTGTTTTTTTAAGCTGTGAATGTCAATCCTGCAATTTCCACAGAGGTCAGGAAATGACACACATGTGCATTGTTGTCACCTCCAGAAGGAGAGGGGAGGCTGCCTTTGGCCATGGCCCAGCAGCAGTGAACACGCACTTTTGGGAAGAGCATTATCTCACCACTGAAAGGCCACTTGCAGAGGGGAGCAACTTGCTTTTCTCTTTTTAATGCCAGCATTTTCACTAGAGCACCAGGAAAACAAGGAGACATGGAGAAACTCTCCTTTGGAAGTTGAAGGAAAGTATCGTCCAGGAGGCATCTTGCCCAGGGTGGCATCTGGGGGGAGATTTTCAGTTATTCTCCCCATTTCCCTTTCCCCGTGGCATGGGTAACAGCACCCGAGGTAAATTCTCTGATGGATTCAGGAACAACTTCTTCAAAGAAAGGATTGTAAAGCTTTGGAACAGACTGCACAGGGAGGTGGCGGAGCCACCACCCTGGAGGTGTTCAAGGAATGGCGGGACGTGGCACTCAGTGCTCTGATCTAGTTGAGGAGGTGGTGATGGATCCCAGGGTGGGCTCGATGATCTTGGAGGTCTTTTCAAACACAAAGATTCCACGATTCCATGGATGCCATCTTCTTCTTCCAGTGATGGATGAGTCAAAAGATCACCAGGAAACATGACAAATCACCAAAGGTTTGCTCTGACACCGGTGCTGGGTATTCACCAATCATGGGGAACCAGCTGCGGTTTCCACCACCAGACTTTGTAGCAAAAGTGCCAAACTCTGTGTAACGCTGAACACCAACCCTCCCATGGGGTTCCCAGAGACCAGTCCCCATCCAGACACCTCCAGCAGTGGAACAGTGGCACGTGGAGTGGCACAACAAGGAGCTGTGAGCTGGCAGCTCCAACCACTGAACCATTTCCCAACTCTCATTGCCAAAACCAGGGACAATCTATGGATGGGTTTGTGGACCTCCAGTGTATTGCTGATGGAAATAGATGGCTCCTGGCAACATCTTCCTTTCCAGGGCATTCTCTTTCCATCCACCCTCTGCTGGACTCCACCAATGGAGACAACCTGCATTTAAGCACTAGTGATGAATGTAATTATCCAGGATTTTTGTCCCTTGGGCAGCTTAGGAGGCAGCAGAGGAGGGAAGGAAAATATCCCACTTTTAGATACTTGAAGTACCTCAGGTGTGATGCCCCTGGAACAGCCCCTGCCATTCTGGAGTAATGACCTGATTGCAACACATGGGACAAAAGCTGCTTGCATCACTTCCCAGCAGAACATACTATTCCTCTCCTGGGTCCTGAACACTTTAAGCCTTGAAAAAGTGGATTCTTAAATTTTTTTAAGATACGAAGTTTATGAACACTTGGCATTTTCATTGTCTTGGCCTTGGTTTGCGTTTTGGGGGCAGTGCTGCCCTTGGGGAGAGTTTCCCTCCACCACAAACCAAGTCTTGCTTTGTTGAGCTCCAGGATGCAACCTCATAAAGTTGTGAAAGACACTCATCCTGTGTACCCTTAATTAATGGCACACATCTTTAATGAGTTATGCGCCCCTTTTTAATCCCAAATTCACCTCACATTCACTCCAAACTGTGGCAAGCCCTTGGCTCATTTTCCATCGATGATCCAGGGCAAAGCAGCAGCTGTGGCACAGGGTCCTAGTAAAGGGGTGGCACAGTAGGTGATAAAATTTACCTGCCCCACTTCCCTGGCTTTCCCTGCCACTTCTGGAAGCAGCTGGGTTGTGGTATCTCCCAAAGCAGTTCCTAAAACTCTGAGGGAATATTGATACCAGATGGGTAACTGTGGGAGGCATTTTGTGGGCTGGAGATGCTTCCTTGAGATGTCTTCTACATTTCCCTGCCTCTGTTTCTAAAATAAGAGATGCAAAACCCTAAGAGAAAACCTCTTGACCACATTTCCTGGGGTTTTTTCCCTTCCCACTCTCCTGGCTCCTTCTCTGTTCCATTTTCTCCTGAATTCACCCCATTTTCTCAGCTCCTGTGACGTGGTGAGAGTTAACTTCCCCCAGATATCCAGCCAGGGGTGAATTCCTCCCTCTGCCATTTGCAGGTGTCTTTCCCTTCCTCAGCAGTAATTTTTCTTCTTCTGAACCACAATTTGTGATACCTGAGATCTTCCTAAAAAGCCCACTGCCAGCCCTGCTCATCCTGAAAGCCTCAGGTGTCCAAGAAACACAGCAGAGAGTTGGTTCCTACCTCTAGTTTTAATCATTGTTGCACAGTATTTAATAAAAGGGCATTTTTCTGTAAGGGATTGAGCTGGGGTGGCAACAACACACTGCCGGAGACAAGTTTGGAGTGTGAGGTCAGATATTTTATCAAATTGAATCTGGGAGATGTTGAACAAAACTCGAATGGCTTTAAGGTTCAGGGGCCTTCCAAACTCCTTTTTTCTTTCTAGTCATGGCACTGAAAAAGAGCCATTTGTTAGAAAAACAGTGTCAGGGAAGTTACATGTGACATTTGCCAATGTTACATCATCAAAGCTAAATCTCTGACAGATCTGTAAACAGCAACTTTTCATATAAATGTCGAGGAAACCTCGAGCATGTGCCTTTCAGCACAGTGTTTCTGTGTTTGCAGTGGGGAGAAAATGCTTGTGAAAAGGTGAGATCTCACACCGAGGGGCTCAGATTGTTCTTTACAGGTTTAGAATTTACATCAGAAAAATTGTAGTTTTCATTTAAAATCAGAATTAAAAGTTCCAGCCTAGGGCAGGTTTCCATTGTGCATGGAGAACATACGTACTCCTCCATTCCAGATCTTGGGAGTGAGGTGGGATTTGGCTGTGAAAGGCAGTCTCACTTCCCAAATAGTGTCCTGGGAATTACCTTTTGGAGGTGTCAAGGAACATCCAGGAGATGTGGGGTGAAATAGCTCCTTCTTCCCCCAGTGCTCTGACAGATTCCAGGAGGGACATTCTTGAGGTAGACTGGCGGTGAGAAGTGGGTTAAAGCCACCCTTTTCCTCTCCCAGGTCTCTCCCATGACTCTTCCAACGTTTCATTGATAGGGAACCAAACTAGGGTCCTGCTCTGCACATGCCAGTCCTGCAGGAGAGGGCAGGACTTGGCTTGTTCTGCTTATCCGAGGATTGGGTACATTTTAATTTGAATAAACAGGAGTTCAAGATATTACAAAACCCTTCCAGGAAACTGAGCACGAGCAGCTTACGTCTATTTTCTATTTTTGCCTCCCTAGCAATCTGCTTTCCCTACTCATCCTCTGTTCTGGATTCATTTAAATACTAGCTAAGAAAATTCTTTCTCTCCAACTCTGACACCAGAGCCAATACCTAAACATTGCATGTGAACCTGCACTGTAACTAAATGGATGATGCCGAAAACACTAATCTGTGCCATCTTTCTGAAGTTTTTGCTGCTGTTTTCCCTCTCTGCAGGACACACACACCCAGCTTCTCCTGAAGAAGAGGTGAGGTTTTATTCTATCCTTTTTTCTGTCCAAGACAGAGTAACTTTAAGCTCCCACTGCTCTGCAGAAGCACCCAAAGGACGTGATGATGCCTCAAAGGGTTGTGTCCAGAATGCTCAGAATGACTTTCCATGGGCTGGTGAGACCATATGAGAAATCCTGCTGAACTGCTGTTGAAGTGACAGACCCTACACAACAGCAGATTTTCACTTCATCTATATTTATACCAAAATGGAAACAAAATGTGCTTTAAAGTAAACAATAGTATTTCCAGAGCCGGGCTGATTTTCTTGGTTTGGTAAGTTCCCAACCAAAGGTTTTCACACTGTGGGCAACAATGAAAAGGTAAAGCAGGGAGAGCAAAACTCCAGACTGACTGAAGTCAGTGGGAAAATTTTACCCAAAAATCTTTATTCATTGAGGTGAATAGCATGTGGGAACTGCAAAGCTTGTGGCTCAGATATCTGCTCTTCCCTTGCCCGTTGAAGCTGGTGTCACAATCGAGGCTAAAAACCCACACCAACATCTATTAAACTGCAAAAGTTTCAAACACTTGAAGTGCTGAATTATTGGAGGAAACCTCATGTCAAGATGAACCACATACTTGCACGGTTTGTAGTCTGGTGTTTGCTTCCTTACTTTATTTGCACAGACCTAAGAAGGGACAACTTGCCCTGGTGAGCAATTATTTATATGGACTTATTTACCCAGAACCAATTAAATCAACAACCTCTGAACGTCATTGCAGAGGTTGTCGGGTTTTTCCCCTTCGTCATATGAGGAAGGTGATAGAGCAGATGTGACCACAGAGTGTGTCATCAGGAGTATTTGGTTACGGCGGATTTTGGTTGCAGCAATTCCATCAGGCTTCCCAAGGCAAGAGGGAGCAGAGGAATCAGCTCCCTGAAGGGGCAGAACCTGGAGGGGAGGAGAGCTGAGAGAGTAAGTCTCCTGTGAGGAACACCAGAATGGGCTGTGGTTGTTGAGCATGGAGAAAAGGAGGCTCAGGGGGGACCTTCTCTCTTTCCACAACTCCCTGACAGGACGGGAGAACCTGTCAGGTTGTCCTTCCAGGTAACCAACAACAGGATGAGATGACATGCCCTCGAGATGGACCAGGGGAGGTTCAGGTTGGACATCAGGAGGAGTTTTTTCCCAGAAAGGGTTGTCAAGCACTAGAGGGAACTGCCCACAGAGGTGGTGGAATCCCCATCCCTGGAGGTGTCCAAGGAATAACTTGACGTGACACTCAGTGCTCTGGTCTGATTGACAAAGAGGTGATCAGTCACAGGTTGGATGTAATGACCTTGGAGGTCTTTTCCAACCTAAATGATTCTGCAATTCTAAGAAGAAAGGGCAAAAGAGAGTTGGCCTATTGATCTATGGGAATGTCCTCCCTGATCACCAGCAGAAAGCCAGCAGGTCGGACAGGGTGTGTGACTATAAAAGAAACATTTTCCTTGGATAACAGAAAACAGCACCTGCTTTTGCAAGGTTTGATTGCTGGTACAGATGATACCTTTGACTGCCCTTGCAGCTTCCATGGAAGGCCGTCCCCAGGCTTCACATTCGTCCATCAGTACTATGAGGTCACAGGGAAGGGTCCCATAGGCATCTGTCCCACACCTCAGGCAGGAACTGTTGCAAGCAGCTCAAGGCTATGAACAGTGATCTAAGAAAGATTTAGCTCCCCCAGAACTCTGTCTAAATCCAATGGAACATCAGGATTTACCAAAATCACTTAAAAATGGAGTGTCACCCTAGGAGGAACATACAGTTGGTGTGACTTTGCCAGTGGCTTGAATCAGAGTATCCCTGTGCTCATCGTGCTGTGGAGTGTGACCTGGACAAAACATTCTGGAGGAGATTTTGGTGGCTTCTTGATATCAGAAAAATCTCATGATCCCCACCCTCGGTAGCTTGAAGGACCCAAAACACCTCTTTGGTTTCAAATCTCATGTGAACCTGGTGAGCCTCCTTCCTCATTCTGGTCAGGAGGCAGGAATTTCTGTGGAAAATCCCTGTCTATGTAGATGGCAAGGAAGCCATGAGAAAAATAGAGATAGTAATAACAAAAATAAACTGGTGATTATGCAAGGATGCAGGGGGTTGGCCACCTGTAATACCTGCAGAAGAGTACTGGGAAGGGTGCTGTGACCCAGGGCCAGGCTCTATAGGAATCATCTGCCCTATGGTTTCTTGATGCCCCCTCCTTACTCATCCCTCTGATGCTTCAACACATCCTGCACCCTGGACTTTCCAGCGTGGCTTCAGCTGGAGTGTAGGCTGGGGTGCAGGGCACGGCATCACATACGTGACCCCAAACATCATCTCCACGCCAGAGGGTTTGGGGAAACATGACTAAGGCCCTGTGCCTGCCAACATGTGTGTTGGACAAGCCTGAGGGTGAGCAGAGTCGCTGTATCTTGAGGTCATAACACGAGAAATCAGCATGGCTGGTGGCCACTGCCTCGTTCCACATGCGGGGAAGCAGCTGCCCGAGCGAGCCAGGCACTTTCCAGCCCAAAAGGAGACACATTTTCATCCCAGGCACCTCCCAAAGTCTGCAGCCCTCCCTTCCCTCCTCAGCAGCACCCTCACTGCAGTTATCATTGGCCTGGGCTCACTTTTTGCCTCTGACTTCAGCCAGCCATCCTTCAGGGCATTGCTAAATTCAGATACGCATTTATTATCCTTAAAAATGTGGGAAATAGGACGGGTTGTAATTTCCCAAATTACTTTTCTTCTCACTAACAGAAGCTGGCAGCAAATATATTTAAAGTGTAAATATTTAAATACTTACTTGCAAGCACAATTACCTTTTTTTTTGTCCGTGGCTTGATTCATTCAGAAGCTATAAATACCTACTCAGGAAGCAAACGTCTGCCCTGGGTTTTGGGGAGCAATTTTAAAACCCTCCTTGGCTGACAGACTTAAAAATTAAAACAAGGGTTAATAATTCTAGCAGGGTTTCCCCCTGCTTATTTTAAATCAGAAAACACATATGGATATGAAATAAAACACATTGTTTTCTGACATGCAAAAATATCTCTGTGTCCAAAAAGGACAATACTTGTTTATAAGACACAGATTAACGTCGCGAGGTTCATTTAGCCTTTAGCTTTTCCCTTGGCTTCTTCTGAGCATGAAATCATTCCCTTGAATGCCTGAGAAATGAACAGGCTGCAGCATTTTTATTTGTTTTGATGAGCAGAAGGCAAGGGAAAAAAGTTCCTGCCCGCCATCAAGGCAGAGAAATCACTGTCGCTTCTTTTCCCCGCGCTGGCCGTAAAATGTACAGAAATGTAAAGCAATAAAAATTTTATTAGGGGTTGTTTTCATAATGTTTACCAACCTCATGCCTCCATGACGCTTTCCAGGAGATAGTATTTTCATAGGGCTTCTCTCAGTTGACTGAGAGAATTTTAGGGTTTTTCAGCACAGTGGGTTTTTGCTTTGCAATCCCGAGCTTTTTCGGCAATCTGCTCCCCAGATTTCTTCCTCTGACCCTTTGGCTTCACTGTGAGCTTTTGTTCATGTAAATGTAAATTATAATGGCCATGATAAATGTAAATTACAATGTAGATGATAAATATAATGGACCTGTAAAATATCATATGGATGCAAAATACAATGTAGATGTAAAGTATCACATAGATACAAAATACAATGTAGATGTAAAATATAATGTAGATATGTAATATCACGTAGATGTAAAATGTAATTTAAAAATGAATGTAGATGTAAAATAGAACATAGATATTAAATATCATGTAGATGTAAAACACAACCTTTGCATCTTATGGACAATTCAAAAGTATAAATTGGGGAAATAAACGTTGAAAAGCTTTTCCAAGAAAATAGCAAAATTATCAATATTGTTATTACATATTATTTTACGTATATATCCTCTTTTTTCTGCTGATTCAAACAAAGCCAGGCAAGCTTGATTTCGAGAGCTCCTTTGAGCAGTAATTTAAAAAAAAAAATAATAAAACAAAATCATCACGTTATTGGAAACGACCTCCTGTATTTTTGCAAAGGTAACAAATTCATCTTTTGCCGGCTGTGCCGGGGCAGAGAATCTCTCTCTCCTTTTCATCGAGGAGCTGTTTTTAGTCCCGGGTCCATCCCTGGTTTATCACGGAGCGGGAGTCCTGGAGCCCCCCGCACAGGGTGCTCTGCAGCCCGGGGTGCCTGTCGTCTGTCCCCGCCTGACGTGTTTACACGATTGTTGATTTACACCTCCCAGGTGTTCTTTTGGAAAATATCACGGCCTCGGGTTTACACATTTTTACAGTATATTTGCGGTCATCAGCGACCTTCCACGTTAGCTACAGGGGATATGCCAAGGAGAAGGGTTTGTGTTTTTCATGTTGAATGTGCTGGCAAGATTTGAGGGTTTGGCTTTAAGGAAAAAATAATAAAATAAAATAAAACCCAAACAAAAACAAAAAAACAACCACCCAGATAATATATTGACTGAATTGAGAAAATTCCCAGAGTCCATATTTTAGATTAAATGAGGTTTTTTGCTCGGAGGACGGGGTTTCAGTATCACGCTTCTGGTGCACTTGCCTTGATTGCAGTGCAAAGAAGCCAATCTTTACCCTAAAACAGGGGATAAGCATCTTCTGCAGTTCTGCATCTTCACCCTTTTTTGAAGAACCCAAATTACTATCGCACAGAAAATTTATGCCACTTACACCAACAGAAAGTATTTCGTATTTACAACAGACAACTATAATATTCAGTGCAAGGCTCTTCATGTAACCAGGGCAAAATGAATCAGACAGAACATGTTCTGTGGTTGTCAAAATTCTGAAAATAAAACCATTTTCTTTAAATTTATTTTTTTAATACTGTGTCCGTTCAGGTCTGATTTTTTAATGGTGGATTATCACTGCCATTTAATTTCAAGTCAGATGCCAGGCTTTGTTTCTGAAAGGCTTAGAAAGAAAAGCATTAATTAGATGATACAAAATAACTCAGAAAGCTGTTTTTTTTAATTCAGAAGGAAAAATATTTTCTGGGGCTCAGTTTGCATTTGCTGGAATAGCAAAACCTTCCCCTTTAGCACTCGGATCACTTCTCTTTTGGCACAGTCAGTAAATAATGCACAGGTTTTTTAAGTGCTTCCCTGTAACCTACATCACAGTAAAACATTAAAATTATAAATCATAGTTCAGCAATGTTCTCAAAATAACAGGTTTTAATGGAAAATTAGCAAGATCCTTCAGCATTTTTCTGGATAAATCTGCCCAGAAGTCCACAGGATTTACCTGCAAGAGAAAATAACTAACTCAAGTACTTCAGCTGTTAATTTTAGCATTTTTATTAATGAAGCACTTCACTGATTTATTTTTATTCACGTGCTTGTAGAACGTCATGAACTGCATTTGGGCTCTGTGAAAAGTCCAGTGCATATTTGAGATGAGAAATAGGAATAATGTGCACAGTAGAAATGGGAATAAATTCCTAAGAGAAATAGGAATAGCATGTGAAAAGCTGTAGGGAAAAACTGTCGTGGCTGCTGCAGTGCCAAATCCACGCCAGGAATCGTGGGCAAAGCAGAGGCCTCATTGCTCAGTGTCTCAGACATCATCTGCAGTGCCCATTGAGATATTCCTGCCCTAGGGAATATCAGTGGAATATTATTGGTCTTTCCTACTCAGGCTAAATGAAGGAAATAAAAACAGCAATTATTTGAGCTGAAAGTGTGTGGTGCTGACAGCAGAAAGGAAATCTAGAAATGCAGATTATTTTATAGGAAGACATCTCGAGATGCAGATTAATTTATCACGAGTCACTTGGGAGGGAAAAGTTGCAGTTTTTTGTGCTCGTGCTGCACCTCAGCCACAAACACAACGAAGCTGCTGCTCTTCAAACCTTCCTTCAGACTACTCTGCTTGAGGAGCTCATCCCAACAAGCCTGGGAGACACTGTGAGGAAAATGCTGGTTTGCTCTTCCCAGGGCAGCTTTCCTTGGTGTTAGCAGCAAATCCCAAAAGCGAGGGATTGCACCATAACAGCTACTTTGCTGATGTAAAAAAAGATATGCAGCAAATACCCAACTCAGCTCTAAAGCCAGTAATGTAAAGAGAAAATATTTGACAGTTGTCAATGCCTGTTAAATTGGGAGGCAGATTAGCAGCCTTACTTTTTAACGTCTAAACATCTGAAACCCTGTTTCCTGTTTAAAAAAAAAACCAGCAACCCTCTAGGTGGATGACCTCAGGCAGAAATTTTTTTATTAACAAACGCAAATTGTACATCATCGTGGAAAAAAAAAAAAAAAAAAAAAAAAAAAAGGACAA
>VXAU01001886.1:170073-185889 GCA_013399695.1 Formicarius rufipectus | reverse complement strand
AAAAAAAAAAAAAACCAGGCCACTCTTGGTGGTCTTGATCCCTTCTGTATATGGGAGAGGGAGCGAGAGAAAGGGGAGGCAAAAAAAGAGAAAAAATAAACTTTACCTTCTCACTTTCAGGGTGGGCAATGCCATTCCAGCGTTGGGGTCCCCGGCTCTGGGAAGTGTTAAACGCTGTCACCGCGGCCCCGGTCCCACCGCCGGCGCTCCCCCCAGCGCTCCGAGGGAAAACATTCCCGGAATTCCTCCTGCGTCCTCCTATCTTTTCTCCACATCCACGCGCCGCAGGTTCATGTCGCTACTGTCAAATGGCACGGGACAGAACTAATACAAAGCAGTGCCGACCCACAGTCCTGTTCAGCAGCAAGGAAAAAAAAAAACCACGTTGACAAATTTGCTCTTTCAAATCCTTTCTACTCCTTCCAGTCTGTTTGGCTGTTGTGTTTTGCTTCCTTTTTTTTATTTTTTTTTCCTTTTCTTTTCTTTTTTTTTTGAATGTCTAAANTTTTTTTTTTTTTTTTTTTTTTTTTTTGGGTCCTAAAGCTATAAATACACAGCACCAGCTGTAACATGTTGCTGAAATGAGCTTTATAGATCTGGCCATATTCTGACATGACACGTTTTTACTGGCTTGGGGTTAAAATTGGCTCTTGGAAGTCGACGTTCTGATGTTGGTGCCTTTAATGGTCCCAATGGCAGTTGGTGGCTGTGAGCTCTGTGTTGTTCTCCCCCGGTGAGGATGAACCCACTCTAAAAGCTCATAAAAGGCACTGCATAAAGGTAACACATGCTCAAACATCCATTTAGGTATTTTATCATGAAAAAAAAAAGAAAAAAAAAGAAAAAAAAAAGGAAAAAAGGCAGCTATCTTTTGAATGCAGTGCATATTTCACGTTTATACGCTGATTTAATGTAAGGTCTTTGGCAAACCACATAATCATTAAATTTGCCTTTTTTTCCCTCATCTATAGATTTCATTGAGTTGGGACACTGATTTCCTATTGTGAATGTGTGCTAGGGTTTGAGGGCTTTGCATGGAAGTGATTCAGAGCTTGACCTCAAAAGGAGGGAACACAGGCAGGATATGATCTAGATAGTTAACACGAGCAAAATCCAAGGTTTTTTGGTCGGCCAAGCTTGTGCCCACCAGTATCTCTGGGAAATTGCAGGTCTGAGTTCATAATTAAATGTATCATTAAAATGTATAGATAAAACCTTCATTCTATAGACTGTGTGAAAAAACCCACCCATTGGTGTCACCAGGCTCTGAATCAGACCCAGAATTTCTAATAGCACATTTATAATTTCACATTCTTGTATCTGATTTGTTCTTCATTGTAAGTAAATCACCCTTCTTCACCCAAAAAGCCATTACTAGGATACCCTTTGCAGAGGGGCATTCTGCTGTGCCTGGATACCCATTCCCAACAAATGCCAGCAGTTATTTTTCTGATGAAGGATGACTCAAACATTAAGTAGATCAATTAATCTTCGGTGTGCTCTCGCAGATGAATCCTCATATTATCTGTATATGCCGTCAGCTGGGATAGTTTAGAAAATACCAGCTCCTATCTTATCTTGTCACTTCATACACTGATGGGGGGAAAAATAATGGTTGTGAGAGCCACAGGGTTGGATAATTAGTAAAATCAAGTGACTTGCTGTTTGTTTGCTTTGCAAAATGAACTTTTACCCCTCCACTGCCACTCCTCCCCGCAATTTTCACCATCTTATCATACAGCATTTGACATGACAGGTTAATGAGAAAACCCCTAAATTGGGCTTCTGCAGCTAATTGTGGCAGTGGTGGCTTTTTGCTGGGAGGGTTCAGTGGTCTGGCTTCTTCCCCCGTGAAATCTGAGCTCTGGGGTGGGGGGCGGATGCAAAGGCTGAGATGGCAACCTATAGAAACATTCATGTATGGACACCAAATTTCTTTTATTCTCTTCATTTCAAATTCTGGGGGAGCAAAGTCTGCAGGTTTTACAAGACCTTGCCTTGCAGAGTGTCCAGCAGTTTTAACTGCTTCTCTATTGATGCATTTCATATTTATTTTTTAATATAACCTCCAATTAAAGTGACTTAAGCATCCTTCAGTCCCCTGGCAGTGAACTCCTTCAGAAACTGTCATTTTTAGACTGCTATGAATTGAATAATTTGGACAACAGAAGATAAACTGTTGCCATCAGTGTGAGTGGAAAGAGAACCACATGGTGCTCTCCCTATTAATTATCCACCATCATCATTAAGATGTGTCCGAGCTGTGCTGACATCACACACTGCTGCCTCCCAGCTTCTCCCATAACTCTGGCTCCCTGCTATTAACTGACATTTCCAGGGAGTTTATGGGTTTTAGATATGAGTAGGTATAATACAAAATTTGGGATTTTCTAGCCCTTTTGCTGGTTGCATTCAAAAGTGAAATACCATTGATGGGTAGATGTAGCAGCACATCCTGTCCTGATCCCTGCGCTCTCTGCAGGGCATCCCCCCCCCATCACAGCCCCACTGTGGCTATTTTCTCCCCACCAGATTTATTTCTTCTCTTCTCCCTCCCTGCTTCCCATGCCAGCACCTCTGTGTGCTGAGACCATCACAAAATAGGCTCTTTCCAGTGAAATTTCATGCCATCAGGAAAATCAGCTATCTGTGTCCCACCAGGAAATACTGGAACTCTCAGTGACTCAGGGACATAGAGGTGAGTGAAGGAAAATCACTTTCTACAGCTGCCTTTTCTCTGTGAAAACACTGATACCATTAAATGGTCACTCTTTGGTGATATCACATTAAAAAAGCAGCTGTCTGGACATTTTCTCAAGAAATTGTCACTTTTACACTGTATGAGGTTACTCAACATGCTCCACTGCAATCCCATGACCAGCACACATGGCCAAACTCTCAGGGACAAACCACTCAGCCCCATTCTGCATCAAATTTCGTTTCCAGTCCCTGGATTTATTGACATTGTAATGGCCAGCCCACACAAACTGCAGCCATACATCCAATTAACGGGACAGACAACAACAGACATTTGAGAAGTTGCTAAACTTGGTCTTGAAAATGATCTCGCTTTCCCCCTGTTACAGGATCTTGTTCTGTCATCGTGTATTAAACTGGAAAGCTTCACACTGGAGAGCAGCACAAAATCATGTCCTGATAAGGCCTCACATAATGTTTCAACAGATCTTATCTTCTGAAGCTTCATTTCATTACTGCAATGTCAGCGTGAGGGGGATTTGCCAAGGTAGAAGTTTCTCCACATGCTGTAATAAATTCTTGGTGCATTTTCTTTCTGCCAGCAATCTCAGGTCCCCGAGTCTGTGCTGCCAAGGACACCCTTCTCAATGAGGGTATGAAATGGGACCCCAGAGCTCATGTCAACCACCATCTCTGAGACAATGTGTATCTAAAAGCAATATTAGGGTCATGTTTCCAAGCAAGACACAAACATCGGATTTGATGATCTTGGAGGTCTTTTCCAACCTTAAGGACCCTGTAATTCTAAGCCCATGATATGTTTTCTCATGAATATAACAGAAAACTTACCTCAGACATGTTTTTCCTCCCAAATTCCAATGCGGAGACTCCAATCGGCCAAAACATTTCGGAGAAGTTGTGTTGATTTCTCTGAATTGTTCTCCCCATCAAAAGACTTTTGAAGGTCACCACCTTCTTTTTGACATTAATTGAAGCATTGCAGATAATGCAATGGATTTCTTTATTTTAAAAAAAGTTCAAAGGTCCATTAAGGCCTTCCATGCCATACAAAAGGTTTAATTCACCGGAAACCATTTTTCTCCCCCGATTGTTTGGAGCGGCAAGAGAACCAAACAATCCGTTATTCACACAGATCTACCCAGAAACGTGTTTCCCGTGCCCAAGAGGTCTATGCTTTGACTCAACAAAAATAACTTTTCACTGGGCTGCTTTAAAACATTAAGTTTGTCCACGAGCAAGAGTTTTTCAAGGTGGTGTGGGTAGTGTCTGTAGGTGTTTGTGGTAGGTGGCAGCTAAATCAGGATGATGCGGAACAGAGGAAAACATGTTGAATCTTTAGCGTCCAAAATTCGAATCCGTATCTTACACCTTGAGCTCAAGGTTTCGAGATGATTTTATCAAAAAATACAGCAAAATAACAGAATCAGTGTGGGTTGACCATTTTTCTCATGCAATTGTCCATTTTTAAGCCAAAACTCAACTTTCCCACCATCACTTTGGAAAACAACAGCTTTCGGTGCATTTGAAGAGTCCTGCCTGAGCGTAGCTCGCTGTTCCTCCATCCAGCCTGTCCAAGTTGCCCTGTGTAATACCAATGTTATTTCCTTTACATTATAAATAGGATTTGGGTTGAATATGAATAAACTCATACCCATTGGTATGCTTTGTAACTCTAATCACCGTTTTCCTGCAAAAAAAGAAAAGAAGAAAAAAAAAAAAAAAAGGGAATGTTTATCTGAAAAATAAAGAGGTGCTAATTTTATCTTGTGAAAGTGGATATCTTCTTACGTCCCTCCAACTTCTAGGAAGATAACCAGAATGTCTTATATCATCTAAATCCAGCATCCTATGAGATCAAACAGAATAATGTATACATATGCCAAAGCTGATTGAAGTATTGCTGGTGCTCACTTCCGCTTCACTAAGTATGTGTTTCATTGATATACGTAATTTGCCACCGCCATGAAAGAAATTCAAAGTCCTCTGTTTGTGCCAGTTGATTTCTATGATATCTGGGAGGCTTTTAAAATAGGGATCCAAAATAGATGTGCCCTTGTCACCCCTGTGTTTAAGCTCTCTCCAACAGGAAATGGCACGGGTTCAAATTTTTTTTATACTGGAAGCCACATGTAGATAGATAAGAATCATGTCTTGTCTATGACTAAGCATTGACATTTAAATGTTTAAAATATAGTCAAAATGATCCATGGTGAACCCACCTGAGACTATTTTTCTTTGTCTAAAGTCCTACTTTCGAGCCTTTTGAAAGGGAAGGTGGAACTCTCGGGGTTGTGACATGACGATGTTATGGCAAGGAAATGGAAGTTTGCTTTATTGTTGGTCTTCAAAGGCGAGAGGAGGCTTTGCCACCGAGCACCACGTTGTCTCCACCAGGAGAGGGTTTTATCCTTGTCTTCTCCATCCTCAGGATGGTTGGTTTAAACCAACAGGTTTAAAAGGCAGGATGGAGGAAAAAGACTTTTGCCTTTGCCAAATCACAGATGTCGGCTCCAACACGTCTGGAAAAAAAGTAATAATAATTAAAAAAAAATAGAAATGAGTGGTATTTCCTTCAAACCACTGTTTCTCCTAGAGGAAGGGGGCAGCTGGAGGGGTGAGGAGGGCTGGGATGTTTATGAAGTGTGTGGGGAATTTTGAAGGAAGCTCACTGAAGGAGGACAGATGGTTGGGGGGAACTGGCAACGTGAGACTGAGCCTTTCACTTCGAGGTCGCCTGGTTCAAGCACAGCCCTGGTCAAGGATGGCCCTGAGCCATCTGCAGCTAACAGCTCTTTCAGGACTGCATGAGAAAAGTGGCTGGTGGGGCTCAGCTCCTCACCAGAGGGAGGAGAGAGATGGATTTGCTTCCTTCCTGACCCATTAGTGGAGAGAGATGGGAAAACAGGCAGGGATGTACAGAGGAGACTGGTTTGGTGGCGTGGACTCAGTGGCATTGTCCAGGCAACACCTCTCCAAGCCAAGAACAGGCATCACCACAGGATGCTGTGCTGCTGCAGCCACGAAGAAGCACTCCCCAGAAAGGAGGTTGTGTGTCCACCTGTCAGCACCAGCCCCAGAGCCTTTAAATCTCCTTTCTTTAAAAATTCTCCTTTTGTATATATTTAATTCTGACAATGTACCTGTTTACACCAGGCAAACCCAAGGACCAGAATCTCCTTTCTTTTCCTGGAAAACAGAGAGAAAATCCCATTTGAACATTCAGATACAACCTCACTGGAACTGAGGCCCCATGGAAACACTCCTTGAAGGTGGGGAAATTACTCTGTGTTTTAGCCTCACTTTATTCCTACTCTTTGATTTCACTCTAAAATATCCAGGGTTGTGAGGAGTTCTGGGCTTCTTCAGCTGAGGGACTGGGGTTTGGCTATTTAATAGAGAAAATTATCAATCTAATCACAAGTTTATAGCTCTGCTGGCAGCTGGATGGTGTCTAACATGAACTAATCTTCTCACAGACATCACTGGTGCCTAAGATGTTCAACAATGTCTACATACCTAGTATGTAGACAAGTCTTGTCCAGGTTGAAGTCACTAAAAAAAGTATCTGGTAGGAGACAGATTGATAATCCAACAGAACTGAAGGAGAGAGAGAAAGCCAATTCTGAAATAGTGGGCAAGAAGCTCAGAGTGTGACTTCCCACAGGTCTCAACTCCATCATTGTCACAAGTAACATTGGACATGATACCAAAGCCACTGAAGCTGATAAAAAATCCCTATAAGACTCATCCAGCTGTAGAATGAGCCATGAAACTCAAATACCTCTCACTGGTGATAGCTGATGGACACATGCCAATCTTAATACCTACCATATAGCTTTTTATTTATGTCATTCCTTTGTTAGAAAGAAACACAAGTAAAAAAGGGGGAGGTGGGGGGAATAAAAAGGGAGTGGCTTCGTGTGGCTTTGGAGAGGAAACTTTCTGTGCAAAGGGGACATCCCACCAGCAGAAGGAGCTCCAGCTAAAATCCTGGCTCTGCTGATTTGGTACTGTGGAAATACATGAACCTCATGGAAGAACAAAGGGAAAAGGTGAAATAGCCAAATTCAGGAGGAGAGAAAACTGGGATGAAGCTCCAGGCAGAAAAGGGGCCAAAAAGTGATGTGTGCACTGATGGTACTGTTGACACATCTTTGTCTTCTGGAACCACAACCTGCTGGCCTGTGTTTAAATTTTCCATGGTACAGGCTGAATTTGCTGGTAGGATTTCAGGAGGATGCTGATATTCCAGGTAGTTCCTGCCAGACTGGGAGTATCAGCACTCAAGCAAGAAACAAGTCCCAAGCTCCTGGTTTCTATTGGCTTTGGAGATGCATTGCAAAGGAGCACAGAGGTGGCATTGCTCTCTTCAGTGTAGGAATTCTCTGAAATGTCTCTGCTGGCTTTAAGGTTTGATATTAAGTAATAGAAGAGAGATTAAAAAGAGAAGACAAATTAAAAAAGGTAAATCTCAGGCGGAATGGTCCAGTTAGGATAAGCTCATGTAATTATTGTTATAGGGAAGTTCTTAGGTCTAAGGAGAGAAAATAAAACCACAGGACATGAAGCCAAGACCCAAAGTGCCTCCAGCAGGTCTTTCCAATTAGCTCACATTTATGCTTGACCAAAGCTAAGTAATGGGATCTGGGAAATACAAAATATCATCAAAAAAAGAAGTGGGAATGCCTGCAGTGCTGAATTCCATAAATAAATGCACTCCTTAGTTTGGAGCTGATAAAGCTGATCTTCTGCCACAAACTGTTTCACAGGCTGCTTTTCCCTGCAGAAAGTTATCCATGAGGAATTAGCTTCCTTATCCTTTGTTTATATGTATTGATGATAATGCAAAGGCACTAAAGAGCTTTGATAAGAGATTGTTACTTCTGAGTCACAGAGACACTGCAAAAATCTCCTCCTGGAAGTAAGACAAGGAAAGTCCATGAATTGCACAGCATTTTTTCTGCAAGTTCATGCTAATTTGCTATTGCAACATTCATGCCTTCTTGAGCCACAAAATGGTCTGGGATGTCTTTAAAGAGATATTTCTTTCTTACACCTAAATAAAATGAATTCCGAAGGCAGAAGGGATATTCCTCATTAACTTACTGATTTATAATGCCAGAATCCTTTTCTCCCTTATCAAATCAATGTACAAGAAAAATGAAAAATAAGACACATGAAAAGGAGCAGCAAGTTTTTGTGGTGTTTTGCTGATTTAAATACTTCTCATTAAAAAAAAAAAAAAAGTATCATGTCTATATATATATGTAATATATCTATGCATATATGAAAAGGGGAAATATCTGTCTCTTTCCTTGTGCAGCGAAAAGAAGCAATTGGAAGAAACAGCTCTTGCTGCTATTACCCTCTCTGCAACACTTCTAAGGTTAAAGGAATAAAAATCCATCAATTTGTACAGCCTGACCTTGCAGTGTTGGTTTTCAGCTGAATTCAGATGTGCAGGATTAACCCAGCAAAGTTTACATGACATTGATTTAAAAGCTGCCTTACAGGACCTTCCAGCAAGTTACATTAATCGGAATCTTTAATCGGGCCTTGGGATGAGGAAAAAAGTTGCTTAGGAGACGTGTAATGTATGATAAACAGATGTCTGTGTGCATCAGATAAAGCCAAATTCAGCAAGGACATGGTCTGGGCAGCACCAGGGATGGGCAGTGAGCAGCTCCTTAGCCTCACGTTTGCTAAGGTGGAGACAAGACAGAGGTATCTGAGTTGGAATTGTGATTTCTCATCCCCCCACCTCAGTACAGACTCAGGAGTCACCCAAGAGCACCAGTTTGAGCAATAGGTTCCAGGTATTGGCAGCAAACTTGAGAAGTGGATTGTTGTATCATAGAATGGCTTGGGCTGGCAGGGATCTTACAGACTGTCCCATTCCTACCTCCATGGGCAGGGACACCTTCCAATAGACCAGGTTATTCAGAGCTCCATCCAACCTGGCCTTGGACACTTTCAAAGATGGGGCAGCTACAGCTTCTCTGGGCAACCTGTGCCAGGGCCTGCCCATCCTCACAATAAAGACTTTTTTTCCTAATATCCAATCTAACCCTAATCTCTGTCAGTTTGAACCCATCTCCCTTGTCCTGTCATTACATGCTCTTGTGGAGTCCTTCTCCATCCTATTTTGTAGGCAGGACTGACCAGCAGAGGAAGGGTTTTACATGAGTAACCAAGCGGGAGAGGATGTGGCTCAGTCCCCAGTGTGGTGTTCATTGATTAATTTTGAATAGAAGAGCTCTCCAGCAAAACAGACCAAGCCTTTGGAGCAGAAACATCATTACAATTCTGTATTTTTAATTTTAATTGGGTTGGAATTATTAATTTTATTAAAAATATTGACTGTTCTCACCAATATCTTCTCCTCTTCAGTTCGTAGTCAAATTAAAACCTCCATTTTTTAATTTCTTTTTTTTTTTACTTTGTCTACAAATTTTCTCTTTCGCCTATACCTTCTAAACTTTCTCTTACACTTTTCATACAGTGAACAGGTCATGTCATTTACCATCAGAAGGTAGCAATAAACCCTCTCCTCACTCTTGGGTCTCATGCCCGTGTCCTCAGCCTCTTGGAAAATCCCACCCAAGCTCCTGCGACCGCGGCTGGAGCACACCCAGCCCAAACCAGTATCTCCAGGGAAGTCAGCTGTCAAGTCCTAGCAGATCTCCCATGCTAAACCCAATTTTTCAACTCCTTATCACCTTGTCCTGCTGGGGCAGTTCTCAGTGGGGACAGGAAAAGGGCAAAGAGCCGCCTGCAAAGCCAGTGCCTGCCAAATCCCCCATCATTTCCAGAGCACGGCGGTGCCAGGATTTCAGGCAGGAAACCCAGCCATGGGTCCCAGACGTGAGTTTGAAGACCCATTTCCTGAGTTATTAGGATTGAAATTCCACAAAGAATAATAAGAATATTAAATCAGACCAGGGTAAGGGATGTGTGTATGGAAGGATGTCACCCAAGGAGGTAAAATTTCAATCAACTTCTGAATAACAAAATGAGAGGTCTTAGAGCAAGGGTTGTCATCAACGTGAAAATAGCATGGCTGCCCCATCCTCTTAATTCACTTAATCCAGCTGGTTTTAGCTTTAAAACTCATGCAAGTCTCTGTTGACTGGCCACAAGCCTTTCTCAGACTCACCCCAGCCGTGCTCCAGGATCTGTATTGCAAAGGTTTCCACGTGGGAGCCAACTCACAGCTCTGAATTTGGCCCATTTCTTTGGAGGACATTCCAGGAGTAGCCTGTGATGTTGTTTGGTCTCTGGAGACAGCCCAAATGAGAGCAGAACAAAGCTTTGATGCAAATGAAAACCTACCAGTGAGTACAGCTAAATAAAGAAAAAAATGATTATTTGTTATGGAAACCAGTGAAGGAAATCTTGAATTAGTCAGTGCATTGTGACCTCTCTCTGCCCTCCTGAAAAATGTGCATCTTCTTAAAGCATTTGGAACTTCCACTGCCAAAAAGGAGAGACTGTGTGACTTTTCCAGCCACCTGGTGCAAACCCCAAACTTTATTTAGCATAGGAAAAAAAAAATCATCCCTATTGTACAATATGTATTTTTAAAAATGAGTAAAAAACACGACTTCTGTGAAGTTAAATAATTTCCAGTGGCTATGTCCAATCACTGCACAGACAGGAAAAGCCTGAGTTGATATTGTGAATGAACCATGCGGTAATTGTTTCCGTACATCCTCGTTAAGATGAAAAGCTACACAAATAAACAACAACAAAAGCTGCTCTGCACCAATCACAGGATTATTTCAAAATTTAAAAAAAAAAAATATTTTAATAAATAAATAAAAAGAAACACAAGAGGAGAAATCTGGCTTAGAATACTCCTTCCCATGCTTCCGACCAGAAGGAGGAACCAATGGAACCAGGGCTACAGGAGGTGCCACTGCACGTTTTGCTTTGTTCCCTGGGTCACCTTTAGGTAGGGACAGTCGGGCACGAGTGGCTCAGCTGGGCATGAGTAAGCGGAAGGTGAGGAAGGACATGGA
This sequence comes from Formicarius rufipectus, assembly GCA_013399695.1. NCBI lineage: Eukaryota > Metazoa > Chordata > Aves > Passeriformes > Formicariidae > Formicarius > Formicarius rufipectus. The sequence continues at coordinate 175,150 of VXAU01001886.1, read as the reverse complement.
GAGAACCAGAAGTTACGGGGAAACACGACAATTAAGGCTGGAGAAACTGCCCTTAAGGGACTCATAACACAGAGAAATCTCCTCTGCAGAGGTGAATAATGACGTTGCCACCCACCATGCTTTACCGGCATTGTGACGGCACTCACCAGAACAGTCTCTTTGAAGTTTTGAAAGGGACAGGGCAGAGGTGACTTCCATCCAAGAGCAGGACAAGCTCCAGAATGCCTTCCTGCTGCATCACAAGAGCCTCAGGGGCACAGTCCCCAGCATAACCTTGTCCCTGGGATGGGGGACCTCTCTAATTCGGAGCTGGAGACGATCCCCAGCTGACATCGGCAGCGAGGCTCTGCTGGCTCAGAGCTCCACAAAGAGTTGTGTATTCCCCATAATTGTCCTTCTTATCAGTGTTGGTGAGTGTGCAGTAGTCTAAATCACACAGTCATGACACTACACATGGCTGAGCAGGAAGAGCCCACTTGGCCTGGGTTAGATTAGTCTAATCCCACCTCCCTTGTTCTGTCATAATACCCCTCCATCCCTTCACTCCCTATAAAAATATCCAGCTGTTGATTAAAATTAGTGAACTGTTGGCTTTCGGCATAGAGTTGGCAGCTTCTTCCATGTATTTCCTAGATATCTCTGGATGAATTCCCCATTTACTCAGCGGCCTGATCCTGTGAAATGCCGAGCACTCACAACCACACAGTGTCAACCCTGCACTCTCTGAAGGAGTGGATAAATCAAGGGCCAATGGTTTCCTCCTGTTCAGTCCCATCAACCTGCTCCCGGCATCCACATCTTCATTCCATGGGTATCAAGCTGTCTTTAGAAAGAGAAAAACCATCAGCTGGTTGCTCTCAAGGGTCCCACTCCTTTGAAAAGGTGACTAAAATAAACTTCTGGCTTAATGCTCCCTGTCTCCAGGCTGTGACAGCCCGTGGGGTGCTGGAGGAAGCCACTGCACTGGAACGCTGTAGCAATTCAACTCCTCAGAGTTGCAAAGCTCTCCTCGGCTGTGTCTTGATAAGCAGCCCCAAGGAGGATGCAGAAGACCAGGATTTTGAGCAAACTGCTGTGAAATGCAAAGTATTTCTGTGTTTCAGCCCAGATTAGTATTACAGAGGCTTTGCTGTGGCAGCAATAGCTTGTAAAGAAAAAATTCAGGGGCCATAGCCCATGCAGAAAGGAAACAGATAAAGTCATGGGTGCAGTTTGAGGAATGTTTCAGAGATGAGGATTCATCTTTTTATTGGTTTTCTTTCTGCAGAAAATCTTTGGAGGGCTTGGAGAAATGCTGGGAATCCTTGGCTGGTGCATGTTGCTTCCAGGCTGGAGCATTGTTGGATCTCTTTTCTACCAGCAAAGGTTCTGCCTCCACCTCTGTAGAGTCCCAGGACAGTCAGCAGGGTCATCTGGAGATGGGAGACAGGGGCTCTCAGGGCACCAAAAACAGCTGCAGAACTGAACCCAAAAGTAGCAGCAACCATGTATTTACCAATCATTTGTGCCTCAAATCCAGACTGCAGTGGACCAAGAACAATTCTCAGTGATTCCTTCCCATTCTGAATGTGACCACTTGAGTCTAATAAAGGCAAAGCAAACTGGCATCACCCCACCCATCATACCACACCCTAAAGCAGTAGATCTCCACTGCAACCACTGCACCACTCCCCACGCTTGGGACCATCTTCCCTTCACACCTCACCCAACCCAAACACAGACTAATTGTTCCAGGAGTTACTGGACTTTAATATAACTTTTGCATTTACACCTCTTTCCATCAAAGAGGAATTTACAACTCTGGTTTGTCAACAACAGTGTTTGAGGAACTGTTTTGATGAGATCCTCAATTGGTCTTCAAGATGTTTTTATTATGTTTTGTAATATTTTGGTCACTGTAACATGTTAGAAGCATAGAATCATAAAATTATGGAACTATTTAGGTTGGAAAAGACCTCTGAGATAGCCCAGGGAAGATTTTTATGTACATATCAAACTACTGGAGTACTATGGAGAAAGTCAGGGCAGGAATAATTTGAAAAGTATCTTCTTCCCCAGATTTCCACTTTTGTTCATTCACTTTAAGGTGTCTGAGGCATGAAGAAGGATTGATCAGTGATGGAGTTGGATTTAATCCTCCTGGAGGAGCTTGTGGGGCTTGGTGCACTCCTTGGGTTCTCTAAGCTTCTATTTCCCTAAGAGTAGCTCTGACCTCACAGAGGTTATTTCCAGGACAAATCCATAGCAGAATACAATTGCTCAGTCTGGTAGGGAGGTGTAGGATACCAGAGACTGGTGTGCCAACAGAAAATAAGAATCATAGTTTGATAGTGAAGGACAGCAGGTGTGAGGAACATGCAAATGGGAATTGACAGGCTGAGAAAACTGTTCGGCCTGGAGACCTCAACATTTGAAGTGGGGCTACGAAGGGGCTGGAAAGGGACTCTTCATCAGAAATTGTAGGGGTAGAACAAGGAGGAATGGCTTCAAACTGGAAGGGGCAGGTTTAGATTTGATGTTAGGAAGAAATTATTCCCCAGGAGGGTGGGCAGGCCCTGGCAGAAATTGCTCAGAGAAGCTGTGGCTGCCGCTTCCCTGGAAGCGTCCAAGGCCAGGTTGAACAGGGCTTGGAGCAACCTGGGATAGTTGAAGGTGTTCCTGCCCATGGCAGGGGGTGGAAGAGGATGAATTTTAAGGTTCCTCCCAAACCAAACCATTCCATGATTCTGTGATTCTACAATGGGTTTTAAAAGGGTCGCTGCACAAATTAGATGTCAGAGAGAAGAAATACCAGAAAAGAGACATGAGACAGTCTAATTTCTGAGTGGATAGAAGATCTCCTGGGATAGCCACAGTGAAGGCATGAGCTCAGGGGACTCAAGAGAAAAGGCCCAGCAGTGTGAATGGACAAGGCAGGGAACATCCTGGAGAAATCCCTCCAGGAGAACTGGAGCATTTCGGACATGCCTGGGTGGAGAAGCTTAAAACGGAGGATTTGCCTGGACGCTGACATGACTGCACAGCTCCCTCCTCACAGAGGGGAGACACAACCTCAAAGCGTTTTGGGTCTTGTCAGGATTCCAGTATTCTGCTCATTGGCCACTTATTATTTTAGTCCTCAAGCAATCTGCTTTTGGTGTGTCATTAACTTATCAGCTCAACCTCTATTTGTCTGCATTCACCAAGATCTGAAGTTGTGGTGTTTATTCCCACCGCTCCGTGGGCGGAGGGAGTTCCGCTGTGAAGATTTTCCAGTGATTTTGTTCTTTTTTAACAAAAGCATTTAATGCAGCTGCACAACTGTCATCTGCTCTTTGGGCAGGAGAGGAGGGACAGCTGAGAGCCCCAGTCCCAGCATGAATCACATTCAAGCATCAAAACAATCTGATGGGCAATGTAATCATCATCCTTTCCAAAGGTCTTGTGGAATTCGGTGCCGACAAACTTTAGCCCCTGGCATGAAAATTGAACAGCCTTGGAAAATTGAACATGTTTCTGCCCCACATCCATTCAAACATGCCAAGAGCACTGAAAAATGGACATCTCAAACAGTGGTTGTGCTGGTCTGCATTATTTTAAGGCTTCTAAAAAGAGATAAACTCAACAAAATTGTGGTTTCCAGGACTTAGAGTGGACATCTCAAATGGAAATAGGGTCAAACAGTTGTGCTCATCAATATTTACACCAGTAATGGAGGGAATGAGAAGAGGTGCCTTGGGTAGTGCAGACTGCCATGAGATGGCAGGTATGAAAATGAAACTCTAGAGTCCATGAAAGAGGACTTTTTCCTTTCTGCTTCCCACCCAACTGAGGACCTTCCTGGATCTGATGAAATCAACTGAAAATTCTGGCTGCCTTCAGCAAGGGCAGCGTGACCTGCAATGTTAATGTCAAATAACACAAAGCCATGAGGGACAAGAGGGACATAGCATGGATTTGCAGAGTTTTCTGCCTGTGAATCCTATGACCAGTTCAGGTCTGTCTCAAACTCCATGAAATAAAATCAGAATTTGAAAAAAAAATTAAAAAAATAAGAAGAGGAGGAAAGTTAAAAAATAACGTAGTCATCTCTCTGTTCATCTCCTTCTACCGTACAAACAACCTTTGGAAGAAATGGAGACTATGGCACTTGCAGACCACTTCCAAACTCACGGTGGGTTGGAAATGCTGCCACTGGTGCTTCCTTGAGATCTGCCTGAGCAGGGATGTACGAAGGAGCTGCAGGATTTCACTTGGTGGACGCAAGGGTGTGCAATGCCCATGGATTTCATCCTGGAGGTTCTTTGTTCCTCCACACTGGATTCAAAACTCTGAGCCACGTTACCATAAACTGTCATGTTTGCCACAAAACTTCCCTTTGGTGCCCACACTGGGGAGAAAACGGGTATTTTGAGAGTTTTATGGTGAAGACAATGTGGATATTCAGTCTGAGTTCGACAGCTGAGTGCAAAAGCAAGTCTAGGGTCAATTCAGACAGAGGGGAACAATCTAAACAGCTTGTATTTTATTACCCTGATATGTTTAACTTTTTTCCACCCTTTTTTGAAGACTGGAACTGGAAGATTTGCCCTTTGCAGCTGTATGAACTGTATGTTAAGAGTAACAGAGCAGCCTCAAATCCCTTTGTATTCTGGGGACATTTTTCCAAGGCATTTTGTCTTTGTAACAATACCCAGAGCTCCCTAAATTTTGGGAAGGTCATTTGTTTCCTAGCAGAGAGATTCCCTTATCCAGAGCTTACTAGAGCCCAAACAACAATTTATAAACTCTAAGCTCCTTTCTCCTTCAAGATGAAGTGCTTTAGTGTTGAAGCCAAACTAAATCTTTAAATGGTATAAGAGGCATTTGGAGGTTTTTTTCTGCCCAGCTGACAGTAGGTTTACAGTTTATAATCTGGCCTTTGTAAAGGCATTTGTCAGCCTGTATATTTCATTTTAAAACGCGACCACCCATGAGGACGGACAGACAGGAAGCGTTTGTTCACTTGCACCAACAGCCCATTTGAAGGTTGGCTGCAAAATAACAGAATTTAGTCACAAAGGCAAACTTTTTTCTTTTCTTTTTTCTTTTTTCCTTT
>VXAU01001886.1:82965-169974 GCA_013399695.1 Formicarius rufipectus | reverse complement strand
TTTTTTTTCCTTTTTTTTTTTTTTTTTTTTTGGATGCATTATCTTGCTAGCATCTCACTTTAAAAAGCAGCCTTTGTTTATGGGAAGCTAGTCCTCCGCTCTAAATTTGGAAGTTCTACGTATTCCCCTAATCCTCAGGTCCTAGCAGGGATGCTGGCTGTGCATCTTTGGCCTCACAAAAGACAGAACTGCTCTTATCTTCTCTCACAGGGTCCTCAGTTTAACTGCCCCACCAAAGGAAGAAGAGTCTTAGCACTCAAGGGGCAGAGGGGAAATGTTCAACCTAAGTTAGCAATTTAACAGAACAAAACCAACCATAAGTGCTCTATCTTCTTGCTCATCCTATTTTTTCAGATGGGTTTCCAGGTTTAGCAGGGAGTTGGAAGAAGTGGTTGTGACAAATGTTGATTGTTTTTACAATCCAATAGAAAACTCTCCAACCTTAAAAAGAATGACATGAAATAGGACCTCGTGTTAAAAGTGAGTGGTTTCCACTTCTTAAGTTAATACATGTTTCCACTTGTCTGACTGACAAGACGGTGATTGGTCAAAGGTTGGACTTGATGATCCTGAAGGTCTTTTCCAATTCTTGGATTCTGTGACTTTGTGTGTGTGTGTGGGTGTGAGCCTCGAGAAGAGGAGGCTGAATGGAGACCTCATTGCAGTTACAACTTCCTCATGAGGACAAAGGAGGCAGGAACCGATATCTTCTCTGTGGAGACCAGGGACAGCACCCAGGGAATGGCCTGAAGTATCATGGCAGGGTTAGGTTGAATCTCAGCAAAAGCTGCTTCTTCCCCCAGAGGGTGGTGGGCACTGACCAGGCTCCCTAGGGCCGTGGGCACAGCCCCAAGGCTACCAGAGCTCCAGGAGTGTTTGGACGATCCTCTGGGGCACAGGGAGTGACTCCTGGGGATGGTCCTGTGCAGGGCTGAGCGTTGGACTCGATGATCCTTGGGGGTCTCTTCCAACTCTCCATGTTCTGTGAGTCTGTGTGTCTCCATCCCTGGGGCTGAGAGGAGAAAGCAAGGGCAGATGATGGGGGCTCTTCCAGACAGTAACAGATATAATATTGCATTCTTTCTCCCAGTATCACAAGTAACACTCACTTTTTATCTCTGTTGCTCAAAGGTTTAAAGGGAGGAAATAGCACAGTTCCAGCAAGTGATAAAGCTTTTAGCTTTTTTTTTTTATTATTATTATTCACTTGCAAAATAGGACAATAACTAATGATTACCTAAAACACCCATGACCTGGGGTTTAACACTGTGCCCCAACCACTTGGGCAGACCCCTCTAGTACCTCAGAAGTAGAGATTTCATGAGTATTCTCAGCCCTTCAGCTCCAAAATACTTGTAATAATTTTTTCCTCCATACTCTGCCCTTCCTACTGGGTCCATCATTTTTTTGTCACTCCAGAAAGTCTTTGCAAACCTCTTTTGTTCCTTGGCCTCTGCTATTAACTGATGTTCAAGAAATCTGCTTACAGCAAAAACAATGATGCAAACAAGCAAGGGAGAAGAAATTCTCTAATTTACAGAATTATGGAATGGTTTGGATTGAAAGAGACCTTAAAGATCATCTTATTCCACCCCCTTGCCATGGGCAGGGAAACCATCCACTAGACCAGGCTGCATCAAGCCCTGTCCAACCTGGGCTTGGACACTTCCAGGCATGGGGCAATTTCTCCTGCTAAAGCATAATAAATCAGCCACCCACCTCCACCAGGCACTAGCTGGTCCTGGTGGAATGAGTTGCATGGGAATTTGTAGGAAAACAGTATAACACACAGGAAAAGCTGTGTAGATCACTGAGGAAAAGCCCAATGAGCCATCCTAGTGCTGAGCTTCAAGCTCTTGGGATAAGCCTCAGTTATGTCAAATGCAAGAGGTACAAGGGCCTTGAGAAAGAGTCTTGAGCAAGGATTAGGAACATAAACACAAAGAAAAATAGAATATATTGGGTCTGGCTCCACTTTTTTGGACTCCTGATCCATGGAGGACAGGACTCAAGTCACTGGGCTTTCCTGCCCATGGAGCACCATCAGCCAGGTGTTACAGAGTTCACTAGAAAATGGCAAGAGTTGGTGATATCACCAGTACCTCTTTGTGCAAACAGGATTTTGAGAGAACATGAAGATTTGTAGGGAAAGACACAACAGCAGACTTGGAAAAATAATAGGACAACGTCAAAAAGGCAGGAGGTGAATACATGCGCCATGGGAGAGGGGAAATGTACGAGTCAGGCTATTTTAACTCCTCTCATCATGACCCAAGAGCAAATGTCACTGGTGTTTTGCCACAGGACTGCAGGTTTGTGGCACTGTGCTGCCAACCACCCCTTCTGCATGCCAAAGGGAAACCTGCTCTGTGTCCATCTGTCCTGCTGCTGAAAGCCTGGCTTTATTCTGCATGCATCTGGCAGTCCAGATCAGTTTTTGAAGCACCCAGGCCTCAGTGTCTTGGCTGACAGCAGCAGCACTCAGAGGGCAGGACAGCGGGGCACGTCTGCCAGGCTAATGCTGTTTCTGGCCATACCTGCTCCCCGTCCTCCCTCCAAACTTGGGCTGTGAGCATCTGCAGTCACCAGGTTGGCTCTCTCCCTGTGCATAAGTCTTTCCAGGCATCCCAGGGAGCAAGAACACTTCCCAAAACAGGCATGGGATTTCTCACGGGGGCTAATGGCTTAAGCTATGCTTTTAGCAGTGAGGCTGGGGAGTGTAACATCAGCAGAAAGCAGGTTTGCCATATTCCTTTCCCCGTGCTGCGCTGATTTGCATTGTGCAGTGAAAGTAGAAAACACCCTTTTGTATCTTCAAAGTGGGTGTCAAGGTCTGCAAATAGTTTGACAAGTGGGGTTGGATTCAGCTTTGCTGCCAGAGATGCTCCCCTGCCCTGCAGTGCCCAGCCCAAACACTGAAGCCAAAGGAAACTTTTGTCCTAAGTATTACACGTGTGTCTGTAAAGTGAAATAAACTCTTGCTGAAATACTTGAATCTTGTTCCAGATCCAGGAAATGAGTCTTCTTGAGAAATACAGGTTGGGTGTCTTGGACAGTGGCCATAGGGTAGAACCACAGACTCAGAATTCCTGGGTTTGAAGGCACCTTAAAGACCATTCAGTGCCACCCCCTGCCATGGGCAGGGACACCTTCCACCAGCCCAGGTTGCTCCAAGCCCCATCCAGCCTGGTCTTGGACACTCCCAGGCACGGGGCAGCCACAGCTTCTCTGGGCATCCTGTGCCAGGGCCTGTCCACCCTCACAGGGAAGAATTTCTTCCCAGTATCCCACCTAACCCATCCCCTGTCAGTGGGAAGCCATTCCCATTGTCCTGCCCCTTGTAAACAGTCTCTCTCCATCTTTCTTGTAACCTCCTCAGGTGCTGGAAGGCCACAATTAGATCACCCCCAAAGCCTTCTCTTCTCCAGACTGAACAATCTCAATTCTCTGAGCCTTTCCTTGTAGGAAAGCTCTTTCATCCCTCTGATCAGCTTTGTGGCCTCATTTTCTTCAGAACAATGTCATTTTAGAAATAAGACACTTTTTCCTCCCAAGCTGCAGCATCCCTTATTGATCCCCGATCCATGCCAGCCCTGGGATTCACTTACACACATTTTGTCCTCTTGTCCAACACAGCTCATTTCTTCCCAGCACATAGATTCCATAATCAATAGCCTACAGAAACTTTGGCGATTGCTCAATATTAAAGTATTTCCCTCCTTTTACAAAGAGTCATAGAAAGGCAATACGTTTTGGATTCTATACCCTTGATTGAATTTGAACCTTATACATTATTTAAATTCTCCTGGCAGTTTGACACCACCACAGGGCAGGGTAATTACATTTTTCAGTGCCTGAAGCTGATACAAACAGTTGTGGGAGAGGCCCTGCTATTAATTGGGAGCACGTACCCAGGCTCACCAGGGAGGATTTAAGGCTGTGACCCTCTAAGCCTGGGAACACGCTGGGAAACCTGAGGAATTCTCTGCCTGCAAGAGAAGCACTCAGTGCCCCTTGCAGCCCCTGGTTTAACAGCTCCAGATGTGCTGCCTGATTTAGGCTGAATTGGGACATATTTGAAGGCACGTCTGGAGATGTGAATTCAGACCAAGCAATTCCAACTCCCATTCTCACCACTCGCTGTGTTTTGCAGGAATCCGAGTTTCCCTCAGCCTTGATGGAAATCTGAGCAGCTCTGCTGAGCTGTCTGGACCTCCCTGTGACTATTAGGGGTGAGTTTAGGTTTTCTAGGAAAGCTGGAACAGCCCCACTGACCGACATAGCATAGACAGCAAAAATGATTTTACAACAACAAGTAAACTGCTGCACAGTGTTTCAGTAAACAGTAAATTTGTTTTGGGATTTCATCCCAGTCTTAGGACTGCTCATTTTCCTCAGTAAAGACTATTACATTATTAGTTTTATCCTTATGAATTCTATTCCCAACACTCAACCTTTATTTATTATTTTTAAGGGGCATATATCATCCTGCCTTGTAACTGTAAATATTCTACTTACACAGAGCAAAGCACATCCTCTCTGTTTAGAATCTGAGCTGTGAGATTTTATATAAATTTGTTTCCTTTCCAAGTTGAAAGGTCTGAAAGATAAACCTACAAGTATCCTAATGTCATGAACCATAGCCTAAGCTCAGCCTGCATCCCAGCCCACCCAAGGGAACCTCTTCCAGCTCAAATGGTTGTGGTGTCAACACCCAGAGACAAATAATAATTAGGAAGAAAAATAATTACCATGAAAGCAGTTGGTAACTGAGCAGAACTGCAGCCAGGGAATGAGGAAAGGAGGGACTCCTGAAATATATCCCTGGGAAAAATTATTTCCTTGACTTTCATGATAGGTCATAAGGCTACAAAGCCTTTAATTATAGGGCTGTAAGGAAGGGATTAATGTGGCATGGGCACAGTGAGAGGAGACTGTCACCCAAATTAGTAATTCAAGTAATTTGCAGCAACATCCTGGTAAAACAAAGGCAATGGAACAGCTTTGAATTGTGCCTGCACCATTTCTGAGTGGTCAAATAAGTAAAAAGCCCCATAAAGTAGTTTTTCTACTGGCACAGCTTTACAGAGTGAGAATCACCTGCTTCCTCTGCCTCCAAAACTCTGTCAGACACACAGACCCTGTGCCAGTATTTCAGCTTTTCAAGATTAATTTGGGTTTATTTGCTTCGTTTCCAGTAGAGTGAAGGACAGGATTCTCCTGGCAGGCCCGGAGGGGGCTGATTTATTTTTCATTAGTTCAAAATTAGCCCAACGATGAGACATCTTTTCAAAAGGAGAAGTTTGAAAGAGGTTACTCTCAGAAGAAAGTCACAACGAGGCACTTTGTGGTTTGTTTGGTTTCTTAATGGTTTCTGTCCCCTCTTTGAAATCCTTCTGGCTGCTCAACACAGACTCATGATTAATTTCACTCCAGCCAAAGGTGCAGTTGAACTATTAAATTACATAAAGTAGGAGGCCACCAAGTTCTCCTTGACACTGGTACTGGCTGTGGGGATGATAAAGTGGTATTTTTACATGCCTGGGGGCGAGTTCAGTTTGTAGTGAGGACGATATAGGGATGTGGCTGTTTCTCCTTGAGCCCTGCCCCAGCTCTGGAGTAACGGATCCCGAAAACCCCCATTACCCTGATGAATATTGACTCTCCCAGTAGCCCCAATCCCAATTCCCACTGGAGCTGCTTTGAGCCACCGTGTCCTCACCTGTTCCCCGAAGGGTTTTGGAACCCCTGAGCCTTAACAACCTACTTGACACTGACCACAGTCCCAACCAGCAAGGGGTTAACACCACCACCCTGACCCAACCTGGCAGGAAAGGCTTTGTCATGAGCAGATCCGTGGCAAAAGTGAGTCACCAGCGCTCGGAGGTCACTCCGGCGCAGTGGCCTGGCCGGTGTCCAACACCAGAGGAAGAGAACTGGGGCTGCAACCCCCCATGGGATGTACCATCAACACCCCACAACAAGGAGCTGGACCCAGAGAGGTCCCCTAATCATTTTTTCATTGCAGCACCAACGCAGGTCATTTTTTTTTTTGTGTTTTCCCCACTTCTGCTTTCCTCTTGACAGGAGGGAGAGCACTGGAAGCATCGGCACGGATGGAAAGGAGAAGGGGTGAGAGGGATGTTTCCCCAATGAAATCACCAGCACTGAGTAAATTCTCTGACCAGAAGTTAAGGCCAACAGAACAATTTGTGCTGCATCCTTTAAATGCCAGATCTCCATTTGCGAGCAGCGTTACAGGAACAATCAGGGCACTTAATAGCCAGCTGCTAAGTCATCAGGTATAAATATTTACAGAGATCTATTGCAACATGGACATTCCTCCAGATGCAAGAGGATCCCAGTCACTTCATGGCATTTTCACCTTATACAAAAGAACCCCATTTTAGCCATGCTCTGCCTCAGCAGCCATAAAACTACAGAAATAGCATTTTATGGAAAACACATACACGCACCCACTCCTTAGTAACTGTTCCTTCTCTTCCTCTTCTCTTCCTCCTCTTCTTCTCTTCCTGTAACTGTCAAATATCTCTGTATTCTTGTACTCAAACATGATGTTACAAAGCAACCGTCAGTAAATGCATGGAAAAGCAGCGTCTAGTGGAGGGGCCATAATTGCTGAGAATGATACAAAGGGATTAAATGAAGAGTGATGGGTTGGAATTAAGCAACAGAAAATCCATCTTTTATGGCAAAGCACATCCAAGTTTGTCCCGGTCCCTGAAGAGAAGGGGTTGAAACCTTATTACTGAACTTATCTAATTATCTAATACTCTACAGATCAAAGTGTTGGCAGAATGGGCAGAGGACCTGATGGTTACTGATAGATCAAAGGGCACACAATCCAAATGCAGAGGGTAAAAAACAGACCTCCAGCACATTTTGTGCATTCACTTCCTTTCCACACTATTACTGAATCCATACCTCTGTTTTGGTTCACTTCCATCATCTTTTTCCTTATTCATAGAGTCTAAATGCAAATGTCCATGCAAAACCAGATTGTAGTTAAGAGCCTGGGAATTACAGTGGAAGAGTCCAGGTCTTCAAGGATTTTTCCCCTTTTGTGTGTAATATACGGCAAATGATAAAGTAAATTCAAAGAGAAGCTTTTCCTTGGTAAGGAAACATGGTCTTAGGAACACAGAATCATTTAGATTGGAAAAGACCCTCAAGAAGATCATCAAGTCCAACCATCAACCTGGTGAGATTCACCATGGCCAACAACGGCTCTGCAGCTTTCCCAGTTGTGTTGCTTTCCCCCACACACACTGTTTTCACCTAATCTGTAGGGCCTTGATTATCTCTGGGGCTCCTGTGTGTTTATCAGACTTGGCCAAAAAATGGGCTGCTGGGTTCAGAAGTGGGAGTTATACACCCCATTTCCCCGGGGAGTCAGAAGATGTAGAGGCAGTACCTCACATCACTATCAGTAACAACTTCTAGAGCCTAACACAGACCAAGTCCCAACTAAAACCAGTCAGTTTGCTCAGTTCTTGGGATCACCCTGCTCTTCTTGTCCACATATAACCACATTCCTCCAGCATCAGCTGCTGGTGCTCCAGCTGGTATTGGAAGCCTGATGGGACATTTCTCCCTTTATACTTTCAAAAAGTGCCCCGCAAGACTTTGGTGTGAAATGATTTCAATGCAGTTCAGGCTGGAGCTAAGATCCAGGGAACATGGCAAGTTTTCAAGGAAAATTGTATTATTTGGTTTATGAAAAAATCAAAAAAGATGCCCATCTTGTGCTGGAAAGGGAACAGAAGTTAACTTGCAATATTCCTGACTGCCTCCTTTCACTGATTCCAGACGCCAGGCCAGGCAGGATCTGGCTATTTTCACTATCATGTTATCACTCCACAATATGTCAGCAAATTCTTGTACAAACATGATTTTTTCTAAAAAGCCACGTTTTATCACTTCTTTTACCTAATCATGAATGATAGTGAATCTAATCTGAATTGGGCTTGAAGGAGGCACAAGAACAATGAAGTGCCTTTAGCACAGGCGAGCACATCCTGTTCTTTTCTTTTTAAAGCCAGGCACTACTTTAGGACCAATTCCCCTCAGGGGTAAAACAAGTGAGAGGCTTGAGAGCAAAACGTGCATCTCTTTAGGCACCTGAAGTCTGAAATAAACCCAGAAATGTCAAAGTAAAAGGAAATCAATGGGCACTACTTTAATTTTGCAGATGCAGCAGCAGCCTTTTGGAACCTCCTGTACTGTCTCATCTGAGCAGAAATTGAGGTTAAATTTTAAACTCAGCATGTTATAGATGAAGGTGATGTGAAAAACTCAGGGCTGATCTGGTAATAAGCTTTTGAGGGTCTCTGGTGGTCTCAGAGCTGATCCAACCATCACCAGTAAAGCCACTGGGCAGCAGCGTTTCTCTTTTATGCCTTTTTAAAAAAAAAATTCCTTCATTTTTGTGTTATTTTCCTGCTTTATTTAAAGACCAGTATTTACCCCAAAGGCCTCCCCTCCCATTCCATCTTTCCAGATCTATTGTTTTGCTTTTTTTAGGTCAAATACATTGAAAATAAGGCAAACAGCAGTTTGCTTTACTTCAGAGGGAGCTGCATCTGATAGGTGCCACAAGGCAAAGCTGTTTCCTCAATCACACCGGACAAAAAGTTTACTTTTTGTCTCAAACACTAAATGGTAAAGAAAATCAAGGCTTTCAGGCTTTGTTCACCAAATACGGTGCAACATCCCTGGTGTTCTGAACCTGGGACAGGCTGATGACTCCAAGAGATTTTAAACCTCACATTTCATGACTATTCTACATATTCAATTCAATCAAATCACAAATTCTAATTACCGTTTTTGAGCGCAGCTCTTGACAGCCCAGAAACATGACCTTTTCTGCCTAAAATACCATCTACCTGTAATGACAGCTTCCTTAATTAAGAGACATGACACTTCTCCAGGACTGAAACCCAAGCAAGACCTTGGCAATCTGCTTTCTGCTGCATCCAACGTGTTGACACGGATGTGGATAAACCTCATGCAAACGCCTGGTGACCACAGAGGGCAGTTCCCTTCACCAGGGAAGCATATTTTTGGACAATGTTGCAGGGTGAAGGGGAGGAAAAGCAGTGGTTTAGCACACACAAACCTCTCCAAGCTGCCAAGCAAAATGAACCCCTCTCTTAAATTTTTCAGGCTTTTCCTCAGCCCTCTGAGCAGAGTAAGGTTTTTGGAGAGGGAATGGGTTTTGTTCTGTCCCTCTCGAGAGGTAACTGAGGCTTTCAAGTGCTGATCTGACTTAATCTTCCAAAAATGTGTCCAAATTGCCTGAGCAAGGAAAACCCCATCCACGTCCCTGTCCTCTCACCAAATGGGGCTGTTTGTCGGGGAGATTCTTCCAAGCAACGTCTGCATACCAGAGGTAATAACCTCCAATACCTTAAGTCAAAAAGCCAAGTAAAACTCACTAGGTAATGCATTTGGGATTAAGTTTAAATAGGCCCCCGTCACTAATAATGCATCTGCTGGCGGTGGGGAGATCTGGTGGGACTGACACCGGCGTTGAGGGATGGAGCCCTCACAGTGCTCACCAAACAAACCCGGGAGGGGAGGCAGCACTAGGGCTGCAAGAGGAGCACCCCAACCTCAGCAGACTCACTGCCCCCTTCNAAAAAAAAAAAAAGGCTCCTTATGAAAAGGCAGAGAGAGAAAGGGATGTTTTGATGGAGTTTGGGAAAATTACAATGAGGTGGGTTTCACTGAAGCCGGCATTCATTAGCCCCCTGGATCCCCCCAAAGAAAGTAAACACACCTAGGAGGAGCTGAAGAAAAATAATAATTAAAAAAAAAAAAAAAAAAGACAGATCTAAATAGTTTCCCTGCATCAAGGATAAGAAACAGACGTGCCTTTTCCCTGCTCCTGTCTCGTCTTGCTAGGTGGAAAGCTAATATTTGAGTTCATGCTTCAGTGGGCAACATTTGTATACTCAAAAAATGCTGTCCACGTTGGTTTTGCCCACTGCCAGCCTGCACAGGATAGGAAAAAGGGGGAGCTGATTTCGAGTTTCCTGGGTTTATTTAGAGATAAGCCTAAGACGACCTTTCACTCCCACACACGCAGCATTTGCCTACAAATTGAACCCTCTGATCCTTCGGTCCTGTCTTGATGAAACTCCATAGTTTTATGTGCCAGAATCCTTAATTTTTGAGACTAACAGGGTCTGGGATTGCAGGGAAAGTCACCAAGACTGAACTGCAGACTGTGTTCCCCTCTCAGGGAACAACAATCTGCATAAGCTGCTTGTTAAACCACAAGACCACAAATCAAGTCATTTTGTTCCTACATGTCCCTTCTCTGTTTCAAGATGAGGGCCAGGGATTGGAAAAATGTCCAAGATGTCCCAGTTCCTCTCTCTTTCCATTCCCCTGTTTTAAAGAAATGGGACATCTCAAAACCTTGAAATTAAGGACAAATCAGGTAATTTTGCAAAGCATCTGTGTGAGTATTTTTTCACCTCCTCACCCGAGATTGGAGCAGGACATCAAACTGCTCAAAATCCCATGGGAAAAGAGGCTCCTGATTTGATTCCTGAGCTGAGCAATGAAAGGCAGTGAGCATGGGAGCTTCCCTAAGCATCTGCTCTCCTTGAGCAAGAGCATCTGGATGCTGAGCTGAGCCTAACCCCTCAACTCCAGCCAGGCATTACAGTCATAAAAGAGCTTCCCTTTCCCCCATATCCATCCCTTGCAGATTCCAACAGCAGGGACTGGCTAATAAATTCCTTCAGGGAGCTTTTTCACAGACTGGAGATGTTTCCTCTACTTCCAAGGCAACCTTCTGCCTCCTTTGCTTGCCTGTGGCCTCCTGTTCCTTCCAAATGCCTCCAGCTCAGTGTGAGTGTCTGGGTGGGTGTCTGGGCTGTGCTGGGGACAACACTCAGTGCAGGGAAGGGAAAGCAATGCCTGGATCATAAGGAAGTGATGAAATCACCATCCCTGGAAGGGTTAAAAATATGTGTGGATGTGGCACTTTGGGACAGGATTCAGTGGTGGGTTTGGCAGTGCTGGGTTCATGGTTGGATTCAATAATCTTAAAGGTCTTTTCCAACCTAACCTATTCTGTGATTCTATGAAGAGGGGAAGGGAAGGGGAAGGAGAAGGGAAAGGGAAAGTGAAGCTGGATGCTCCTGGGCACTTGCAGCATCCATGGCCTCTTGGTGATACCTTCTACACCAAAGGGCAACAGAATGAAAAGAAAAATCAGTCAAAAAAAACCCCAACACTATGTGATGAGAATTCACAGCTCTGGAAATTAAGTCCTTCCAGATCAGAAAAGAGGAGTTAAAATTGATCTAAAAATAATTTACTGTTCTGAATCGAGTCATGACAAATTTATCTCTGGAGTTTAGAGGATTTCTCTCTGTTTATTGGCATTTCAAGTGTTACGATGAAAAATATAGGCATAAAAAATAAACTCTGCTACTTTATGTTTAAACCCACACGACTCCCCATACTCTGGATTTTCTGGACCTCTGAAAGAATTCATTCTCTTCCCAAGGTTACAGAATAAAACTGTCCAGCTACTAAAAAAAGTGCAGCCTCATACTAATTAGCAACTGATAAAGCAATGGAAACCGTATTTCTCCTGGCTTAGACCAAACAAAGCTAAGATTAGAACATTTAACAATAAAAATTCCTTTTTATAGTTAAAAAAAAAAAAAAAAAGAAAGAAAGAAATCAGAGTGTATCTCACCTAGTAAGGGTCAGCTTACTTTAATTACACGTGCCATGGAGTATCAGAAACTAAAATATTAAATTATATTAATGCTGCAGAGGTATCTTTGCAGCCATACATTATGCACAGAAGCAACAGATCAAACCCAATCTCATTTAACTGTTCTTATGTTTGAAGTACCTCCAGCTCCCACCTTTCCCCCTCCCCACAATAAAACCATCCAGGTTCATCATCCTGGGACCACCCCTACCCCCGTTTCTCAGGAGGGTAAAATGCGTGTCCGCTCTGATCTCTGTCGCCTCCTTTAAATTGCTCACCAGGCAAACCCGAGGCGTATCATCAGTGATTTTTCTTCTGTCTCACCCCTGCTGCTGGTATGATAAGGAGAGTGCTCTCTTCGGGGCGACTCCACATTTAATTAGCTCCAGATGCAGCCTAATTAGTCAGTCTGCAGGGCGAGCATTGTTCTGTTGTCACTCGAGCCTTCCCTCACGGCGGAGGGAAGGGGATGAGATTGAACATGAAAACCAGATGCCGTGTGCTCTGGGCTGCCCGTCGTGGGGATCCCCCTGATCTGGGGGGGGCCAAGGATAATAAATGTTGTGTTTAAAAGCCACGGGCACGGCCGCAGTTTCACATGGTTCAAGTAAGACAGTAGCATGTGCCGAGCGAAGGGGTCATAGCTTAAGACAACTGATTCCCACTGCCTCTCCTTCCGAGGGAGGACTGTGCATCCTCCAGCAGGACCCGTGCCGGGGGGGGGGCTGCTACAAATTGCTTTGACATCTTGCCCAATTTTGCACAGCAGGCTTTTGGTCTCTACCTTTCTTTGCCAGATTAAGCCCTTAATTCCTCTGTAATGCCACGGAGATACCTATAATTTCACTGCAGAGGTTTGCCACGCCTCTTTCCAATTTAATAAGCGGGAGGTTTCCTTGCTGGATCGGCATTTCACATCAGAGTTAGGAATATGGGGAAATCAGAGGGCAGAAAAATCAGATAGGCAAAGGGACTTACCATAATGCCACCTGACACACTCATAAATTTTACTAGATTTGTACAAATCAGGAGTATGAAACTCAACCAGCAGCCTCAGTTGTGTCCTTGGAGCAAAAGCATGAAGGAGGAAAGGAGTTTATGTTCATGTGGTTCTAAAATTTGCATTGTCTTAGGGTGTTGACTAAGCAAAGCTGGGAATGGTTCCTCAAATGATTTCCAGGTCACTTTGCTGTTCTTTCCCTGGTTCTATCAGATTTAGAATTAAGAGGAAAACAGTCTTGCTGGCTGATAGTTGTTTCATCACTGATTTGACTCAGCACGATCTTCTGCGAACCTCAGCACTGCTAAAATTGATGTTAGTGTGACAAGGAAAAGTGATTTCCCCATATTCTGGGGACACCCACAGAATATGATCCCAGGAAGAAATGACTGCTGCAACCCATGGACTTGGTGGCTTTGTTCTGCCTGGATTTCATATGGGTGAGTCAAAATACTATGTAGGAGATCCAGTCAAGGCAACTGACCCCAAAGCAGAAGCAGAATACAGACGAGGAATATGGAAGAGGTCCTGAACAAAGGTTGCTCAAGCTCAGGAGAACAGCCCTGTGGAATGTGTTGCCTGTTTATGATGATTTTGGATGAGGAACCAGCCTGACTGTCAGTAAATTACATGAAACCCCAAATCCCTTCACCAGAAACCTCATCCAAACAGCATGGTCATGTTATCACCCCAGCTGGGGAAAAACACTATTTGTGTAAAAACAATATTTAGTTCAATTGGAAGTTAAAATGACTCAATGGACAAGTCCCATAGCTCAGAGGGGTTGCAGAGCAGGGTCCTTTCATTTCTCAGATGTTTTGAAGGAAGGACAGTAAAATAAGCAGGAAACACTCCAGCTCCCCTGCACCTCTCCCCTCCTCTGCCCTCGGTGCTGAGCCGTCTCAAGGAGCTGAGTCCCTCTACTCCATCACACCCACCACTCACATTCCCATGCCAGCACCATCCCTACAGACACAAGGATGGTGCTGGGGGAGTCACTACCACCACAGCTCTTCCACAGCTGCCAGTGAGAAGCAAGATCCATGTGCTGCAACCACTGACCCGTTTCTGCAGACCTCGTGGACGTGGCTTTGCCATCCCCTGTGTCTGTGTGTCCCTTCTCTCTTGTGAGCAGCAGCTTGGTGCAGGTAACCCAATCCCAAGCCATGATTTAAGTGTGCCTGCAGTCCTTCCATGCTTTCCAGATGCCTGATTATGGAGGAGCAGTGAGGCAGCCAGGTGTAGGTTTCAGGATTTTAATAGCTGAGGGTGGCAGAGGGATCCCTGCAGGGAGCTGGGAGAGGTTGTCAGCTGCACTCCGACACCGAGGGACTAAGGACAAGACATGGTATGGTCTTCAGTCCACCTTCTTCTCAGAAAGCCAATCTTGTGTCTCAGCTGAACTCACCCAAAAGAAAAGGAAATCACAGAAAATGGCAGAACTGCTGCTTTCTCATGGTTTTGGTTCCCATCTTGTCAAGCAACCCAGCCTTCAACCACAGAGTTAGTTAAACCCCAAACTATCTCTGAAATCCTTCAAAAAGCCTCAGGCACCAAATCTTCTCTGTGACACTAGTCCTGGACAACTGCTTTGATTCAACCAGGAAGAGACAGGCTGCTTAGGAGTTTCTGGGTGAGGACTCTTATTTAGGATTTTTTGCCCCCTTTTGAACTGAAATAACTCAATCATTAACAACCTCCTGGGGTCCAGAGAGACCCTCCCTGCCTCAAAGCCACCCACACGCAGAACAAGACCTGGAGAGAGGAAGGTTGGTTCTCCTCAGCTGAGACCTGCATGCATATCATAACAGGTTTTTCTATTTTTATACATTTCCAGATTTCTTCTCATCAGATTCTGCAGTGAGTTCACCAGAGGAAACAAAGAGAGACCAAAATCACTTTCATAAAGTCTGGAAAAAATAATCCATCGAACCTCTATAGTACATCAGGTTAAGGAAGAGACATCTGGCTTTTATTATGTTTTATAAGGTTGATAGCAAATAAGGGTATTAGAGTTAATTTACTTATTTAGAGAGAAACGACTCAATCACAGGAGCCGTGATTGTGACTGCATGTTAGGAGAGCTCCAGAATTCTCTCCAGTCTCCTCTGGGAGTGAAACAGTGCCAGTGGTAAAGCAGCATTTCTTTTCCACAGAGGTATTCCCGAAGGGATGCAAAGATCAGAGGAAAACCACCAGGAATGAGTCCTTCCCAGACATCCTGGCTGCATAGGAAAACATACCAAGGTATTATTTCGTGGTGTAGGTGGACCTGGAGGATGAGAACAAGACTCAGTTGTGGTAGTGCTGTAATTTATGCAAGTGGAGCTATGGTGCCAAAGAGGACAAGATGTTACAGGTGAGACAGAGGGAACAGAGATGGTTGATTTGAAGGGACTACAAATGCAGAGATGTTTCTTGGAAGGAGCCTCTGGGGGTGTCTGGTTCACAGCCAAAGTATTCCCTGCATGAGGTCACATGCACCTCTGAGGATGGGGCATTCCTGGCCTCTCAGGGACCCTTCCAGGGCTGCATCACCCTCCTGCTGAAGAATTTGTCCTAAAGCCCATTCTGAAACCATAGCCACTATCCTTTGTGAGTCTGCTATTTCCAAGTATGTATTATGTCATAGTTAAAGTAAAAAAAATACCCAAAACAGGTCTTGCTCTACCCACAGAAGGGTTTAGGCAGGGAGGAAACACAGGGAAGGTTTGAGCTGCTGTGGAAATCTGGTTCCCTCAGGGGTCATTGCATCCCTACTGGCACCTGATAGCTCCAAGGAAGCTTTCAAGGGCCCTTTCAGCACACCTCTCTCACGGACACATCCATCCCAGGGCACTCTGTCATCAGGTCTCCCTGCTGGTAGTTTAAATCCAGCAGGGATGTTTTGGGTGTGGGGTTTTTTTTTCCTCTTTAAGGAAGCACTAAATATTTTTTGTATCTCACTTTTGAGAGGCACACCTGAGATTTCCACAACGTTGCTTGTAGATATCCTTTCCAAGACTTTATTATTTTCCCCCTTTTATTTTTCTGTTGTACTTTTGTTTGAAAAGAAATTGCTGCTGCCACCAGCTGGAGCGTTTTGGGAACAGCACTGAAATGTTTTGCATCCAACAGCTGCTTGCAACTTTTATTCCTGCTCATTGCAGTTAACTGGAAACAAGTTTAAACCCAGCTTGCTTCTTGGAAGCACAGAACAAAATTATATGAGATTTGATGGATTTTGCTTGAGCTGGATCTTTCAGTGCCAGAAACTTAGACAGGAGTTAAATAAAATTCAGTCTCAGAGGCAATTTCACCAGTAAAACTTGTGAAGTTTAGAGTCAAAAGTAACCTGAGAAGTTTGCTCCTATCCATAATTCTTTTAAAAATGTGCAAACCTGGAGAAACAGGTGAAACAAAATCCAGGATTATCTCTTGGTAGGTGGTACAACCTTCAAGGGACATAGTTTAGTGATGGGCTTTGCAGCGCTGGGTTAATGGTTGGACTTGGATATCTTTTCCAGCCTAAATGATTCCATGGCTCTGTAGTTCTGCTTTATCGCTCTTCCATGATTAATGTGTTGATTGAGAGGGAATAGCTGTGGATTTGAGAGTGATCAACAATACAGCTGGAGATGGCAGAGCCTGAAATTGATTTTCATGGGGCTGAGCAAGATTTTTCGGGTTTTTTCAGTCCTCACTTCCAGCTGCAGCCAGTGACGCCCATGAAAAACCCCATCCAACAAAACAATCCATTTCCCCCTAACTCAGTGAACCTCACACTGGATTTATACCACCAATAACCAAGGAGCAGTGCTGAAAGAGGCAGGTCAGCCCCTAAAGCCCAACCCCACCTCCAGGCGAGGTGATTTATGCTCAGAGCAACCGAGCGCTCAGATGGATGTTCTGGGCTGGTTTGCAGCAATGCCACTCACAGATAATTTTGATTTAATCCATGCCGCATGGGGCAGTGGCCATGCTGACCCTTGGCTTTTAACCCCAAGACCTTCGCTGTTCTGGCTAAAGGAACTACTGTCTGTCCTCTGATAACCCCCTGACAGAGCTCAGCTGGGTTTAATACCTCATGCCGCTGTTTATTGATAAAGATGCGGAATTGGGAGGTGCTAGAAATGAGCACTAGGGCAATATATTGTATTGAAATATATTGTATTTAAACCCCCAGTGAAATTTTCTTCTCTTTTTGGCCTTGGAGGTATTCAGAAGTTTGGGGAAACACCACTTTTCCCAGCTATGCTCAATGATGTGGATTAAGAGGTTGTCCCTGCACAAGCTCTAATCCTGTTCCTCTTATTCTACTGTATTTAAAACCTTCAAAACAGCACAGAATTGTCTCTGAAATTATTCCCATTCCATAAATCCCTTTCCCCAGCCACAATGTGCATATATATTGATACATTTGACATATATATGACAGTTCCAGTTCTGGCATAGGCTGGATTTCACCACAATAGGATTTAAGACAACAGCCTCTATTTTAAATATATTTCCTTCTCTACCAGCTCAAAGCAAATCTGGCTTTTCCAAGCCAACCTCATCACTGCCTCCTGTGCTGGGAGGGTTTGCTGTGCCAGCTTCTCCCACCAGCCAAAGCATCTTGAATTAATGCCTTCTTTTAAGTGTTGCTGAAGAAAACTACAGCTCTGGGAGTCTGTATCTAAATCCCATGTAAGATTTTCATCCTTCATCCATTTGAAATTCAGCTCTAACCCCTCTCCTGTTTGCCCAGCTTAACAGGAGGTGGGAGAGAAGCACTTAGAAGCATAATAGTTGAGTTTATATGTGAAAGAAAAAGGGTGGAAAATTGAAAAACAAAACAAAACAAACAAAAAACCCCACAAAACTAAAAACAAAACAAAACAAATCCACATTAAATCATGGTCAGAAAGACCAGGAATCCCTTGAGAAAGAGAAATATTCCTGGAAGAGGAGGCACACACAGTGTCAGTCATGCATTCCCCAGGCAGTGCATGGTGGAGAAGAATCCAGGTCTCACCTAGCCCTTGCTTCAGTGGGATTTATCGCCCGGTGCTCCAGGAAAGCCCAGGGATGATGGATTCGGTGCTCTGATGGGAAAACAGCCGCGCTCTGGTGGTAACCGGCAGGGGCCGGAGCCTGCGGAGCGCCAGGAGTGCGTGGGGGCTGCAAGGGCTTGCTGATAAAGGACCGGCTTTTATCTCAGGCAGAACTTCAGACTAATCTGGGCTTTTAAAGAGAAATGTGTTTGGGAGAAGCCTGCCCGAGCCGCAGGTGGCTGTGGGGAGGAGGGATGCTCGGCGCGGGGATGCTCGGCATTTTTTGGGGGAGGTGGTGCTGCCTGCTGCTGGGCGGAGCTGGCACAGGTGGGCTCGCTGTGAGGGCAGAGCTGCCAGAGCCCAGGGTGGTCCTGGCAGGTCGCAGGGAGGGCATCCAAGAGGATACAACTGGCTGTGCCGTACCTGGCCTGCAGATAACACCCAACAGGAGACATCTGCGTGCAGGGATGCACGACTGGGAGCGGATTGGCAGCAGGCAGATAAGTTGCTGACCCCCTTTATAAAGGGAGCACAGTCAAAGCTGTCCAAAAATCAGGTTTGCCCAATCCCACAAAGAGCCATCATTCTCCCAGAGTTATGACAGCTTGAAGTCTGCTGTCCCCCCATCCCTCCCCACCCTTCTTATTCCAGCTCAGCCAACATCTGAAGGAGGAAAAGAGAGGAATGAAAGTGATAAAAAATATTGCTGCAAAATGTTTAAAATCTATAAATCAAGTCTACAGCTTCGGCACTGCCTTTTGCCTTTCCCTTGCAAAGACAGCACTTAACAGTCCTGTAAGAAAATAACTTGCAGGCTCAGCCATCCTGATTGCAATCAATAATATCAGCAATTAATTTTGGAAACGAAGAGGCACATCTGCACTCGAAGCAGGCAGATGAGAGGCTTTCCTTGACAAGAAAACAAGGCTCAACTCAGCCTCAGAGGGTGACGTATTTATTTATCCCCTCCCGTCACAGCAGGTATAAATAAACACATCAGTATAAATAGGTTAGTGGCTGGATCCTTGGCAGTGAAATGATAAGGAACTTCATCACTGACAATGGGACCTGAGCTGTGGAAGTTTTCCAACATCAAGAAGAGCCAGCCAGGCTGCTCACATCATCACGTGCCGCCTGGCCATTGTGGGAAACTATTGTATTGAGGTCTATAAACATCCCGGGCTTTATCTGGGGATGAGGAGGGGACAGTAGAGGAAGGGACTGAGGGACCCACAGGCAGTGATTGCCCCAGGCAGGATGCCCTGAACCTGTGGAGAGGGAATGAGCTTGTTCCCTCTGGCCATAGACTCCCCCTGCTCTTACCACTCTCCATGGCATTGCACCACGTCCCAAGATTTTGCCTTTCAATACAGATGGAGCTTCATACAAGCAAAAAATCAACTAAATCCATTGTTTCAGTGCTGTTTCTCCAGCATTGTTTGGATGAGACTCACCAATTCTGGTGAGTCTTTCCTCCAGCCCATCACCCCTCCATCTTCCCCTCTATGGAAAGCTTTCTCCCAAGGTCACACTCCAGCTGCTCTTGAGGTCATTCCCAGTTAACAACTCTTCAGGACAGGAAGTACTCAAAAACTAATCTTCTCATTTCTCCTCTTATGTGCAAAGATTTCTAAGGGAGGAGATAAATAAGTTACCTAAAATTCAAGTTATTCTCCTCTGTATTTTCATATGCGGCATTGAACTACTCTTAAAACTTGTTGCTTGCTGTGGTGGGAAAAGACAGGGAAGAGAGGAGGCTACAGTCACCTTTCACTTTCACATCCCCCATGGGGGACCTTTGGGCTTTACTTGCAGCTCTTCACTCCATCTTTTCCATCCAGGCTGCACCACGCCCAGCTCAGCGGAGTCTGGAGTCTGGATTTGGGGTTCCAGATGCAATGACAGCATCCACAAGTGCCTCGAGCTCACAACAGGAACTCAGAGGCAGCCGCCAAGTATTTATATCTACATATTTAAAAAGGAAAAAAAAAAAAAAAAAGAAGCCTTTTCGTTTGTGAAGGTAAGCACAGAAGAAAAACGCGAGGGAAACATTTGGCAAAACATGGTGGCCAAGTTTTGCTGCTACACTGGAGGATGCCAAGGAAAATCAAAACAATAGTGTGGGAGGGCCAGCGGCGGAAGGGCAAGGCTGCAGCTCCCTGTGCCACAGGAAGGCTTGGCTTTAACTACAGGGGGGATCTGTCGGCCGGGAACCCACAGCTCCGCTCCCCTGCAGGCTTTGGAAGCTCGAGCGTCTCCCTTTGGCATCGGGCCCTGTCCCCTTGTGCGCTGGGTGACGTGGTCAGTCTGACCCAAAGTCTCCCTCTACAGACCAATTCCCCTCCCTGCCACCGTCACGGGGTTTCAGTTTTTCGGTTGGTGCTTGGGATTTTCGTTGTCTTTCTGGATCTCTGACAACGTGAAGTTTGCATGTTAGTTTGCCTGTGCAAAGTCTTTATTTGGGACTCATCCATCATTTTCCTAGTTAAAACAGAGCTGCTTGGCGAGAGGAAGTCATTTGTCTCTCACGAAAGAGTCACTCTCCCACCCCCACCAACCACTCCATCACGGTGCAAGTGAATCCATTAACTTCCCTGGAAAATGCATCATCTGACGTTGGAACTAAACTTTAGACTAACAAACCCCTCGAGAGGACATGAAGGAGCCATCTCTGTCACCCTGCTCAGTGCTCAGGTCAAAGCTTGACCTCTCTTTCCATTAAATCTTCTACTTTTAAGGGAAAATGTTGCATATTGGCAGCAACTCTATGTTTCGTGGCCAGAGCCAGCACCCTCATTTCCAACCTCCCAAGTAGGCTCCTGGATCTTTTTGAAACCCACCTCTGGAGCTGCTGCCTCTCGTCTCTCCTGTCTTGCTCCTCTCAAGGGGAAGAGGGGAGGAAACAGCTCTTGGAGGTGAATGGCTGAAAGAACCCAGAAATAAACTCTCTGAGCAGGAGGGAGCCCATGGAAGGAAACAGCCACTCATGGCTTTGTGTCCCCAGCCCTGCAAGCTCCACACCACACAGGAGCAGTGCTGAGGGCAAGGCTCCAAAGAAAACATCCCAAACTCACATTCAAGTTCATTTTCCTCCTGTTTAGTTCCATCTTCTAATACTAACACTTCTCCCACGGTCAGAGCAGAGTCCCACCCTCACTGTCCCACATTTGAAAGCTTGGGAGGAGCCCAGCAGATAAATTTTCCCACCCTGGTACCACAGCAGGACCCAGGGTGATGTTTGATCAGACAAGCTCAAACATAATGTCCACCAGCATCTCCAACTGCACCACAAATCTTCCTTGGTCACACATAACAAATGGAAGGAGCTACCACCTGCCACACCTTCAGGTGGGAACTCCCGTGTGCACCCTGAAGAAATTATTTGTCAGGGCATTTCATCTGCCTTTCAACATTATTTTTAAATTTGTGCCTGGGAAGTTTTCGTTCACATCAGTTTTATTTTTTATACCACTGGAATAGAAAGGACTCTCACACTGAGTGATAATTTTATGTTATTTGTGAGTTTCTCTGAAATCTGAGAGCCAAAGAGAGTTAGAATTATTAACAATCCAGAAAGCAAACAAACCAAATAAAATAAGGGTTCTCTCACCAAACTATTGCCTTTTTTGGAAAACTATTCTTCATTATTTGCAATTATTTTCACATTCTTTTTTTTTTTCTTTCTCAAGCAGCAAACCCCAAAAAGAAATTATTCATTTAGATCTAAATTAAAGAGGGGAAAGACACTTTTCCCTTCTAATGGACTGGGAGGTGAATGGCCATGTATTATATGCATAGGGAAAAATTAAAAAGAAAATTAAAATAAAGGAGACAAAGAAAAAAAAAATAAATATAACTCTAGCTGGTGCACCAGGAGGCAATATAACAAATTCTAAAATCTATGATGAAAAATGAGGCATCGTTGAAAGTTCATTCCTGGACTTTCTGGGACAGAGCTGTGAAAGCAAATACAGCTGAACTCTGGTGAGGTGGGGAACGTCACTGCTTTGAGACAGAGGTTGTAACAGATTCAGTTTGAAAGACAACAACTTTATTTTTCTATGGTCTTGAGGGGATTAAGATGGGAGAGAAGCCCTGCCTTGCCACTGGAGATATAAATCCTGGAGGGTCACTCTGTAGCCATCTGTCAAGCGAGAGGAAGGGAGGAGGCAGAGTCATTTTCGGTAGTAAATTTGGGAAGAACAAGCACTAATGGCCTAAAATTAAGAAAGAAAAACATCGGGCTAAATAGTAGGAAATGCTTTATAATGGTGAGGTCAGGCAGACAATGGAGAAACCTGTCAGGGGAGGTCAGGGGCTCTCCAATAATGGAGATGCTCCCGGATGGACCGAGGAGCCCCAGAACGGGGGCTCTGCTGAACCCTCATCCCCTGAGCCCCTTGGATGGGGACGTGTGTGATCCCAGGGTGACAGAGATTTGGGGGGAAATGGCAAGTCTCTCCCAAGCTTTCTTGCTATCTCCCAGCCAGGAGCAAGGTGCAGGGCAGGCAGGGGGGGCTTGGCTGCATCCCACTCCCATTAGAGCAGGAGAGATCTGGCCCAGCTGTTCCCTTTTCCAAAGGAAAACAGAGGCTGCCTGAAGAGCTGGGATCATCCACACGGGGAGGGAAGAAGAGAAGCCTTTCAGCAGAGCCCTCCCACCAGGAAACTGGGAGAGTGATGCTGAGGGTGGGGGACGAGCCCAGGCCTGGGGGG
Source organism: Formicarius rufipectus (assembly GCA_013399695.1). NCBI lineage: Eukaryota > Metazoa > Chordata > Aves > Passeriformes > Formicariidae > Formicarius > Formicarius rufipectus. Next base: position 147,479 of record VXAU01001886.1, on the reverse strand, counting down.
TCCATGAGGGTGCCAGGATAAGCCCCTTTCCTGGGGCTGTCAGGTTGGTTTCCTCCCGGATCCCCGCACGGACACCTGTGCTCTGTTACACGACACGTCATTAGATCTGTGCAACTTATGGTGTCCATCATCACCCCCAGGCAATCACTGCAGAGCTGTGATAAATGAGACACAGGCAGTTTATTATACACACTAAATCCTCTCTGCGTGGTGGTCCAAGGGCGTACCTAAGACGTTTTATTCCTCTTCTGCTTGGATTTGTATCTTGGATCTGTTTGGTGTCTTATAGAAAATGCTGAAGAGGTGCTAGAGACCATGCACCAGCACAATTCTTTCCTCTCATGTCTCCAATGAGAATCCAGTCAACACTCCTGTCTCTGTATTTCTAGAAAACCTGACTGTGTTAGAGACATTAACCAGCAGGAGTGGGGAATGCCACTCTGATGGCCCAAATCTCTCAGCAGAAAGTGGCTGGATATCTGACAGCAACTGGAAGGGCAGGAAGGAGATGCTGAGATCATGGGTGGCATTTAGGGAAAGCCAGGACAATTCACTCTGGTTGGAATACAGAGACCACCATACCTGTTTGGGTTTTTTTAAAATAGAGGTAATTAACACCTCTTAGAAATTAAAATCCTGGCTGTGGGTCTGGCCTGAAGGACAACACAGGAACATCCGTCCATATCTTTACATCTGCCTTCTCCTCTGAGAGTCTTTTCTGCTTTGATGTGTCGTCCAAAACACCTCTCAAAGTGAACTGTTGGGGGCAAGGGAGAGCTCCTAACGTACAAGGTGTAATTAAGTGCTGGTAACACATAGCAGGGGACATAACTCACAGAAATAGAGACTCCTTCCTCCAAGTGCACCCTCCAGCACCACCAGAGCAGGTTTCCACCAGCCCACTGGAGACAGTATTCCACAAGCATGTTCCTTCTTGCCAAGAAACAACCAGGAAGGATTTTTCCACAGCACTGTTGTCACTCAGGCATTTGGAGAGGTTGTTCCCAATTTTCCCTCTCCAGTATCAGCTCCTCGCTGCCAGAAATGTGAGAAAAAGTCTGTGAGAAGAGACCAGGTTGTGGTTTCTTGGCTGGGAAGTCAGTGGTACTATGGAGGAAGAGGAAGGAGGAAGACAAGGAACGCAGAAGGTTATGGGAAGCCAACAAGGGGAATCCGAGGAGGGAGGATTTTTGCAGCTGCTTTTGGACAAACCAAGAGCACAGAGGGGTGTCGGGGCACCAGGGCCTGCAGCTCATGTGTAGACATAGAGATGCCTGGTTTTGCAGATCATGGGAAGTGAAAAAACAACCAGGGAGCACATTAACCAGGAGGCTTGGGAGAAAGGAATAACTTCACAGGAATGACACTGTCTGCTGGACTAAAAGGCAGCCTTTTCCTCTCCAAAAGCTTTGTTTCTGTCCAGCTCCTGGGGGAGGAGAGTTGGCCTACAGCTCCAGCAGTAACTTTGAGTAACTTCTCAGGAAACAGCTTATTTAGATAGTGCTGCCTATTCTTCAGAGGAGGGGATAGAAGAACGTATTGCCTGTTACTAATGAATGGCTTTTGCACAACTAATGATGTTTACAGGGATGGACACTCCAAGGTCGCCACGGTATCTCTGCTAATAGGATGGATTTTGGCACCAAGAAAGTGCAGCTTTTTCACACACTCACACCCTGATAGGAGAGAGTTAAATATCTTCTCTGCTTTTAATGGAAAATTAAGCAGGCATGACGCATCTGTTTAGAAGCCTTTTTTTCTTATCTCCAGGATCAAAAAGAATTCCAGAGCTGGAAGACCAGAAACCAAGAGCAGTTCATTCACTGCCAACTCGTGCAGACTGCAAGAGTTCAGGTTGGACACAAGCTGAGGGTTGGAGTTTCTCTCCACTGCAATAAATAGGTTGTTTCCACTGGCTGCAGTAGGACCGACTTTGAACCTTCATTTCTCTACTCGAGTTTGCAGTAAATAAAAGCTTCAAGCAGAATCCATTAAAGTAGTTTCAATTTCCAGGCTCTGGTCTTTCCAAAAGTTAACTCTTACAAAATGCAATATACACAAATGCCCTTTGGCTGGGTAGGAGAAGGATTCAAACCATCAGATGCTCATCATAACCTTAAGGGTCAAGGATCTCTCACTAATGGATCTGTAGATTTGCCTCCCAGTCTGGAAAAGGCTGAAGCAAAACATTCCCAGAGAAAAGAAAGATTCTAAAGGGAAAAGTAAAAACATAGAACCTTTCAAGAATTTTGCCAAATCCTGGTATCCAGATCCTGCTCAAGTTTTGCACAACAGGAACTGATGCTCGGCCTTGTTTCCAGGTTCCCTTTGAGCCTTGATCCACAAAGTCGAGCTGCTGGGAGCTGGTTTCATATCAGCAGAGTTTCAGGTGTGAACTGAGCTCAAACCCTGATCTCTGCAGGACCCGAGAGTTCTGAGGAAAGCTTCTCCTCTCAGGCGCGTGGCCACAAAGCCAAATTTAAGCAACCAACTCTGCAAACATGCCTTTGGCAGAGCCCAACCTCCACGACTGCCTTCACAGCCCAGCTCAGGGAGCATCTCCCTGCTCCATAGATTTATGCACAGCAATGTTCACCCAAGCCTCCCTTTTACAAAGCACAGCCACTCTGAAAGAAAGCAAACAAAACTTAATTGCTGCTACCTTGAAGAAGTCAACTCCATATTCCAATTCAGAATAGCTCTGTAACTCAAAATTTTTGGCTCTGGGAACCTTTATCATGGCTGGGTTTCTGCTGCATCTGGTTGAGCAAGTTTTTATAATGTCATTTCTGATCAAGGCAGTTTTCAGTAACAACTTTCAGCATATTACAGGTCAAGGTTAAGAGGGAAAGGGAAATTGCACAGGGGAGGTGCTCTCGTTGAGCTTTGAGGTGGCAGGGGCTGCAAGAGAGGGGACTTGTTCAGAAATTTAAGGAGTTACAGCAGTTCTGAGGAGCTGTTACAAGGAAAGGGAAAAGTAGCATTTGTGGCACTGTTAGCAAATTAGAACAATGTGCAGCTGCCTGGAAATGAAGTGAACATCAGCCTCAAGCCCATCCGCAACGAATTGGTTCCAAATCATCAGCGCTTTGGTCCAGCTTATGACAGCAGAGGCTGCTTTTTCTAGCGGAAACACACTGTGCATTTGGAAGGCAGTTCAACTGAGTCTGGAAAATATCCTGCAAACCAGGACCTGTCCCCCAGCAGAGTCAAAACTCACACAGAGTTTGTGCTGGGCAGGTTGGGAGCAGTCCTGCTGAGTCAAATTGTAATTCAAATACTTTGAGTTACTATGACTGTTGAGTAACAGCAACTGCAATGTGGGGAGACCCTGGCACAGGTTGCCCAGAGAAGCTGTGGTTGCCCCATGCCTGGGAGTGTCCAAGGCCAGGTTGGACGGGGCTTGGAGCAACCTGGGCTGGTGGAAGGTGGCCCTGCCCACAGCAGAAGGTGGAACAGGATGAGTTTTAAGGTCCCTTCGTACCCAAACAATTCTATGATTCTCTAATTGTATGATTCAAACCACGTTCACAGTTTGACTCTGCATCATCGGTCTCTCCAAGTTCGGGGGACCCACATGAAGGAGCTGAGCTTGCAGCTACTCATCGTGGTGAGGGGGCTGAAAGGGACAACACGGGCTTTGCAGAGGAAAAAGTCACTTTTCTTCACCCCCAGTGACATGGAATACACGGATCAGCTGCTGAGCTGAATGCCCAGGCTAAACCACAGCGATGGATTTGGCTGTGTCAGGCAGTTTCTTGCTCTGTAATCCTGCAATATTTTTTAACAGCTGAAACACTGAAAACCAGCTGTAAAAAACCAACCAGGCAGCGCCTCTCTCATTCATCCTCCTGTTACAAAACAGAAATAGAAAATACCTTATGATCAGGCAGAGGCAGGACCTCATGATTTCCCAGGCTTGTGTCCCAGGCTGGACCCAGTGATTAAAAAAACCTGAAGGGTGAAAAGCACTTCGGTGCTGGTTTACTGTGTTTCTGGTTGAGAACACCCTGAATGAGATTTAGCACTCAAGAGAATGTCCAAAGGAGGCAAATCTGGAAGCTGTCAGAGGGACTGATGTAATTTAATATAGATATATAATATTTAGAGATTTTATTAGATATATAGATCTGAATATGCAATATTATTAGTTTTATATATATAGTATAGATATAGATATAGATATAGATATTAGATTAGTTGCCAGATGGGGTCAAACTGTGACCATAATTTATACAATGAAATATATAATCTATAATTACCTGTAATATTTATATCAGATATATATATATGTAAGTATATAACACAGCTAATATGCAATATATAATAATAATATTATACATAAATATACATTTATATTATATATATACTTACACATTAGACAATTAGAGTCGAAGAGATTGCCTCCATGAGGTGGGACACCAGTCTGGGCAGTCCACACTGGGTTACAAGGAATTAAATTCTCAATTCAGTGCCTCACACCTACATTTCCAATACTCTGGGTTAACACCCAGGGCACAGCATTCCCACTTCTGTGCATGTTGAGGTGCTGCACACCCGGTGCCATCCCCAAACAGACCCTGAAAATCCTTTGGGCCTCAATAACCAAGATGCCTTCCTTAGTGGTCTGGTATTTGTGAGCTGCCTTACAGTTATAACCTTTCCTTTTGTGGGATCACCTTACAACCACAACTGGATTTCAGAAGCTGCAACAGTGTGACTCCCCAGCATTATGCCAGGATGTTTTCTTAGCTGTATTTTCTGTTTAGTCTGAGTTCCACATAGTTTAGAGCTTAGGAAAAAAAAATGGCAAGAATAAAATAAAATAAAACCAACCAGGTGGTTCAAATAACCTCCATGGCAATATCCTTCAAGCTGGGGCTGCCTCAGTCACAGCCCTGCCAAACTGGGAGGGTTATTTGTCTCTGCCAGTCACCCAGAATGGACTCAAGGCATGGCACTGCCCTGGAAAACCTCCCCTCTGTGTCCCCATGGGTCACCACTACCCACCAATAGCTCCAGGAGCTCTTAGCCAGAGCAGAAGCCTTTGAGACAGCCAGGAAAGACCTGACTCTGCCCAAAGAGTCCCCAAGGCATCCTCAGTGCCTCGGAGGATGATCTTTCCATATCAAGGCAATGGCCAGAGCACTGACCCAGCACTGAATGGTGTCCCTTGGATGCCACATGACCCTGGGGCAACTTCCCGCTCCTGCTCCATGACCTGATTTCCCAGGGTGTCGAGGGCAGAGCTGACATTTAACCTTCTGCAAAGTGCTGCCAGCCCAAAACAAGGCAGTGCTGAGCATTTCATCAACTCCAACTGAGAAGTGTCTCACACGCTGCTTCCCACACCAGAGTTAATGGGCGATACAGCACAGGGAGGCACTTCAGCCACCAGCTGCTTCAAATTTCACATCTGCTCATGAAAATTAATCTTCAGTTCCTTTTGCTGCCTGTAGCAGCTCTGATTTTTCAGAGGAAGGAAGCCCAAAATGAAAACTCTCTCCAACTCACAGGTACACGGAGGGTTTCCAACCAGCAGGTTGGAAGGAGCAAACACGGAGCACAAAGTGACCATTTCCACCACAAAGGAAAAAAACCCACAGTCAGACCCCCATGGAAAGCCCCAACCCAGTTTAATCAATCCCTACCACAGTCATCCAAGGAAGATATTAAATCTCCAGGCTGCTGGGGAATTGCCGGAAGCCGGGAATGCCGGCACCAGATGTAAAGATTAATTGACAATGACAGCAAAATTTGATGATATCCTTTCAAATTCTCCCTGCCAACCCTGAATGTGATTTAGGGATCACTGAAGCACAGAGGACCAACTCCCTCTGCTGAGGCCAGGACAGGTGGGATGTGGAGAGCAGGATGCTCCTCAGCAAAGGGGATGCAGCTTCTTCCATCTCCATCTACCCTGACATGGGTGTCTTTCATATGGCAGGAGGGCATGTAGGTCATACTATTAATCTGGACACAGGGAGGCTACTTGGCAGGTAAGAGTCTGTCCCTACTTGGTTTGGGGAAAAATCCAAACCTTTTGCATTTGGGTGCATCTTCCCCTGGGTTGCACTTAAATAGCGTGCAGAGCCAGTTTTGTAACTGGAGTAAATGAAGACCCAGCAGCTGGAAATCTTGAAATCCAAACCACTGGTGGGAAAAATTCCTTGCAGGCTCCCAGAGAGTCCATGAGCACCCTCAGACCTCAACTGCGTGTCCTGTGAACCTCAGAGGACACTGCTGTGCTCCCAAAGACCCCAAAGACGCTTGATGCTTCCAAGATGGAAAATTCAGTTGTTGACAGAGCAACTGCCCAAAACCATTTGAAATCAGCTGAGGTGATGGGGAATAAAAGGCAATTTGAAGTTCAGAAAGATCAGGCAGGGGAGAGGATCCAGTTGGGAGAGAAGCTTGGCACAGCTGCCAGCTCTATCTTCAACACTGGGGGTTGGCATAGCCTTGCTGGCACCCACATATTTGCCTGGCCCCCTGATGCCGTGGGCTTTGGGGCTCCAGCAGGGAAAAATGAGGAGATGCCATCAGCATTCCCAACACACACACCGAAGCAACATCCTACAGGCCAGTGGATAAGCTTTAAACACCTCCTGGGAGGTGGTTTGGAGGATAATTTCAACCTGTGGCCCTGGTTTCTTGCCTCTCCACTGTCCCTTCAGCAGCTGCCCAGACCAAGCCTGTTGACACATTTGGAACATTCAGAGCAAGGGCTGCTCTGACCTTGCACAGCTCCTTCTGCGTCATGTCCCCCTTGCTCACCCACCCTCCCCATTGCCCCCTGCTTTTCTCTCCCACAACCCTGAAAATGCCTTTTCTTGTTTTTTAAGGGCCCCCTCATTGTTCCTGGCAGGATGGGCAGAGCAGCAGGGCACACAATGCAAGTACCCTCCGCTCAGGATGTACGTTGGTCATCCCAGGGCAGGAAAATGCTTACGAGGGGCTTCCTCAGCAAGCTGCTCACTGTCCCCTCCCCTTCCCAGCAGGCTCACCATGACCCTCGTGGTCTGATAGGAACTCACTGTAGGCAACCAAAATGTACATCATCCACAGCTCCATGGAAGATGCCAGGAACACTCAAAATCCACCACAGGTAAATGCACCTCTCAGCCAAGATCTACATCCCACTCAGCCCTGGAAAAGTAGCCCCACCATGACCAGAGTGTTGTGTCCACCCCATCTGAGAGCAGAGCCTCCATCCCTGCTGATGTCATGTGTGTAGACGCTGGTGCAGTAAATGAGCGCACGAGTCCTTTCATCCCTTGCCAGCCTTTGTCCTTGGGTACACATGGAACTCGTGGGCATCCTGAGCTTGGGGCCAGGACTGGTCTCCATCTGCTCAGTGCCCGATGGAACAAAGGGCTGTCTGGGTGTGCAACCCCCACGCTGAGCTCTGCAAATGACATTAAGCGGGTGTATATAGTTAGTTCTCAGCACCGCGCGGTTCAAGACAGTGTGTGCGGCTGCTGAGCACATCCTCAGCCTCATGTCATGGACATCCTCCCTGGGGGCTTGTACAAGGCAAGGCATTCACTTCATCCTCCTCCCTGACATCACTGTTCCTCATAAAACCCAGATCTGAGACGGCTTTTTACGTCTTTCAGGCCCCAGTTCACATCCTGAAATGGCTCGTGGTAAATCAGGTACCTGTAGTCATGATACCAAAACCCAGCCTACTCTTCATGGTGGATTTCAGCTGTCACACTCCTGTGTCATACCCAGACACCAAGTTTCCACACAGGAGAGAAAACTCTGCACCCTGAAAAGTTCAGGGTAAAATGCAGCCTGTATTTTCTTGGGACAGTCAAATTTGCTTCAGAGCAAATCACATCAACCCCACCAAAGGCCAAAAGCATCTCCATGGCCAGGACCCAGCCCACTTAAACTCGAAGAATCACAGAATTATTAAGGTGATAAAAGATCTCCGGGATCATTGAGTCAAACCTGAGCCCAATTCCTACCTTGCCACCCAGTCCAGAGCACCACACCTTCAGGAATGGAGACCCCAAACTGCCCTGGGCAGCCCCTTCCAATGTTTAACAACCCTTTACATGAAGAAATTCCTCCTGATGTGCAGCCTGAAGGTCTTACAGCAGTGGGTAGTGCTGGTGTGCAATAATGTGGATTGCAAGATCTCACGGAGTTTGACTGCAAGCATTGAGACCAAGCTTGTCCCAGAGACCACAAAAATGCAGTGACTCTCATCACAGACTTTCCTTATGCCTTCACTGCTCTTCTCCTCACTCATCCAGGATGCATTTCTGGGGAGGATTCATTTCCAACTCAGGACTCGTCCTTCTTCCCTCAACCACTCCTCTTGTTCATGCCTCATCTCAGCTCCACCATCACCACCGCTGCTGATGGATGTCCTGTGGGAAGCCTGTGAGATAGGCAAGGCTTGATCCCTGTTTGGGGGTTGGGCATTGGAACTAGATGATCTTTAAGAACCATTCCAGTCCAAAGTGTTCCCTGATTCTATGTAAGGACTCATGAGACTGCACAGTTTCCAGAATGACTTTATACAATCATGTAGCTTCTGTGGGTCCTTTGCAGGGAAGCAGCATCCAAAACCTTCCTCCAATTCATGTTTAGTCACACACCAGACAACCTACAGAGATGATGCCTCAGCAAAACATCGAAGTCCTCCCCCACCAGTGGGAAAGGATCAGTTAAAAATACCAAAGTGGTTTGAAACCCTTTTCCTCTGAGGCCTGAATGAGTCTTTGGGAGGAAAGTGCTCCCCCGTGCCCTGACATCTGAATGTGCTGCTAAGGAAGAGGTGTGTATCACAGACACCATAATTCACTCGGGCTTGAAAGCTACAAGTGGCATTTTGAATGACAATTTTCTCACAGAGTCCATAAATACCTGACATGATTTATTGGGCTTTGGTTAACATGGGAAACAACCCAAGAAAGGGATTTTGTAATTGTGGCTTTGCTTTACGCATTTTAACGTATGTTCTGTCCAACTCCCAAGCCTGATGAAGAGGAGGGTTTTGGGAAGGGGTGACTGCTCATCCCAGCAATGGAAAACAATATTTTGAGTGCAATTAACAACTCAACTTGCTGTCTGTGGTTACCATTACTGGATTAATTGGGTGCAACTGCCTGGTGGAGTTTCCAGATTTTGGGGAGGAAGAGATGTTGGAGAGGTGGGAGAAGAGAATGGGGAAAGAGACTCATTGTCTCAAGCGTGCTCAAAGCCTAAAGTAACCTGGAAAAGCCTTGTTTCCCAGGACACTGCAGGAACCAGCAGACACAGTCATGAGAAGGTGAATCCGACAGAGGATGGAAAACACTGTCTCAGCAGTTTGCAAGATGCTCCTCATGTTTCCTGAATAAAATTGCTCTGAAAGCAGAAAATACCCATTCGGAGGAAACATCTGAGGCAGGTTTGAAAACCAGGGGACATTTTCCAGTGATACCCATGCACCAGTTTGGACAGGCTGGAGAGAACTTCTCCAGGTCTCCAGAGTGGGAGCTCACCAGGTAATTCCTACTTTTCACCCTTGATCTCAATCTTTTACATCCCAGCTAAAGACAGACAGCTCAAATGCAGAACTAAAAATAAAAATAAATAAATAAATAAGATAAAAAAGTTTTTCATCCGTTTAACAGAAATCACTTCACTGCATGAAGATTTTGTGCACCTAGGGTGGAATGGCTGCAAGAGGACACAGAAAAGAGGCTTGACTGGAGATTTCCCTGGGTTCTTCTACCACTGGTAGAGATTAAACACATGGACATTCTTTGTGGTGTCTCAGACAGGGACTGGAGCTGCTGGACCTTGACTAAGCCAAGGAAGACAAGAGTTTTGCAGGGATCTCATCCAAGGTCTTTTTTCTCAAAGCAAAACAGGAATATTTTCTAGAAACATCAAAGACTTCTGCAAAGAGAACTAAGTTTCCAGCTTGTGTTTGGTTGGAGCCAAATCTGTGTCTTCATCCTGCAGGGCTGGAGAGGAGCAAGGGTTAGGAGGGACATGCACTCAGCTCTGGGGGAAAACGAGCCTCAGGCAAAAGAGAAATCAAAGGGCTACCCAAGAAATAATAAGAAAGAACACAAAAGGAAGCTTCAGATCCCTCCTCATGACTCATGTCTGCAGCATTATTTGCCAGAAATGATCCAAAACAACTCTTCTGGCCCACGCTGCTCTTCCCCACCTCTGGAATTCCCATGCATCCTGCCCGTCTGAGCATCCATGGTCATGGGGACCCGCAGCACCCACCTTGCTTCTGCCTACAAACCCCAAATAACCCAGGGAAAAAACTCTCTCTGCCACCTCCGTAAGGAGAAAAACAGGGTACCCTTGTTTTCAGTATCTATTCAGCTTCCTAAAAGAGCAGGAAACTTGGGCCATTTGCTTTAACTATTGTATCTTCTGTTATTCATCAATTTTGGAAAACAGCTTCTAAAATCGTTTCCGGCTCCCCTTTCCCATGTAAATCACTCCAAGGTTTTGTGTTTCTATCTTAAAAAAAGAAAGGGAAAAAAAATAAAAAACAAAACCAAAAAACAACCCCAAACATTCTGTTGTTCACAGCAATATTTTTTTTTCACTTCATTCCAATTTAGCAACTCTGCGGAGCTCCCCTTTCCCTAAAAGCCTGCAAACAGAGGAAGCAGTTCCTGCCTGCGGCTGCACGCAACCAGCAAATGCCACAGCTCAAGGCTTTCTTCCTGTCCCCTTTTTACTGCTCTGTCAGCTCCCTCCAGTCACCCAGGGGCACCGGTCAGTGCCGGGAGTAGCCCAGGGAACAACCCCCCCTCCTGGAGAGTTTTCCAGAGTGCTGACTCTGCTTCAGAGCCTTTGCAGGGCAGTGGGGTGATGGGAAAGGCTCTTTGCAGCCAGAGCGTGGTGCTGCTCTTTGGAAATTTGAGGCAGGTATTGCAGTGCTAAATTTCCATTTGGGGGAAGAAATCTGGGGGGTTGTATTTTTTTAAATTTTTTTTTTTTTATTTTTATATATATTTTTTTGTTTTTTGCCAGACTTAGGGACCTTCTCAGGGTTTGGGGGGCAGATGTGCAATGGCAAATAAAAAAGGGGTATGACCATAACGTCTCCTGACAACACAACATACATGAGACCCTGTCTCAGATGCTTGTCAAGGGAAGAGCCAAGGCCAACATGGAGCAGGATTAATAGGGAATCCCTCTGTATTTACACCAGGGCACTGCCCTGCTGGTCTCAGATTGGATCAACATGCAGGTCTTTCAGCAGATATTTCCCCTGGGATTTCCCTTGAAGGCCTGACTTCAAGAGTCATCTGGTTATACAAAAACTATAGGTTGGTGGGGTTTTTTAAACTCTGTTTGGATTAGATATTGGGAAGGAATTCTTCCCTGTGAGGGTGGGCAGGCCCTGGCACAGGATGCCCAGAGAAGCTGTGGTTGCCCCATCCCTGGGAGTCCAAGACCAGGTTGGACAGGGCTTGGAGCAACCTGGGATAGTGGAAGGTGTCCCTGCCCATGGCAAGGGGTGGAACAAGATTGGCTTTAAGATCCCTTCCCACCCCAAACCATTCTAGGACTTTATGATTTGGCTACACATCTATTGAGTTTCCCCCATTTTCCATACCCAAGGTACAAGAAAACATCCCATGCATCTGTGAGGAGCCTAGACCTCCTCTAACCTTTCCCAGAAGGATCAGAAGGAAGCTGGAATGTCTCAGCTGAGCGCTGCCAGGCTGTGCAGAGTCAGGCCAGCCAGTTTTCAGAAGGTTCACATAGAGAGAGAGGGAGGGAAAAAAATATTATTTTTTAAAAAAAGCAAAGCAAAAAGAAATATTCATGTTGCAGCTTTTGCTTCTGGAAACCCCCTGTTTGGTCCTGAGTGAGTCAGCCAAAATGTTGACCTTGGAAGTATGATGGGAATGTCGCCTGACATAAAAGGAGTGCAGAGCAGCCCAGCTGCAGCATGGAGCAGCATGATGAGCCAGGAGCTGATGAGCTCATAGGTCCAACCACGCTGCAAATGCAGCATTGGTGTGGTATGAGAGGACTGCTGGCTTCTAACAGCAAGGTACATCCAAGGAAAACAGCTCCTCAGTGGCTGCAACCTGCATGAAAACAGCCCATCAAACCCAACATCCACAGGGATGGGTAGGAAACATGTTGCCTCAATGCTTTTTCCACTTTAATCAGGATTTTTCCAGGTTTTGAGGAAGCTAACACAACTCCACATGCTTTGAAGGAAATAGAAGAAAATCCAGTAGATAACTTTGAGGCTAGAAAATGTTTCTCAGCAAAATGCCCCGGCAAAGCAGAGCTCATTTTCAGCCTGACTCCACTCACAGAAGCAGGTGTGTAAGTGTGGAATTAATTAATTGAGATGAGTTGTTGCCACAGGGAGAGGACAAGTGGGAAAGGAAGTCACTGTCAGGAGAGAAGGGTCAGACCCTGCAAACACACATCCCATGCTGGAAGCCCAGTTATGGAAATATGGGCTGGTTGGGCACCTCCAGGTTTGTAAGGCTTCTCCAGACGATGACCTGTTGATGGCAGGTTACCCTTCCTTCCTCTTAGACTGGAAAATCCCCTCCTTTCTTGGAAGGGACAGACAGAAAGGGAGAGGTGGGAGCAAGTAAAAATTGGGAGGAAATTGCAATGACTATTTTCCTTAAGCAATTTCTTTGATTGCCATGGGGAAAATCCAAACAATGCATCTAAGTCAAATCTTGGTCAACACTGAGAAATTATATTATGGATGTACTCTGGAAGTTATCAGCATCACATCTGATGTTCAGCAGCTCCCTAACTACAAGGAAACATGACTTCTTACTGGAAAATCCCACTGACTAAGGCATCAAGTACCTCCAGGACCTGGAGTTAAAGACAGGTTGAGAGAATTGGGATTATTCAGTCTGGAGAAGAGAAGGTACTGGGGCGACCTTAGAGCCCCTTCCAGGACCAGGGGCTCCAGGAGAGCTGGAGAGGGACTTTGGAAAAAGACCTAGAGAGACAGGGCAAGGGAGAATGACTTCCCATTGCCAGAGGGCAGGGTGAGATGGGATATTGGGAAGGAATCCTTCCCTGGGAGGGTGGGCAGGCCCTGGCACAGGGTGCCCAGAGAAGCTGTGGCTGCCCCATCCCTGGAAATGTCCAAGGCCAGGTTGGACAGGGCTTGGAGCAACCTGGGCTGGTGGGAGGTGTCCCTGCCCATGGCAGGGGGTTGGAATGTCCCTTCCAGCCCAAACCTTTGCATGGTTCTGTGATTAAGGAGTGAAGCCAGCCTCCAGCTGAGGATGCAGCCAGGCACGGTGCTGCAAGACAACCTTCATACCAGCACATTTTCCACAACGCTTCAGCACACGGTTTTTACTCTACTCCTGATTTCCCAGGAAAGCAGAGGTGGGCTGCATATTTCAGAGAGATAAGGGCAAAAAGGAGTCTCTGTAATCTCACACTGACATCAGCAACAGTGTCACACCTTCTCTTAAAGGATATATGCATGTTGCAACCAGCCGCCTGGTCCTTCCCGTGCCTCCTCCGCTCCAACTCTGTCTCCCTTAAGAGCAGGAGCAGGAGATAAGTGCTTAATGAATTAGCAGAGCACATAGTTTCCCTCCAAGAAGCATCTCTTCGGGTCCCTGCCAGATGCTGAGCCTCTCCCCCGTGCAGACCGCCCTCGGAGCCTGCCCTGAATTATCAGGGGATTCCAGAGACTTCCCACCGCGGCACCAGCTGTGCAGGCAAGGAACCTGCAGCCCTCGCACCCCCCAAATGCAAGTGCAACTTCTCACACCTCTTTGCGGGGAGAAGGGGCGATGGTTTGGGGGGGAAAGCCCTGGAAGACCCTCTGGAGCCTGGGAACACATGGAGAAAAGGATCCCGTGAGTCCAGGGCTCTAAGGAGGGGCCAGGTTTGTTAATGCTCCGAGCGGAGGAAGGCATTGGCCTCTATTTCTTAGGTCACAGCGACAGCAGAGGAAGTCTGGCAGGGCCACGATGTGGGATGGAGATTGCTCTCCAGGGTGACTCCAGAAGGCAATAAAAAAGACAATAAGGAGAAAGATAATAAAAACCCTCCAGCTTTTTATTTTCTCCCAGCAATGCCAGGCGTTTCAGGAAGGCCTAATGTTTGCCTACAGATTTACTGTCCCCCAGGCGCAGGGGCAAAGGGACAGCTTGGCCAAGGACTGTGCAGCCGTGACCGACCCACAGAGGACCAGCCAAGGCATTTTTGCCATCAAGCTGAGGGAAAATGGGTCACTGGATAGAAACAGGGTTAGAACTGTCTTTTTCCTGAAGAGCTCTAAGGAAGGACCAGCTCACACAGGACCTTAAATCAGAATTATTGCTGCTGGAGGCTGCTTTTTCTCCCCACAATGAACACCGGCTTGTTCTGCTGGGAGTAGGACAATGTCACAACCTCAGGGCATTCAGCTGATGAGTCCCAGCGAATCCTTGGCGTGATAAAAGCTGGTGTTGGTTACTCCAGGGGCCAAGAGCAGCTCCAGTTGTTCTTCTTGACCTCAGTCACATCGCTTGGTACAACCACCACCCAGATCTCACCTCAGTCCCACCAGCTCATACTGAGCACATAGAGAGGGTAAACATCCTAAATCCCAAGTCAGCACAGAACCTTGGTATGCCTTGATGACCATCCCTCCTTGAAGGTCTTGGCTGGTCCCATGAAGACTCCATTACCTGGGAGCCGGGATAGCAGGACCTAATTTTCCAGGTTTCCCAAGTAAACCTGCAAGGGAGGAGGGACAACAAGAAATCCCCACTGAGGAACCATCCCTAAATGCATCTTGTCATCCCCACAGCTGGTGCAGGGGTGACAGCCCTGTCAGGGCACCATGACAACAGTAACTTCAGTGGCTTCTCTGTCAGCATGTTGACTTAATGCTGTTTGAACCAGTCTCAGCTATTGCACCTCCTGGCAGGGCCTGTGACACTCCATGATGGTTTCTGTTGCTCCTTCACATTCCCAAGCAGCTTTGGGGACCAATTTCTCAATGAGTGGACATCTCCTGGGAGAGAGGAGCAGAACCAGGAGCCTGAAAGCAGGGAGAGGGAACCCCAGGAGCATCATGACACAAAGCACTACTGACCAGCCAAGTGTTCAGTGATGACAACCCCCCAGCTGCTTGAAGTTCTGCCTCTCTGACAGAACCACCTGGGTTTTATGGGGCAGCACAAGTAGAAAATCCTTTAATCGAGGCAGAAACTGGATGGATGAGCTTTTTCCATGCAGAACTGCTCCCACTCTCCGTTTCTCTGCAGGATCTCTGGTGTCTCACAGTGTTTCTGCTCAGCCTGACTTCCTGCAGGAAGTAAAGGTGATTCTCTTTACCCACTCACCCACTTTCAAAAAAATGCACAAGAACCTCTAGTCTCCAAAATCTCCATCCTTTCCATTAAATCCCACTCAGACTGGGTACCAGATCTGAAAGTGTTGAGGGATGGTGAGAGGGTTGAGTCAAGCCTGGACACCTTTGCTGCACCAATGCAGTGAGTTCCTCTCACTTTTCCAAGCCCAGGTTGTCCAAATCTGGGTGTTGTACATCCCCAAGGGATGCTCCTGGAGGAGAGCCAATTGTGTGGCTCAAACCATTTGATGATGGTGCTCCAAGGCTAGAAATATGGAGGAATGGACTGGAGTAGGGGTGTGAAAGAGAACAAAAAAACAAAACACATTTTTCTGAGAGGAGTTTCAGGGTTTTGTTTTCATCCTGAGGCAGCCTGAAGAGCAGGCAATTCCCTTGGAGCAAGAATTCTGTAATATATACATATACACACATGAAACCATTGGAATGTTTTCTTACAGGGTGCTTGAGATATTATGCTGATATTAAAGGATTATAGAACTACATGAATACCAATATGGAAGGAGAAGGCTCAAGGGGATCTCTTTCATGTTCTTCTCTCAACATATTTTGGTGAAATGAAGGCTTTCCAGCAAAGTATTCAATTGTGGCAGAGCTGTTGCCAATGGAAAGCTGCTCTGCCTGGATAGACCCAGTGACAGGGAATACAGAATTAGGTGGAAAATGGCCAATTCCATGGCTGTTGCTGAAAATATGGCATGTGGGCTGTCCAAGCTGGTCATTTCTGACTGCTCTGGAGGAAACCCCTCCAATAGCTGAAAAGCAAACATTTGTCCTCATCAAGACATAATTCTTGGGTTTGTTCTATTGTTTAACGGAGGTGGTTTAGTTGGGGAGTTTTTTGTTGGTGCTCTCCAAGCAGTGGCTCTACTCTGAAAGCCAAAATCTCTCTCCACTTTTCTTGCAAGGCACAGACACGTGAGACACCTCGACCATATTTGCTGGATGTCCCATGGTGAGATGCCTCCACCGTGCCAGACATCATCTCATTAACACACTCCATAACCACTGCCAGAAATGACTGAAAATTGGGAAGTTGGTAGAAGACACCCAAGAAAAACTAAAAATCCATCCCTTTTTGCTCTAGGGCCCTGTCCACAGTGGAAAAACACATTAATCTTGCAGAACACGGCCAGCAGACAGGAGCCAAAAGGTTGAGGCTGGGGTGTGGTGAAGGGGAGACATATTTACACGCTATTGCTCAGCAGGTCACAGCAACAGGATGCTGATAACATCCTGCAAACTTCCTCCCTCAACTGGTGTGGAAAAAAAAACCCTCAAAATGAAGGCCCTGAGGCACATAATGACCAGCCAACCATTCAGAAATCCACCTTTTGGGAACCTCGAATTTCAGAGCAGACTGGCAGAGGCATCGCTTTTCTCTGGTTATAAAGGAGGCAAACTGAAAGGAAGGAAACCAGGGCAGAGCTCTGTGGCTGCAGGACAAGGGGGTGATGGCTCAGTGAGGGCAGTGCTGGGACAGTCACTCCTTTTATTGCCCCAGATATATTTTAAATTGACCAGCACTAGAAGGCTTTTTAATAGCTGGGTTTCTGCTCTTCTTTTGTCCTCTAGACAACAGAGTTCAAAGAGGTTCAGAGCCACGTTTGTGCGCTCAATGACACAGATACAAATCCAGACAAAGGCAGAGCAACAGGCTTAGCAGGAGAGGCACTGGGGATTTCCTCAAAAGGCAGGGAAAGGAGGAGATTCCACTTCCAACACCTTTAAAATCCATAAAATTAATTCAATTCAGATTCATAAAATTAATTCAACTTCGAGAAGAGATGAGCAGGATTTCTGCAATGCAGTCAGGTTCAGGCAGGGTGGGGGCAGCAAGAGGAAAATTTCTTGCCAAGAGTACCAGGGGGATTTTTTTTCACCTTTTGCAAATGAAAGCACAAAGAAAATGCTCTGAAAGAGAAACACAACTTGCCTGCAAATAAAAATGGCTGAGAATAAAAATCTGAATTTATCTTGGTTTGAGCAAAATCATTTCCTCCAACAAGGTCACTAAATTACAATTCACTCCAGTCATGACACCTGCTTGGTGCACATGGAGGATGTAACAAGGCTTTCTGTGAGATGTTGGGGCATTCCCAGACCCCAGAGAAGGGGGTTTTTCTTCTGTGAGTGAACCATTTTCCCCAAATCCTTCACAACCCATTTCCAACCATTTCTTCTCTATATTTAACTCTTTCCTAAAAAAATCCTAAATATCAGTTACAAGAAATCTCCAGTTGCAAGAACTCCTATTCAAATAAACAATCTGTAATAATTCTGAAAAACAATGGAATGATTATATGGAATAATATAATTCTAAAAATAATTCTGGGTGGATATAAAAGTGAGAGCTGGGACTGCACATTTTAGTTATTTGCCGTTTCATTTTCTGGTCATGATTTGTGGAGCAAGAACAGGGAAGCAGAGGCACAAAGAGGCTCTCACAGATCCAAGCAGGAACTCTGGAAGTCCACATGGGGACCACCACAGCATCCCAGGCTGCAATCTCCAGCAGCTCCTTCCTCCCATCACAAGCTTGTGACCCAAATCCACTGAACATGAATTTTGTGCAAACTGAATGCAAAAGCAAGCAAAAGCTTTTCCTGGACCTGCACCAGGTTTTGCTGTTTCTGATCATCGGTTTCCAGCCACAGGTATTTTGGAAGGAGTTTTATCCTGTATTCTTGTTTCTGAAGGGACAGATCCTCCTGGGAGCTGCCTGTAATGAGCTGGGAGTATCTGACAGCAGGAGTGAGGAGCATGATGAAGAGCCTTTCTTATTGTGGAAACTGGATTTAATAAAAATAAATGGCTTTGGCAGATCTAACATTCCCCACTTGCTGCTTTAATGCCAAAGGAGGTGCCATAAACAGTAATTTCATCTGCCTCCTTTCCCCCCTCCACACACAGACTAAAAGCAGCCAGAGAGGAAAAAATTCTCATTGCTGAGAAATGAGCTCAGATTAAAAAACAACATTTTCTTCTGGTTTGACCAAGGGGAAAAAATCCAGGAGAACATAAAGGTCTCAGGGGTGAAAACTGGGATCTGCCTCCTCTTGGTTTTGAAATGGCCGAGAAAGGTCTGTGCTGGGATGTGAGTCAGTGGGGGAGTTCTGGGGAGTTCAGCTGTGCCTGAGGGGGTTCCAGGGCTGGGGATCCACCCCAGCAAAGCCCAAACACCAGGAACTCCCAGCCAGGAGATGGAGTCCTGCTTCACGCCTTCCTCATATAAAAGTGGCTCTGGGGTCTTCCAGCTCCACTTCACTGCACACACCATTTGTTTTCCAGGCAGGATCAGAGCTTGGAAATCTCTGCCATGCTGGGAAAATGACCTCTAAGAAAGGGTTTCTCAGTTGCTCAGTGCTCAAAAAAGTAAAAATAAGGCCTCTGGAACAAGCCTATCCCTCAGACTTGGCATTTGGAAGCACAGCCTGGGAGGAGACACTGGAGCCTTGAAGGGGGAAAATGCCAAAGAAACCAACCTGTGGACACCAAAATCAGAATTAATAGGCGAGTATAAGAAAAGGAGGAGAAGCTTCACTGCTGCCCTGTTTCCTTCCCTGGTGAAGCTTATGTCCTATTTCCTTGGATCTAAACTTCAGATGCGGAACAAGAAGATGCTCCTAAGATGTTTGGGCTGAAAAGCAGAGAGCCCTGGGTCAGGACATGGCCACCTGCAGCACATGGGCAAATCCTGCTCCACCCAGGTGCTTCCAGCACATACAGAAAGGAAAAGTGCAGTTCCACAGGCAGGTTTCTCTTCTGGATAAAGCAGGGTGAGGTGATTAAAACCACCACAGAAAGTTTACTGGTCCTGCCTATCCAATGAATCCATCTTGGATGTCTTGCAGTGTCCCAAGGAAGAGCCATTTCCTTCCACCTCCACCTTTCCTTGGCTAGCAGTAGAGCAACACAGCTCAGCTCAGGAGAGCTTTGAACCCAGCTGATTAAAAATAATAATAATCACAGAATCATGGAATGGTTGGGGGTGAATGGACCTTAAAGCTCATCTCGTTCCAACCCCCTGCCATGGGCAGGGACACCTTCCACCAGCCCAGGTTGCTCCAAGCCCCATCCAACCTGGTCTTGGACACTCCCAGGGATGGGGCAGCCACAGCTCCTCTGCCCAACCTGTGCCAGGGCCTGCCCACCCTCGCAGGGAGAATTTCTCCCCAGTATCCCAATTAAATCTCCTCCCAGTTTGAAGCCATTTCCCCCTTCTGTCTTGCACAGCAATGCCCTGCACCATCCCCCTGGCGCACCGAAGGCTTTGGGTCTCTGAAGCTGAACTTCAAGCCCCAGGAATGCGATTGTTCCCAAAAAGGGAAACAGCTGGGGACACTGTCCCAGTTGTTATCTGGCCGCCCTAATTAACACCTTTGAGCGGCCGCCAGCCGCTGGCTGGAAAGTCAAACTTTCCTCTGAACTCCATTCCTCGCGCCAGAGGGAGCTTGTCAGCCCCTGCCTCACATCCCTGCATCCCTTATCTCCCCCCGGAGCTTTCCTGTTTACATTTCCCATTAGATTACTGTAATTAATGCAGTAACAGCAGATACTCTTTGGGAACGCTGCTGGCTACCTACTCGGAAGAGGAGAGATGAGCAGCTGCAACGCGGGTTTGCAGGGTTGACCCTCCACCATACCTGGAGGTGCTCCCTGAGCTGCCCCACTGCAGCTCTGATCCCTGAAATTTGGGGTGACGCCCCGCTGTGAAGCTGACCACGGATTATGCCTGAGATTTACTTCCAGTGGGAAGGAGTTAATCTGCCCAAAAAGCAACTGAGCCTGTTTCTGATGCCCCCAGCGGGATCTGCATGAGAATAGATGCAAACAGTTCTTGTGCTGGGGATGCAGTTTTGGCTGCACACCACAAAAGCAGCTCCAGGGCTGAAGGCAGCCTCGGCACGAGGGGAGCAGCCTGCGACAATGCACAGCGTAGCAAATGGAACCTCCTTGCCCCATTAATCCTTCAGAAAGTGCAGATAATACCCAGTGTACTGAGCAGCACTGCAGACATTTGTACCCCTGCACGGCATCACGCTGCCTTTTCTCCGAAAATGGCCCAATTCTCCCTATTTTTCCTCATTTATCCCCATTTCAACATGCAGCAAAAAAAAAGCTCAGGCACTCAGGCACAGCTGGTGGTGTCTGTCCAGTCCAAGGACAGGGGAGAGAGGATGGAGGGGTGGTCTGTGCTCAGTTATAGCCTTTACAGGTTTTCTTCTGCTCTTATTTCTCCAGCTCTCCCAAATTTCAAACAAAAGGGGTCACAGGGAACCTCAGTTCTCGTTCTAGGAGTGGGTCAGACTCAATTACAGCCAGGCATTTTCTCGGAGAGAAGAAGAAAGAGCAACCTGACCAGATTTCCCTGTAGCCATCATTTCCCCTCCCAAGAGAAGACCCCCTCACTCCATACCAGCCCTGCAGATCCCAATAACCTCCAATGCCATTCCCTCTAATGCCGATGGGCAATTGCCTGGGGGAAATCAGAGCCATAAACCCCATCCCTCACCCTTAACTGAAGGCAGATCCTGCGAAGATCATTATCTTAATCAAAGTCCCCCGCTGATATATGTGTGTCAGGGACCCTTTGGTGGAAACAGCCCCCTTGCTGTTATATGGCATCCAGGGAAACTGTAGCTATCACCTTTCCAGACCTCTGGGATCCTGAGGGATTTAGGGAGGGTGGCCAGAAGGAGGCTGGGAGCTGCAACACATCTGTGCTCCCCCTCATCCACACATAGGTAGCAGGCTAATAGGTGCTATATAAAAGAGCAGGGTGGGGGGAGATATGGATCTTCAAGGAGGGAGGAAATTTAACAGTAGGNGAGAAGATGAGAAGGGAGAGGTGGGCTGGGATGGGGAACCCACCCCTGGGATGTGGTTATTATTACTACAGTTTTGGGGAGGCACACAGATATCACATTAAGCTGGTTCCTATGACCCAGCAGAGACAGAGATAGCCACACTGGTGACTTCCCAGAAGATCTCCTTAAGGAAAATCAATTTGGCCCCCATGGCTGTGAGATTGTCTGCTTAACCAGTATCCCCAAAAGGATCAATTTTCCCCTTTATCAATGTGTGGCAGAAGCAAAACAGAAATAAGCCCAAATCTAGAAGGAGGAGGAGAGCATGTCATACTTCAAAATCCCGAAAACAGCAAATCTGTGCTCTGGTTTTGGCCCCCAGTATTGATTTTTTTCACTAACTGGCCAAATTGCTCACATACACCCTGTGCCATTTCTGCTTGGCATGCACTTCCCTCCAGACCCCATTTTTCTAGCACATTCAACTCATTTATTTTTCTGCCTTCCCTGCAGTAAATCCTGCTTGTTCTCGAAGTGTGATCAAAACAGACACTGCAGTCTGCTGCCGTTCCCCACACTTCTTGCCCGTGGGTGATCTCTCACCGGGGGTCCCTTTGCCAGGCACTGCCTCGCTCATCCCCGACACAAACCTGCCACCTCACTTCAGGCACCGAAAACAACATTTTCCTTTTGAAACCACATCAGCTGCCAAGGCAGAAGAGCTTGGAAATAACCCCTCTCGCTGCTCCTGCTTGCCACGCTTCCATATGTTCCCCAGCTGGAAGAGCTGCCTCTTGCACGCCAGCGGCACTGACCCCGCTGCCGCTCCCGACCGAACCCCTGCTGTTGGTGGGATTCAGGGAGCACTGGCTGCCCCAGGTCGATGGTGGTGTGGAAAGGGAATTAACCTTTTTGCAATGATGAGTGAGGGAATTGTTGGTCTTGTTTCCCCCTTTCCCTCCAGCTCTTCGAGCAGCACACCACCCCGAGAGCTCTGCAGCAGCCGGAGCTCCTCTGGCTGGAAAAATCATGATCCTTGCTGCTGGGACAATAAATATTCTCCCCTCCACCCACCCGGGTCAAGAACCTTCAGGTCAGCCCGAACGAGCTGAGGATGATCATAGCTCACTGCCCTGCGGGCTTCCAGCCCGCAGCTCACAGCATTCCTCCTGCACACCCCACAGCAAGAGCTGCTGCCCTTTTAGGATGGCATCCAAATCCTTTGGAGCCAGCGGCTGTGGCTGTGCCAGGAGCAGAAGCTCGGCTGTGACAAAGGAGAGGGCAAGGACCAGGAGTGTGACATGCTTAGGTGCTGCCTGTGCCCTGCCCGTCGCTCCGGGGAGATGCTCCGGCGGGTGGGAAGAATCCTTTGGTGGTGGAGCTCTGTTTTCCCTGCTCTGGTTGCTAAGGGCAGCCCGGAGGAGCCGAGCTGCGGGCGAGCCCCTGAGGATGTGGGGAAATTATACAGCTCGTTTGATGAAATCGTACCCTGGCTGGCGAACGAAAAATCCAGCAGCACAACAAATCCTGCCTGGGGGCTCTGGGATTGGATTAAAAACACAGCAGCCACTCGACGCAAAGCGCCAATTCCGTGTAAACTCAGGCTGCTGGTTCACAGCTTGCCCGTTCATCTGCGTGCTGGCAGATCCTGTGCTGGATCAGGAATTGTTTGTGGCATTCCACCCTCCTGTCTCGGGCATAGCTACCGCTCCCCGGGCAGCAACTGCGCGACGCAGCTCGGGGGCTCTGGTTAATCAAACACCCACGATAGGAGGGGTGATCCTTAAGGACCCTTCCCATCCAAACCATTCCCTGGTTCTGGAGGCACAGCACTCAGGGCCAAGACACGTACCTGAGACTCACAAACAGCACCTGGATGAGTGCAGCACAACACCCG
Source organism: Formicarius rufipectus (assembly GCA_013399695.1). NCBI lineage: Eukaryota > Metazoa > Chordata > Aves > Passeriformes > Formicariidae > Formicarius > Formicarius rufipectus. Next base: position 124,420 of record VXAU01001886.1, on the reverse strand, counting down.
GGACGTGCACAGCATTCGGGACAAGCGCAGCACCCTTGGCAGGTGGAGTGCAGCGCCCTCAAAGCAGCACAGCCTTGGAGACAGGGATGCAAAACATCCAAGACAGGCATAGCAGCCTTGAGGTGTGCTGGGAAGCATCAAAGACACGCACAGCACCCTTGATGGAAGCAGCCCAGCACCCACGACATGCACAGCACCCTCGGGGTGTGATGGAGAGCACCCAAAACACGCCCAGCACCCGAGGCTTGTAGAGCATCCTTGGTGTGTGCGGCGCAGCGCCCAGGAGGGAGCCCCTCGGCCGGCGTGTCGGTGGCTCTGGCTCTCACTAGAGGGAGGCAGTCTCCAAGACAAGACGGATGAGGATCTCTCTGAGCAGCCGGAGCTTTTCTAACCGACTGAAGAGAGGAAAGGAAGCAGCCCTGGAGGTGGGGGGGGTCTATGCTCCCATTCCTGTGTGAGGCATTTCCCTGGGATCAGCCCTGATCTGAAGCCCCGCGGTGCTCACCGGGATGGAGCAAGGCTTTGGCAGAAGCTGTGCAGAATCTAATGCAGAACTGGGCTTGGTCTGGCACTGCTTTGGTTAGCTGGGCTCCATTGTCCTTGCTTCCCCAAATCCCCCTCAAATCCCTAATCCCTCCCATCCTCGAAAGCTGGAGTGTGCCAGCACCACTCATCGTGGGACCTTTTTCTCTGCAGAACTCCAGGTTTAAATTAATCCAGGTTTAGCCAAGTCCTGTCTCCATCTGATCTCATCCCACCATTTCCTTCCATTCCTTACTGTGCAGAGAAAAATCACTGAGAATCAGACCTGTGTGGATTAAAGCAGGAATTAAAGTGCTTTGAGACTCAGGTCGGGCCAAGCACTGCTCAGAGGTGCTTAATACCAGCACAGAAAACAGCAGCTCTCCTAAATTTATTATAAAGTGATAAATCTGCTACAACTGGGTGGTAAAACTGCAAATCCCTTTGCTAATTGCCATCCAGGGCAGGCAGGAATGGAGGTATAACATTGATAAATGCACCTTCCCACTGCATCAGGACTTTCTGTAGGAAAAAAATAACTGAGGAGCAGCTGATGGGAGTGTGTCGCTGGCCTTTTTTTTAAAAAATGTGGAATGAGTAGAAAAACAGAAAATTCAGACTTTTGCTTTAATTTCTTCCTCAAATCAGTTTGATTTGGGATGGGTTTTAGCTGGGATATTAGTGTTTAAAAGGCTTTATGTATTTATGAAGAGTGTTATTCACACTTACAAGTGTAGATGCGTGCAATTTATGTTGAGGCATGGATATACGAAATATAGTGTAGTAATGTCTAGAAATTAAATTTAATACCACTATTCTTAACAGATTTTCAAGAAAAATTGAGTTATTTTTAAAACACAGTATAATCTCTATGTTAAGGTATCTAGAAAATTACCTGTCAGGCTGGGCAACTTGTTCTACATCCATTTAATGATTCTATGATACTCAGATAGACCAGCCAGAAGGATAGGGAATAAAAACTTACAGAGATCTCATGCAAAAGCCCTTTTATAAGCATTCTGCTTTGCATCTAAACACTGTGTTTTTCTGAAGCTTTGCTGAAATAGTCTGGAATAAAACCAAAGATTTAAAAATCAATATGGTTAGATGGTTCCACTTCCCCTCTTGCCTTAGGGAAAGGAAGAGTCCAACGAAGGAATAAGTTAAATTTTTAAGGAAGTCTGAGAAAAGGTTAGATTTTGAAACCCCAGAGTGCCTTCACTGGGCTGATTTAGGGGAAAAAGCTGAGTTTCTGCTTTCCCACTAGCTCTCAGGGGGATGATTTTGCTGCTCAGTTGCCAGGGCAGCATCTCCTCCAGCCCTGTGCAAAATCCCTTCCAGCACTGCTGCCTAAGGTTGGAAGGGACATTTTTAATTCATCTAATCCCGACTAGGTAAGGTTGCTCAAAGTCTCATTCAACCACACCTTGAATATTTTGAGGGTTGGGGCATCCACCACCACTCTGGGCAACCTGTGACAGTGTTTTTCCTGTAAAAATCTTCCTCCTAATATCTGGTGTTGGCAGGAAAGTGCCTGACCCAACCGGTGTCCCAGGAAAGTCCAGGTCAGATGTTCCCAATAGTGCAGCCTCCACAGCTGAGCACACATCGGGCTTTTACCTTCCACACTTCTGCCCTGGCTTTCAACACACAGAATTTACAGCAGCCCCAGGCTATTATATAACAAAAAGGCTGATTCTACCCCCACTAAACTCAGCCTAAAGGAGCTGCAGAGTCAGAGTCTGTCAAACCCACACAGGCTGTGTTTGTCTCCCAGCTCAGCAGCGCGTCTCACAGAAAGAGGAAATGGTTTGGAGGCTTCTACTCTTCTTTTTTTTTTTTGCAGATGAACCAAGTGTAAACTAAATGCTGACATGAAGGAGCAACAGGGAAGAAGTTTTGCACTGAGGGAAAGTTTAGCAGTGGCCAAGCAGTTCCCACGGATTCTGTCCTGCAGCAGGGGATCAGCTGCGCTGCAGGAGATGAAGCTTCGTGCATGAAATGCTTCTGCAGTGGTGCCCAAGAAGCTTCAGAGCCAGACTGCAAATAGTCCTAGAACAACCAGAACTGGGATGAGAGCTGGAACTATCAGCATTGAGATTTTTCCCTTGCAAAAGCACCAGATGATTCCTACAAGGCAGCTGAGCAGAGATTTTAGCTTAAGCCCTGTGGCTTGAGACCATGGCTGAGAAAATAATTTCTTCTTAATCCAGAGCTCCTCAGAACTGGTCCTGGCATCAGGGTTTGGTCTGGGGGATTAGAGCAGGCCTGAGTCTTCTGGCTCTGGACACCCAATACACACCCACAGAGAACACCTGAGTCCTCCCAGATTTCCAAGTCCTGTTTATTTTACAAACTTTGCTCTGGGAAAGGAGAAGGACAGTGAGTAACAGCATCCCAAGGGGGTCCCTGAGCAGCCCTCGTGGGGCTGTTCCTGTTACCTGTGTGATGGAGCAGGGAAGGGACCTCATGCCAACACTCACCTCCATCAGCTGCCCAACCACCATTACTTAGCAGCTAACACAGACAATTCACTCCTCTTAGATCAGCCTAATGGGATTTGCCGAGCAGAAAACCACCAAGGAAGGGAACAGAGCAAAGGAGAGGGGATATCCACAACCCCCACAATGGGGAGAACCATCAAGGCAAGAGAGCAGCAGTGCTGCCTCTCCAGATGCAAAGGGAAAGCAAGAGGAGTTATCACTTAGACCCACCAGGAGGGTTTCTGGAGTCATAGTTATCTCCCTGCAGCTTCAGGAACAAGTAATTTATGCTCCACTGCAAGTCTTAAAGAAAATCTGCCAGCAGCCATTAACTCTGATACAGCTCCCCCTGGGCTCAGCCAGCTATAGCTTAGGAACAACCTACTCGAAGCATTTCCAAAGGATGCAGCATACATTTAAAATGAAATCCAGGGAATATGCTGCCCTGACTGCTCCAGCAGCAGCTGGAGGCAAAAAGGAACATCCAGCTGGCTCAGGCCTCTCATCAAACCCCTACAACCCAAGCGTGTTACAGCCTACGAGGTACGTGATCTGCTCCAACCACTAAAACAACAGAAAAAAAATAAATAATAATGCTGCAGCAAAAGCATTTCCTTTCCTTCTGCTCCTAATTAGCCTCATTAGCCACAGCAGGGTGCACTGTGCTGAATGTAAAGGGTCTGTGGTCAAGTAAGTATGTTGGAGAGGTGTCTATATAAAGGTAAGGGTTGTTTGCTTTGTAAGTAATGGAAACAGGGTTAAGAAAGCTCATTTTGGGGGTGGAAATAGTGTTGCTGTAGAGACTGGGAATAATTCTGTTTATTCACTGTGGCTTCTATAGGTAACATTACAGAAATATAAAATACACCTGGAAAAAAAATCTCATTGAGAGCTACAGAAGAGAGTTGTGATTGCTGGGAGGAGTTTGCTGCATCCACTTCAGGCAGAAAATTAGTGAGAACTGAAAATTATCCAAAACTTGGGAGCATTTTAGCTGGAAAACCATCAAAGCCCAGGTTCCTGCAGGAAGCTGATGGCTGGGATGTTTCTGACTATGCCCTCTATAATGGCAACTTGCAGCAGCCCCAGACCAAGGAGTTACCCCCAGACTTACTGTTTGGCATGACCTGGGTTGAGGAACAAGCTCGAGGTGGGGGAAAAGGGACCATGGCAATGTGGGTGTGTTTCTCCCAGGTCCCTGCTAGGACCTTCCCTGAGGATAGGTCTGGGTACAGTCTGAGGGATACCAGGAGGGTTTTCTCAGCCCTGCCGGAGCTGCAGAGTTTCCCTGAGCACCAAGCTCAGCTGCTCAGCAGCAGCAGTGACTCGCACTTTAAAAAAACAAGCTGTTTTGTATCTCTCATACGCAGCCAAACCCCTCTGGCTGGGAAAAGGAGCGCTCTGAGCTGTGCCCGAGGCTTCCCCATCTCCGAGAGAGAGAAAAACCACGGCTCTTCTGTGCTTGCAGAGGCGATGGCTTATTTTTAGGGGCTTTGCAAGGCAAAAGGCAGCGCGGTGCGTGCAGCCACTGGGTGGCAATCGCCATCCAGCTGCAGCGCAGAGCCGGCACCCCTGGGACCCGCTGAGCATCCCTCCCCTTCACCCCACATGCAAATGCGGGAACATCTGGCAGCAAGGACTTATAGATAGCCCTCAGCTAAGCAAATACAGGAACAGGGGCCCAACCAAGCTGTCATGTAGTAAAAGCTTTTTTTTTTGTTTTTTAATTGTTCTTTTTTTCAATGCTCATTTGCCTGTTTGTCGTTCGCCTCGCCGCATCTTGCTCGGTTTTATCACCTGTCTGCAGGCGCTGTGCAGAGGGTGGCCCAGCACATGGAATCAAGGAATGGTTTGGGTTGGAAGAGACTTTAAAGATCATCCTCTTCCAAACTCTGGCCTTGGTTGCTCCAAGGCCCATTCAGTCTGTCTCCATCCTTCTGGGGAAAAGGACTCCTTGAATAAGGGATACTGTCATTTGAAGGGTCAGAATTATCCCCAAAAACTTCTAGTTTGCTCTCCCAGGCTCTTTTGTGGAGGGCTGAGTGTTTCTTGCCCCAGGACTGGGACCTGCCAGAATCCTGAGGGCACACAGCCAGCACTGGAGGGTTCCTCTGAAATGCAGCCAAGGTGTTTGTGCAATTCCTTTTCCCTCTCACTCTCTACAGGCTGGTTTGGGGTTAGGACTGAAGGGCTGGGGAGGAAACCTGTGGTTTGGAAGTCTGGAGCCTGCTCAGGGTGGGAGCTGGAGGTGGATTCACCACGCTTCTGCCACAGGCTTCCTTTGCTGCGTTGGGTGAATCCCCCTGTGTCCCCTGGCCCCTGTTCACAGCCGGTGCAACGGGGACATCAGCACAGCTCTGCCCCGGGGAGGTGTCATGAGGACAAAGGAATAAGTGAAATACCCAGAGTGTTTAAGCTGCACTTCCAGCAAGTTTTTTAACTTATATTTGCAGAACAGCCCAGTTTAGACCCAAACTCCTGATGATTCAAGCCTAGCACAGCAAGTGGCAAACCACTGCACAGACCATCGGTTGGGTTGGCTCTTCCCAGGTCCCCACTGTCTCTTCCAGAGCTGTTTCACCACCAGGGTCACCCTGAACCACACAGATAACAAACCTCCAAACACCACCTTCATCCCTGTCTCACAGAGATGCTCTACCCACACCTCAGCTTGTGCAGCCCAGGCTGGTTTTGGAGAGCCCCACGAGGTTGGGTTGATGGCCATGGAGGAGACCAACACCCCAGAGCAGCCGTTCTTCCATGGTATGTGCACAACCACTTCTTCCCCCTCTCCCCAGACCACTGCCCACCGGGAAGGAGGTGATGGGGGAGCATCACTCCAGTGCCAATGAGTAAGACACTGTGGTTCCCCTCTGGTTTTGTGGAGCCAAGCACCATGGCTTGCGATGCTGCGATAGGTCCCGACGCTCACCACTGCGGTCACCACTGAAGAAATAACTGCAGTGGGGACAGGCAGAGAAATTGCAGTGGGTGGTGGAGTGAGGAGAACCAGGGAACTGCTACCACAGGAGAGCAAAAGGTACCTGGGACTGGTGTAAGAGCAGAGGAAAGGGCATGATGGAGAGGGAGAGGTGGGGTGATGGTGAAGGGCTGTTGCCAACATCACCAGCGTCTATCTGAAATCAGGTGTTCATGGATAAGGGGAGATTGGGAAGGATGGCTGGATGCAAGGAGGAATGGGAGGGAAAGTTGAAGAAAGGAATGAACAGAGCAGGGTATGGCATCTGTGTGATCACCTGCATTTCTGGGCTTGGATAGACTGCACAAAGGAGACAACAATCAACTCAAGGCTTCCAGTGAGGCAGGACCAACACCCCATTTTGGTTTAAGGAAAGAACCAAAAGGAGCCAGACTCACTTCTTCTGGAGATGGTTAATGCAAACATCCCCCAGAAGGAGCCAGGCCACTGCCTCGTTCTGCAGGAGGTTGGATTCACCCTTCCAGGAAGAGGCACTCCTGGTCACAGATGGCCCTGCTGCCACCCTGAGCACACAAGGCAAGGCAGGTTTGCCATCAGCTCAGTGATGAGAGCCCACCTCTGACTCCAGGAACAGCATTAACCATAAAACCATCTTGCTCTTATTGGGTGAAGGCAACGAGTGAAGAGTGTGCATGGGCGCGGCCTTCCCAGAAGGGGTGAAGCCGTTCACTCCTCTCTCCTGGGCACAAATGCCCTAATTCCAAACAGCCTAATTCAGCTGTCACATTTCTCATGCTAACCATTAAATAGGAAAATGCCTTCATGACTTAAAAGAACTTTGCTTATTGCCAACATCTGCTCCCAAAGTACAGCTGCCAAAGTTTCCAGGAATCCCTCTGAGCCTTTTTTATCGCGTTTATCAAATGTTGCAACCCAGTGCTGGTGCCACATTTTAGGTGACTGTTTCAGGAGATTAAAGGCCTGGGTTTAACCATGCAAATGGACTAACAAGGGTTGGGTGGAAGAGATGTTCAGGCATGAAGGGACTTTGTTCTGTTAGTTTTCAGACATGGATACGCTGATACTAAACCACAGCAAACTGTTGCCTGGGCTCTCCCAAATCAGAAGGTTGCCAGGTTGACAGAGGGTGATTCCAACCCTGGTTCCTGGCCATCCTGGCCACCAGAGCCTTCCAGTTCATCTCCAAATGTTGCCTAGGTAACACCAGTTGGTCATGGCTGCAGGGATGGGTTTATAATCCTGGTTCTCAGCCAATCAACCCCTTTTCATTAACCTCCAGAAGATGTTACCTTGGTTGGCATCAGCTGGTCGTGACTGCAGAGAGGTTTTACGGGAACCAGGAGCTCTGTGCGGCTGTGCCCATGTGGAAGTGAGGGCTCTGCTGCAGTTTCATGCAGGTGGAACCAAAAACAACGGGAGGCACCAACACCGAAAGTCCTGTCTTGGTTTCAATGGTGAACCACATGGTTTTGTTGCATTGTTTTTATTCTCAGCCCAACACTTGCTCCGATCTGGTTATTTCCCCCGAAACCGCTGCGAATCAGTGCCCAGCCAATCGGAGCAGGACTCCTCACCCAATATTCCGTTCTTCCCTTTTATGGTCGTAATCTGGTCTCTCCAAAGATAAAAAAAGGTAAGTCCAGACCACACCAAGATGCGGTCGGTTGGTTCCACATGACAGGTTGTCCCATGACCTGCTCCCATCCACCCACCGCAGGGCCAGAAAAGGGGAAAAAACTCCTCCGGCAGAAGGGGATGATGCTCATGGGCTCAAAAAAAAAAACTAGAGTCCCAGCAGGCATCTGAGATGTGAGACACAGAGAGCATTGGTGGCTGTGCTGGCAGACACCCTGACCACCCTGGCTAATGAAAACCACTTAATTGGGGCCCAGGAAAATGGCATTGGGTGCCATGACTGAGACTGGTTGTGGTTCTGGGAAGGCTTCCAAGGCTTGGCCTTGAGTTGGCCCCTCGTTGTTCTTGTTGTCCAATTGATACAAAAGAAGAATGCGAAGAGAGAGAGCTCAATCCAATTGAGGAAAAGTTTTCTTTCTCCCTCCCAAAATCACGGGAGCTGATAGACATTGATTCCTGTTCATGGGCTCACATATTGATAGCATTTACAGCCCTCACACTCAAAGGCCTTGGGACTGCAACACCTTAAGCCCACATCAATTAATCCATGATCAAACCCTGATCTGAGGTTTGCCTGCAAATTCACACTGCAGGTCCTGACTGAGTACAACAGAGATAAAATCCCAGCACCAAATACCAGCCCAAGACTTCCCAGAATTGAAGATGTTTGGATTTTCAGGTGGGTTTTTTTGAGCTTTTCCTGGTTACCAACCAAGTAATTACACATGAGTCTTTGCTCACCTCATCCTGCACTCCACAGGAAACAGATAAGGCAGATGATTAAGGAGCCATAAAAGAAACCACTTTCCCACTCTGACCTTGAGCACCTCTCCTGAAAGGCCTTTAGGGATCACTAGATTTTGTTCTCACCAGAGACAGAAGTTGCAATTATGGGGTGTTTTCAGTCGGAATGAGCCAACGGAAACAGTCGTGAAAGATCAGGGACCCAAACCCTGGTCTGTGACCTGTGCAATTCCACCAGATCCTGACATGGGTGCAATCCATCCACCCACCAGTACTCACCATGCAGCTGCATCCTCTTGCCCTTCAAAAAACGTGGAATATTTCACAAGAAGATTCTCTCATCATAATTTGTGACTCCTTTAATTCCACTCTCAGTCAGAAAGAGAAACAAATTCCTGGAAGAGGAAAAACACCCTTAGAGCAACATTTCAGTGCCATCTCAGCCGACTCTTAGTCTGGGGCAACCCTGTAAGACAAATAAATAAACTCCCTGAGAACATGTTTATTCTCAGCACCCCAAAGTATTTCCTCATACTGATCATATTTAAACTCCTCTCCTGGCACGAGTGCATTCAAGTGTTTGGTTAGAAGGCGGATTCCTTTGCCAAGCAGGAATAAAAGAGGTGGCATTGCTTAAAGAGGATTCAATGAGTAGGGCTGGGCCTAGGCTGAGTCTTATCTTTCAACTAAGGTAGGCAAGCTGGTAGTAATGAGCAGGGCAGCAGCCTCTGTTTCATCAGCTCTTGTAAAGCAGCACAGTCACCCCAAAGCTGCGGAGGAGATCTCATTTCTCTCATGTGCTGCTTCTGACAGCCCCATCATGTAAAATTAGAACATGGGAAGTTTCAGGAACGAATTCTCTAATGTGCTTCAGTTGCAAGAAGCAGAAGAAAATAGCACCATGGGGAAAATTTCCTCCCAGGCTGAAACTCGTCTTGACAAATGAAGAGAGAAATGCCCTGCTGAGTCACGGCCATAGAGAGCGGGGAAGGATGGAGGAGGCCAAACATTCAGTCTCCAAAATTCTTGACTCAGTCTTTCATGGCTCTTTATACCAGGAGTGCAACTGCTTGTGCAATTTCTACTTGCTAATTTCTGCAGAACCACTCATTAAAGAGATGCTGCAACAGGAGAGGCAGGAACAGAAGGAGCATTTCTGGGCATCTGAATCAGCCCCAAGCCTCATCTGAAAAGCCTCTGTAATGTCGCTGTATAAATTCATGAGCCGGTTCCTCTGGGGAGCTGGGCTTTAGTGCCAAAAGATATTGCAGAATTACAGCAATCAGAAAACAATAAAGAGCTTGGGAAAACGCTGATGAGAGAAACTGGAGAAATTAGGGTAGTTAGAAAGACAAATGAGAAGGAATAAAATCCAGGTATTAAATAATTGGTGGGAGGTAGAAGGTAGATTAAGAGCTGTTTTCATGTCTTGTACTCCAGGCACAAGGAGCCACTAGATGAAAGGAATAGGTGGGAAATTAAACCCCCCCTTCAAAGGGCAGCGCTTTCATTTGGCAGAGGTAATTGGACCTGGGAGCTCACTGCCACTCTGTCAGCTGAAGCCACCATCTGAAGAGGTTCACCTGAGTGACAAGAGTTCCATGTGCTAACCCATTAACAGTAACAAAAGCAGAGCTGAAAGGGCTTTCAGACACCAAGCCTGAACCCGCCTCTCTTGCTTTTTCCCTTTAAGCATCTGGAGGCAAGCGACCGCTGGACCACAAGGCTGAAGCAACAAGTCCTATGAAGTCTTGACATTAGCCAAGAGAGACCTCAACCACGCCTGGGACTGCTGACACCCACAAGTCTTCCCTCACAGCCTTGACCCACTTTATCCTGGGCATGTTTCAAATAAACCTCATTATTCATCCCTATGGATGACCTCAACTTGACAGATTTCTGGGAATCCAGTGCTCTGACAGCTCGTTAATGTTTAACTCCAGGTTGGGGGCTGCTGCTATCAGAGCACAGGGGTGGTGATGTCCCCACTGAGCTCTGATAAGAGATACTACACTCGGGATTAAACAATCAAGGATTAAATAATCGGGAGGGCAAGTAACAGTGACATACTGTAGCTGATGATGCTTTATGGCCTGCCATGCATACTCCTTGCCCTATATTGATATAATCTTATAAAGCAAATCATATTCGAGTAGCAAAGTGACAGTGCCTTGTTGGTTTGACAAGACCGCAGGGAAGCGCAGGTGGTTTCTCACTGGTTTATGAAGAGCTGTACAATACTTGTTAATTTTTTGCCGCCTGTAAATCTCCAGCTCCCGGAGTTCTGTCATTACATCAGAATGTTTTTGTTCCTTTTTTTGTAAAACAAGAACTGCCAAAACTCTCCAAATGGAGGGACGAGACACAAACGGGTATTTTTCAAAGATCGTGCCATTTAACCCAAGTTTCCTGGGTTCTCTAGGGGCTGACTTGTGACGTTCTGGAACCCTTTGACTTTTAACATAATTACTGACCTTGGCAAAAGCAGGATGACATGGTGGCCAGCAAGATAAAATAACTGGGATAATTAATCCTGCCTCTTTAATTCTGCCTAACTTTATAACCTGCTTGACCTCTGGAAGGCAAGAGTTCGAAAGTGAAAACAAAAGACAGGACAAAGGTCACTTATTTGATGCTGGGAGGGGCAGAATGTGCTTGGCTTTCACAAATACTCTCCCAGAAGTTTTTTGAATGGCTTCTCCGATTTCGCAGTGACTCCACGTCCCCAAACAGCCTGCAGCAGCTGGGACTGGTCCAGATCCACCACACAGGGATCCCAAACTGGGAAGGACAGGTCAAGGGTGTCCCTGTTCCTGCACCACAGGTTGGAAATGAGATTTCCCCTCTATCTCACTGTAAAACTTCCTGGTGAACAAGTATCTCTATAGGACGAAAGAGATGGCATCAATCTTCCACTTTCCAACTTTCCTACCTCTCCAAACATCAGGAACTGACTTTTGAAGGAGAACAGCCCGAACACTGAGGACCTTGACATTCAAAGCTGCACTGCAGATGTCCTTCTCTAAACAGTATTTTTAGTTCAGAAGCAGTGACTCCATCTGTTTCTTCCTCCTTTCCTATAAGCTTCAAAAACCCCAAAATTCCTGGAATCTCAGGTCCTGGTTCATTTAAGTGACGTGGTAGAAAAAATGTTGAAAAAATGCCACAGCTGCGTTGCAAGAGGCTATGAGCTACAGTTTTAAAATCCCATCTTGTTTTGAGTTTTTCTCCTTCTGGTCTCATCAATTTGCATTAATACTAAAGACCAATTTTCTAGCAACCACAGGTACCTAAAATTTAGGATCTAATTTTCTCCTGTTATTCCCCTCTGTCGAATCAGCAAAATGTTTTCCTCTAGACTGGGGGAAAATGTCACATCATGTATGGCTTCTATCACAGTATTGCAGACATGGGGGACAAAGGATATCTCTGAAACAAGGTTTTCTAGGTGGGATAAACGCTTTTTCTAAGCTCACAAACCATGGAAAAATATCACAAGCATCTATAGATGTGCCTCATGATAGTCCCATCTGGCCCATCTCCTGGAGGTGCCTGCAGGGCTGGTTTGGAGATTGGCTTGGGTGTGGGGTGTACCTGTCTATTGGCTGATCTGGAGTGGGGCCACCTGCAAAAAACTTTGCCTTCATCTTCTGTGGGTACTTTTCTGTTGTTTGGAAGGTTTCAGAAAAAGATGGTGTTTCCCCAAGCCAAAAATAGGCTTCAAAATGTCTAATTATCCTATTTCAGGGTGCCTGCAGAGAGCGGCTGCAAACACTGTGGTGCAGCAGGGCCAAATCCTTCCCTCAAATGGCTGGGGCTCAGCAAGTGGAAACACCAATAGATAAATGGAAAAAGGAGAAATTTATGGAAATGGGACCTTAAAAGTGTCACCCACCTTGGTGTAATTGTACTCAGTGAGTGACTATCCAGCAAGGTGCTGAAAGTCTCTTTGATTTCGGATTAATTGGCCCTCTTCCTTTTCTGAGCTGCATGAGCATCCTTTGAGAGGAAACAGAGATACTCCTTTCAATCCCCTTCCCTGGTGCTCTTTAATGGGATTTGGGAAGTTTTTCGCTTTTCTCACTCCTTTCACGGGACCATCACCCAGGTGAAGCCCCCGGGCGGGGCAGGGGCTGAGCAGAGCCGTTTGCGCTCTTGCGGAGGACCTTCTCGCCTCGGTGGGGCTGTGTTTCCTTTCCTGGGAGGGCAGAGGAGCTGGGAGGGCCGATGCCAAGAGCGCACAAATGGTATTTATTGCACAACGCCAGGACAACGCCGCTTCCAACCGTCGGGGCCGCCAGAGGCGGCAGCGCCGGCGCTCCAGAGGGCAGGACGTGCAAGTCGATGCCTTTTGCGGCCCCCGGGGTCTTTTTATACTTTTAGAGAAGTTGGGCTCATCCTAAGTTCCTCTCCCACAGATTGTTCCTGTTGTTGTCGCTGCTCCGACCCCGCAGATCATGTGGCTCGGGGTGACCTGGACGCAGCAGAGCCGGGCTCTGGGAGCTCCGGGTGCCTCCCTGTGCTGGGGGACAGAGGGGGCACGGGGGACAGGGGTGTCTGTGACTCCAGCAGCTGGGTGCCTTTGTTCACCATCCTTGTCACTCTCGGTCCATCCCTTTAGGGAACTCAGCCCCGCTTTAACTTCCTAAATAAAAGCGCTCTCTGTTCCTCTACCACCTACCTTGGCAGCTGTGCCAGGGAGCAGCTCTGGCTCCAGCACCCCAGAAAGCTGTGCTCAGGCAGAGAGAAGGGATTTCCTTTTTTGGGAGCATCCCTTGAACACATCTGGTACACAGGGCAGAGTCCTGTAAAAAGGTGAAGCTTTTCCACCCAGGCACTGGGTGACTTTTAGATTTTATCTCTCTGTTCATGACCGAGTTCAAATTCCCTGTTGTTCGGATGCAATAAATCATCCTTTATTTGTAAGATTGGGTTTAACAGGAAACTGAGCGGCAGCCCTGCTTTAATGCACACCTTGACACAGCCACCACCCCAGCCAAAGTCATCCCTCTTGGTCGCAGGGATTGCAGGGTGGGCACGTGGCTGCTGCAGGAGACACAAGTTGAGGGCAGAACTGCACTTAGAGGTTCATGAATATCCTGAGTTCTGAGGGACCTACAAGTCCACCTCCTGACTCTGCACAGGAGGACCCCAAGAATCACATCATGTGCCTGAGAGCACTGTCCAAAACCACATCCTTGCTCCCAGGGACATACCCAGAACCAGGCAGGCAGAGAGAGCATTAAAACCCCGAGCCAGGAGAGTCAGAGGCTGTGAAGAGGTGATTAAGCAGGCAATGAGCAGCTGCTTGGGATGGCTCTGGGGCAGCAGCTTCCCACGGTGCTCCATTCAGGGCTGCTGGGCTCAGATGGGCACTCAGATCCTTTGTCCGAGGTTGCTGGTGCTGGTGGGCAGCAGTGGGTCCTGTTCCCTTTTCCTTCTGCAAACTCCAAGAACAAGGAGTGGATTTTAGTACTAAAATCTATTTTTCTGAGGGAAAAACCACGAAGAGGAAAACACCTCCTTGTCAGTGGAGCATCCACTCAACCGTGCCCTTCAGACAAAGGTGCAAACCAACCCCCTCCAGGGAATATTTTAAATTATCCATGGCAGTGACAAGTTTCTGAATTAACTGTATTGGTTGACAGCACAGTTCCTGCTGCAAGCCCTGCAAGGAGGGAGCAAAAGAGCAAACTTGGTTATGTAAGAAACAGGATGAGCAATAATAATGAGACTCTGACCGTGCCGTTACATTTATGGCTGGTGCATGTGGGGAAGGGGATCAAGGTCTGCAGGGAAGAGGGCGAGAGCAGGGACAGAGCCAAAAACTGCAGCAAGAGGTGAGGAAGACTTGTTTTTTTCCATCTCCCAGCCCCAAACTGAGCTATAGGAAGTGGTGGTGGAGATATTCTTGCGCAGTGCGATCTCTAGCTCTGCTCCTGGTGGTGCAGAAGGCAGAAGGCACTGCAAGCCCCAGACAGGATTGTCACTTGTCTCACCAGCAGTTGTTAAAGTTGTGTGAATTCATGACAGAAAAGAAAAAATAAAGCATGGAAAAATCATGAAATCAGAAGTTTCAAGGTTCAGAATAAGGGACAAGGAGGTGGCTCCCAAGGAACTGTACTCTCCACTGAGCCCTCGAGGATCTCCATCCTCAGGGCATGAAGAAAATGTGTTGCGAAAGCCCAATGGAGCTGCCTCCTGGGCTGGCAGAGCCCTCCTTTGCCAGGCTTCAGCTCTGCTTTCTCCACTTCACCTCTCCAAAACACACACTGTGTCCATCTGGATTTTGCAGGACGTTCAGCCCTTCCAATGGTGAACGAGCAGTGACAATTTGGGGAAGTGGTTTTCCACAGCCCTAAAACTTTCTCTGGAGCAAAGAGCACCCAGAAGTAGGGCTGTCATCTGCTCACCACTGGTGAGGCTGGATCCAGCCACAGGAGCTCTGTCTGCAGTGGGATGAAGGAGGAGGGTTTCTCCATTACCCATTTTCCACCTTTCCCCCATCCATGCATCCTGGGATGCACATTCCTGTCAGAGATGTGAGATCTCACTAGAGAGCATCTCCCAGGATGAAAAATGGGGCTGCAGTAGAGGAAGCAGGCAGCACCCTCTCAACTAATTGGAGTTGATACACAGATCCAGGCTCCTCCATCACTCAGAGCCATGGAAAATCCCACCTGCTGCTATTTTATATGTATTTTTAATTTTTTTTTTCCCTGTAGCAACTTAGCTTGTGGTTTTTCCAGCGACCCAGTACAAGCTCAGAGCAACTCTGTCAGCATAGCCAAGATCATGTTGGACTCTGTTCCCAGTCAATCAGCCCTAATTAACGCTGACTCTAACGGTTCTCCATGGCTGTGGATTCTTCCTGTTCATACAGAATATTTCCACTGTTCACCTTCCTGACTGTGGTTGTTCTTTCTAGCAAGGTATTTTCCCCCATGATCCTCATACACTTTGTCCAGAAGGATTTGAAGCTCCTGATTTCAAAGATTGCCTTTTTTTGCTTAAAAGTCACATTTTTTGAGCAGTGCTGTTATATTTATTATGAACAGAAACGCATGTTTTCTCAATGCAACTACTAAGAAAAAGCAGCTAAAAAACAAACCAACACACTGAACAAGTCACTCTGATCTTGGCTCTGTGTTTTAGCAGCACTGGGATTAGGACATTTGCATTTTGTTAAGATGTGAGAAAGGTTTGTAGCAGTAAAATAGTTCCCAGGCTCCCTATAGGATCCTCAGTACAAACATTCTCACTTTAAATGATCCAGAGGGTTGTTTCGGGGGTGGAATTTTAAAAAATCCACAAAGACAAATATTTTCAGCCCCTGGAAGTGCCGAGGAAATATTGGAGGCACGCAGAGGGAGCGGTTTGGCTGGGGAAGTGCACAGCACCAGGGAATGTGGGATTCATGGCAGATGTCAAGGAATGCACAATGGGTTGTCCATAAACCTTAATGGTTCATATAAATAGATGAAACGCAGAGGGGTTGGTTATTTGTGAGCTTTATCTTGTCTCGAGGAGCTCTTGGTGTCCTCAGAAGGTTTATCTGCATTGCTGACCAGGGGGTGGATGATTTAACATAACCTGGAGTGGGGGTTAGTACTTAATTCATGGAATCATAGAATTCCAGAGTGGTTTGGGTGGGAAGGGATCTTAAAGATCATCACATTCCAACCCTCCTCCCCTGGGTGGGGACACCTTCCCAATGGATGCTGTGCTGGATCTGTGACCCCACCAACGAGCAGGGCAGTGCCCAGGGCAGGACCACCAGGCAGGTCCTCGTGGTGCAAAACCACCATCGCTGGGGGAGCAGCACAATGTGCCCCTGAACCTGCTGGGGTGAGGCCAGGAGGGGCCACCAAGCTGATGAGAGGGATGGAGCACCTCTGCCATGAGCAAAGGCTGAGGAAATTGGTCATGTTCAGCCTGGAGAGGAGAAGAATCTGGGTGACCTAATCGTGGCCCTGCGGTACCTGAAGGGAGCCCCCAGGAAAGATGGAGAGAGACTATTTACAAGAGCCTGGAGTTACAGAACAAGGGGAAATGGCTTCTCATTGCCAGAGGGGAGGGTTAGATGGGATATTAGGAAGAAATCTTCCCCAGGAGGGTGGTAAGGCCCTGACACAGGTTGGCCAGAGAAGCTGTGGCTGTCCCATCAGTGGAAGTGTCCATAGCCAGGTTGAACAGGGCTTGGAGCAACCTGGAATAGTGGAAGGTGTCCCTGCCCAAGGCAGGGGGTGGAACAAGATGGGCTTTAAGGTCCCTTCCAACCCAAACCATTCCAAGATTCCATGATCCCACATCATGGAGGAACACAAGTCCCAGTGCTCCTCTGGCTACATCTCCTCTCCAACAAGCTCTCTCACCACCCTCTCCAGTAAAAAAAACACACACCAAAACCAACCCAAATTTCATTTCAGTGGCTCTTTGTGCCAAATAACCCCCACGCTCACCACAGCCCTGAGCAACCCTTGGCTGTGTACTGGCCAGGAAACTGGTCGGAAAATGAAAATTAAGTTTCCCTAAGCAGCAAAAGTACCGTGGTGAGGCTGATTATTTTAGGTGCCAGCTGCAGCCAAGCAGAACCAGGACTGGGCTGTCCCCACCTTCAATTAGCACCCGCTGCTCTCTCACCCCTCTCTAGCGTGGTTCCTGCCATCACCCAAGCCCCAGCAAGGGCTGGGATGGTTTTTGCAACTCATTCCCAGCTGGGGCAAATGAAAAAAGGATTAATATCATGGTCAAACCCCCCACCAGCCCCCAAGACTGTGGCCCAGCATCCCCTAGGAAGGACGTGGGTTGATCAGTGCAAGGCATGGCATGCGAGTGCAGCCAGGAAAGGGCTTTCTTTTCTTACAAGCTGCATTATTTCAATGCAAAGCTTTTTTCTTCCCCCCACCCCCAACTGTGGCTTCTTGCATGTAAGAAGCCACAGTGAAGCCCTTTCTTGAGAAAGCAGTGGCTCTGGGGGGATTTTGCAGGGCTGGTGACCGGTACCGAGCTCTCCCCACAAAGGGATGGAATGGGGAAACGCTCCCGAGATGCTGCACTGAAAGGTTGAGCTGGTTTTTTAATATTTTTAATTTTCTTTTCAGTTTTGCACTACCTTGTGGCTTCATGGGAACTCGTGGGAGCCTTTCGGCACAGAGCATTTTCATTAAGGAACAAGAATCCTGTTTTTTACAGACCTTCCTCATCACCAAAACCCAAAGGGAAGAAAGAACATTGTTAACCAGGAGACAATGAAAGCAGGTCTTCCTAAATATAATTTTTGCATCTTTATGCCTCTTGAAAAGGCTGCAAACAGCAGGGACAGGACCCTGGGTCCTTTGCAGAAAGACTGCGGTGAGGTTGATGCTCCAGTCTCAGAGCCTGGCAGGGTTCTGCTGCCCAGAGCAGCATCTTCAGCTTCATTTGGGCCAGAAAATGAGATTTTGCAGAAGGGAAAAGACCCACAATCTCTGCAACCATCCCTGCAACACACTTCACATTTCCTAATTGCCTTCCTGCAGGGGTTATTATTGAGTAATGCCTATTTTGTTGAAAAATTGCACCATAAACAGCCAACGGGGAAGGAAATAAATAATCGCTAATAAATGTCAAAGTAGATTAGCAAACCAGAAAGGCCAAGAAAGAGCAACTTTTTTCTTTTGCTTACTTTTTTTGGCTTGAAAAATAACTGCAGGCTCCTGGCAAAGATTGTCTTTATTGAAAACTATTCCAGTGCCTTGCAGGGGAGTTAATGCTTTGTCATTTCCTCAGCCTGGGTTAAAATGCTGTCTGACTCCTCCACAGTCTGCAGCAAGCTGGGAAAACAGCCTTTTCTTCTGTAAAACATGTAAAAGGCATTAAAAAAATAAAAGGAAAAAAAAAGATGGATTTCTTCTGAGAGCATCAGGAGCACAGAATATTGGATGCAAAGGCCTCAAGTGTTGGGAAAATTGGGAAATTTGGGGGCTTTATTATATCTCCAGGATCTGAAATTACAGAACATCATGGGCATCTTGATGATATTTAGCAAAAAATATGCTTGCAGGTCCATTTAAAACCAAGGTGGGGAAAATAGAATTTAAAGCCTTAAGTGACATGTAAAACCAGATATAAATTAAGATTGAAATAAGAGAAAAAAAAATAATAAAGATGAAAATGCTATTACTTCACAAACAGTGGGTTTTGGGGAGTTTTCTGTTGCTGACAACACGGGTTGTGCAGTCCCAACCCGGCCCTTTCTGGAAGGAGACACAGGGTTTGCTTTGGCCAACACAACCCTTTGATTTAAAGACTCATTAACGTCGCTGAAAAGCTGTGCTTTCCAGGTTAGCTGCTGAGAGCCATAAAAGTGACTTATGGAGGAGGAAAAACAGAGAGGAGAACCCCCACTCAGCTCTGCCCATGGACCAAGACAACCCTGCTTCCCATGCCAGGGTGCTGCCCTTCCTCTGGCAGGGTTGGCACCTCCAGTTGCTGCAAAAAACTCATCTTTCAAAGTTCAGAAACCTGCTTTTTTTTTTACCAGTACACAAAGAAATGGCCCAACATGAGCTACTTCACTACAAATCCTGGGCAATTCATTTTCCTTTTCATTTTCTCCTCTTTACTCAGCAGAAACCCTTATTTCCTTGCTCTTGTACTGAAGAAATAAAACCCTCAAGAGCATAGAGGATGCTGAAATGGATCGCTAAGCCCTCTCTTTTTCCTCGTGGCTCCCCTAACTACTGCCAGCTCAACTTGTGGTTGAGATTACAATGATAAATCACAAGCTTCTCTTTGAAATAACAGCTCTGATTTCACCCAGCATGAGGAAGGAGAAAGACCGGCGGGTTGTGCAAGGTGGGGTGACGGGGATGTGATGGGTTCCCCTGGGCTTGGTGGTGGGTTGAAGGATCCTAAACAGCACTGCACACCTTCAGGCATGTCCCTCAGCTCGTGGTTCATGGCTGGAAACAGCAGAGAGAGATTTCCCCCACCTCCAGCTGCTGTCCTTGTGTAAGGATGGAGGGTTTGAGCATCCTCTTGGGCAGGATGAGGCTCTGCAAGTGTGTGCAGTTACACTGGGATACTGGGCTGGATGCAAAGCTGGTCACTCTGGATAAGGCAAAGGTGACAAACCCCCAGATTTAGCACTTTTAGTCCCCACAAGGCAGGTCCTTGCATGGGTGGTGATCCCCAAGAGCAAACATGGGTGATGCACAGAGGTGATGGCGATACCCCACTGAATCCATGCACAAGAACCACCAGGCTCCCACATTTCTCCTGCTGAGCCCCCTCAAGCAGAAATAAGCCCTAAGATGTCCTCAACTCTTCCGTTAACCCAGACTGAGTTTCACCTTAGGTTTTGGGATCTTCAGAAACTTGCACCACACCCCTATTTTTATCCCATCCTCTCGGTCCCAGCTGCTCTGGCTATGAGACCCTCAGAGGACGCCTGTGGCCAGGCGGTATTTTTAGGTATTTTTAGCCATGTCCATCTGTGATGGGCAAAAGGACGTGTGGTTTGAGCATCTGCAAGTGAGACTGGCCGGGCAGGAGGAGCAGAAACGGCTCCAGGGGCTTCCTGGCCATGGCCAGCAGAAAATGTGGAAGTGGCTCTGTGATCCTGGGGCCAGGGAGGGTTAAATAAAGAAAAGAACTGCTATGACCGGTGTGTCTTTTGGGCGCAGCTGAGGCCGAGCTTACCAGCAGGATGTGGCTGTGCAGGAGGGGGAGCGACAGAGCAGCCCCGAGCCCAAACCCACCCCTGCATAGCCCTAATGGGGCAGAGGGTGAGGATAAGAGGAGCTGCTCCTCTTCTCTATGGCTCCCGTGTCTCATCCTGCACCTCCTGGCTCTGCCGCAGAAACCTCAGCACCGCTGCTGCATTGCCCAAGCCCTGATGCAACCCCGGGTGCTGGAGTTCACCCCAACTTTGCTCTCCCGAGGGGGAGATGCACAACTCCACAGAGCTGATGGCCCCAGCGCTTCCCTTTTCTCAGAATAAAGCGTGATGCTTCTCCAAGAACAACAACACCAAAAAAAAAAAAATTAAAAAAAGCAACCCAAAAAAAGCAATGCTGGAACTTTTACTTTCCTTGCGCCTCTTGCAACTTTTCAGGTGGGATTTGGGAAGTTGCTGCAGGTTCAGTAGCTTTCGACTTCATGTTTTCACTTTTTAAAGGCGGCTGCGGTGAGTAATATCTGCCTGCCCCTATCACACTACCTTGCCCTGGAAATACCCACCAGCACACGGAAAACATGAAAAAAAAATCTCCAAAGGAGTCTCTGATCAACCTGATGGTCTCACCAGGGTCCCCAGGGACCGGTGGGTGCTGGGAGCCCATGGGGGGGTGGGAGGCAGCCCTCAACCTGCCTCTGATGTTGGCAGAGACCTAAGCAGCTTCTCCAGAGGTGGTGGACAAGGCCAGTCATGATGGCTACAGGTGTGGACCTGAGCAGCAGCCACCTGACCTCACTGATCATAGAATCATAGAATGGTTCAGGTTGGAATAGACCTTAAAGATCATCTAGTTTCAAACCCACCCTCCACTAGAACGGGTTGTTCCAAGCCCCATCCCACCTGGCTTTGGACACTTCCAGGGAGCCACAGCTTGGAATCCCATCCTGGATGCCAATCTTGCCAATCCAATGCCAATTCCTCACCACCCAAACTTCTGTGGAGGCATGAAGCCACCCAGGACTTCAGTTACAGCTGGGTAATGTGGGTTGGATCCCAGCACCACGTTCACCATCATCAGTACAGGGGATGCCCATGATGTCCTTGGTGGAGTCTCCACCACAGGACTGTTCACACAGAGATGCCCAACTCAAGCCGCAGAATTTGCAGCATCTCTGCTGGCCATTACCACATGGACATCACCCCAGACCGTCTCATGGAGCATCCAAGCCTGCCCTGATCCCACCAGACAGATGGACTTTGGTATGGTCACTCCACACCCCGCCGGTCACCCTTCGCCTTGCCCTCTCCTGCACACTGCCCAGCCCAACCGGAGCGTGTGTTCGTCTTCAAAGCACAAGGCTCAGGATTTATAAATAAAAGAAATAAATAAGGCCTTTTAATGTTCAAATTTAGCTCCGGGCAGACAATGTGTCCGCGCAGTGAAAGACTCGGTTTCCTGTCTGTTTATCGAGGCTCCTTAACAAGCTTCCTCTGTGCACCAAACCCAGCCGGAGGGCGGAAAGGAAGAACCAAGCCAAAACGTGTACAGTGGGATTGCACAACATCCCTGGCCACGGGGAGCCTCCAGGACTTGGAATCTGGGGGGATTTGGGAGGCTGGGGGTGCATTGACCCACCTGCACCCACCTGCCCCGCTGGGTTTCAGATCCCCGACAAGCATCACCATGGGGCTGCACCAGGGAGGCCACGCTGGGGCTTGAAATAGTTCTTTGGATCCATAAATGAGTCATTTGATTTCTTGGCCAAAAATATCTCCCTCCTCAACACACAGGTCTGGAAGGAAAACTGGATGCCGACTGCACTGGGTGCAGTTCGGTGATGCTGCGCCCCGTGCTGGTGGATCCGCAGCCTGGAGGATGTCTGGGAGGCTGATCCCGGCTGGGAGTGTGGGAAGAGCAAAGCCAGCACTGAGAATGATGATGCAGCGTTGTTCTCGTGGTATTTCTGGCCCAGTCAGAAGTGGGAAGTATCTGAAATCTCATGAGGCGCAGCTTGGCCTTGTGAGATTTCCAGCTATTTTGCAAACCCTCCCGAGGTCTGGATTCATCTCTGACCTGGTTATCTCTCCCTTTTTACTGTTTATCCTTGCGAAGCACCCTTTTTCTCTAAGGGGATGCTCAACTCAGTCTCCCACTCCCGTGCGGGTACAAGGACACGGCCAAAGTCCAAGGGTTAATGTCCGATCCCACCCTGCAACCTCCTGCACCAAAAAATGGTGATAAAAAAGGACAAGGACTCCAATGGCATCAATAACAGCATGAAGAAAGGAAATATATATCTCTCATTCACTGGCGTACTCTATATGGCAGGAAAACTCCTCCTCCCCTGCCCTGCAGCTTCTCTGACACAGCATTTATTGAATAACCAGAGCGTGGGATGCAAGAGAAGCTCCTCCATTAAGAACTGACTCTATCAAACATGTCCCTCTGCACAGGGACGGGTGCTGCTGTGCCCAAGCTCATCTCCTGCACCCAGGGCCAGCAAGTTGGGGTTTCAGGGACATGGGACACTGTCCCTTGCAGCATTCCAGGGTCAGACCAAGGGAATCCACTCTCAGCATGGCAACTGAAACATCAGCTCCTCCATCAAGGCACTTTTATTCCTTCAGGTTCAAAGATGAACAGTCAGACAAAATATACCTCTGGGAATTCTGCTGGGGAACTTTGTTTGCCCAAGCCCCATCCAGGCTGGCCTTAAACACTTCCAGGGGTGTGGCAAACCTCCCAGAGAGAGAGGAAATATGGGAACAGAATCATAAATTCATAGAATTATTTTGGTCAAAGATCTCTAAGATCATCAAGTCCAACTTAAGCAGCACCGCCAAGGCCACCACTAATAAACATGATGAAGGAGAAGATGAAGTTGCAAAATATGCTCAACCCCATTATTAGACACCAGTGAATCCACCCACCAGGAAAAGAGGGTTGAAAGCTCTCAGGGCTTTTCCCTTTCAAGGTCTTGCTGCCAGCCTTCAGAGACAAAGCAAACAGGGGCTTTGGGTTGAGCTGGGCTCTGACAGGAAAGCGGCTCACGCCCGACTTCTCTCTCACCGAGATGTAAATGAGCCCTGAGGCCACCAGTCCTGCACCCACCTCATCACCCTCAGGCACCAGGCTTCATGAAGACACTTTTTCTGCCAGAATTTCTGGCAGGAAATTCTGATTTTTAAAGCAGGGGCATCCCCAGGCTCAGCATCCCACGGAGGGAAACCAGAGAGCTGAGGTCTCAGTAAGACCAGCACAATGCAGATTAATCCATTCCCGGCAGGGGACAAAACCCAGCCCCAAGGCTCGTTATGTCAGAGGGAATGGATCTCATCCTGGGTATGTGGTTCATCCCAGCAGGAAGAGTCCTCCTTGACTATTCAGGGAGTTTCAGTTGAGTGAAATAAGTATTTATTTAGTGAATCTTGGTTTTCTGTGCACACGGGGTTTGTGCACCAGAGCTCATTGGTTCAGCTTTCTTTTTCTATTTGCTTTTCAAAATTTGGTCTTCAGCCAGAGTTCCTCTTGAAGTCCAGAGTCAGGAGGAGGCTGTAACACAAGCACACAATAAATAGCTGCAAAAGGAGATGACTTACAGGATGAGGAGGCCCTTTTTTTGGCTTGTTTCAGTGAAACTCCAGGTTTTGCCAGTGAGAAAAGCTCTTGTCATTGGGGAGAAGTGGCTGGGGAGAGTTTTTTTTTTTTTTGTAGCTCTGCAGATTTTAAAAGCTTAAGCACTTGATTTTGTAAGCAGTGGGGCTATTACACAGCCAGATGAAAAAGTCACACCTGCAGACTCAAAAGTTGATACATGTGATGGAAGGATCCTGGTTTTGGGGAGAATTGTGTCCCTCCCAAATCCAGCCTGAGAAAAGTTGATTGAATGTACAAAGCAGCAGCTCTGACTCTGTCACACTCCATTTCTGGCCAAAAAAAAAAAAAAAAAAAAAAAAAAAAAGAAGAAGAAATGTCTAAAATGGCAGAAAAGAAAGGAATAAGAGAGATATGATCAACTAACAAATATTTTGTATCCCAAAAAAGAAATAGAGGTGTGCTAAAGTCAGCTCAGAGTGGGGTCACAGGTCCATGGGTCACCACGGAATTCCAGGAAAGCCAGGAATTACCACATCGTGCCCAACGGATGGCTCAGGCTGGAAGGGAACCTTTACAGCACGACAATAAAATTGAAAACAAACGTTACCATTTATTCCCACCCACCTATTTGAAGATCTGGCCCTACCCTGAAATCAGATCTCTTCCTTGGCAAGACTTCAGCATCCACCAGTGACGGCCACACAAATCAAGGGTGAATTATTAAATTCCTCGGGCTCATTTCCAGCCTCACCTCCCCCGATGGCCTTCCGGCAATGATAAGAAACACAGAGACTCAGGGACTGGATCATGATGAACCAGCTCCTCCTGAGTGGCTCCTGGTTGTTTGGAGGTGACTAAAATCACCATGGAGTGAGGGGAGAACCAGCACAAGCAACCCTGAGTGTTTCAGCCTTATAGGCAAATAAAACTTCGTGGGCAGGTAAAGTTTGTTTTGGTCGGGCACCTAAGGTTGATGCTGCTGTGTAAAAATGCTCCACAGGCTGCAGGCATCATTATTTGTAGCCTTTCTCTTGTTTCTCACTTTAGAAATAGGCTGGCACAAACTCTACAGCTTCATAAACACTAGGCTGAAATCCCCAGTCCGTAAGTGTTTAAACTGTTCAAGATGTGGCTGCCCCATCCATGGAAGTGTTCAGGGTCAGAGGTTTTTTTGGTGCTGTTGTCATGCTGAGACCTCTGCATTGAAATGCAATTTCAGACCCACACCATAAGAGCTCCAGGACAGAAGAGAATAGTTTGGGGTGGAAGGGATTTTTAACAGTCATCTAGTCCGAACTAGATGGCCCAAATGGCCACCCAAATGGGATGGGTGCTTACACACCAGCACAGACAGACACCTGAGTCTGCTACTCAGAATCATCCCTGATACTCAAAAGCCTCCTGCAATGACATCTCTTGACTTCATGACTCATCCTCAGGGTGAGAAGAAGCTTCACACAGAAAGTCTGATGGGGGAAAATTAAGAAGTTGTGCTTTTTCTAAGCACCTCAAACCATTGCCCTCCTTGAAAACCCATTTCCCCTGAGCCATCACTACTGTATAATTCATCAGAGGACACGGCCCTCAGTCAGAAAGGCTGCAGAGACAGGGAAAGGGGATTCCAGGGGCTCACAGTCCTGAGGGCTCACACTGATCCTGTCCCAGCCCGTGGCTCGGCTCAGGCTCGATGTTTCTCCCAGGAGAGTTGCACACCATGACTTTGTCTGACATGGCAAACCTGTAAAACCCCTGAGTTTCTCACAACCCACAGCAACGTTAAAATTATACCAGAATTTCCAGACTCTTGTGAAGACCAAGAGTTTCCCACATCCACCCCGAGGGCAGAGCCACACAGGCTGGGCACAGTGGGTTTGTTTTCCCCACTGTGCTTGGCCTGATGTTGGTCTTCTGCCTCATCTCAGCCCCATGAAAGGAGTGTCAGTGCTGTCTCTTGCTGTGTTCAGGAAACAGGAACCAAGGCAGCACCATGCACAGGAGATGCTCCCAGGCTCATCAGGAGGAGTCCAGGAGACTCCCCCTCTTCCAGGAGTGACTGGTGCCATATCCTGCCCAGCAGGGCTAACCCACCCTCTCCTCTGCCCTCCCCTCTCCACACAGTCCAGCTCTTGGCCATCACTTCACAGGGGCTGGTCACCACCACCATGAGCGGGTTAAGGGCATTAAAGGTATCAATGAAGAAAAGCTGTGCTGAGGATTACAACCCACCACATTACAGGCACAACATGTGGTCCAGGCTTCCCTCAGCCACTGGGTTTTGGGTTCAGTTCAGCCACACTTGCTCCCCAGGGATCTATTGACTGCTGTTGTGTGTAGGACCAGGGCTGCATGGACATTTGGCAGGCCATGGCATGGCAGATGGTCACTCTACCCTGTTCACTTCCTTTGCTGCCCTGATAATGGATGATCCTCCAACCATCATCACCTCTCACTTTCCCCCACCTTTTCCATCTCCTGTTTGGTGGTGAACACCACAGACCACCTTCCCCACCACAAGACTCCTTCCTCCAGGCTCTCCTTACCCTTGCTGGTGATACCACAAGCAAACATTTCCCTCTGCTTTTCCTTTTCTTGTCTCAAGTTCAATCAAGTGGTCCCTTCTCCACCTGAAAGCACCCTGTCCCTGAAGACAGATCTGAGAGGCTCTTCCCACCTCTCCATGGAAAGGGTCATCTCCAGACCTCAGCAGCTCCCCAGGGAAGGACAGAAGGTCTCAGTGGTTGTGATCATTTAGGAGCAAACAAAGAAAACCCAGAGCAGGAACTTAGGTAGGAGCAGCAAAGCAAACTGGCAAATCCTAAATATTCAGGATTTTCATGAAAGAGGTGTCCAGAGCCTCCTCTAAAAGGAGTCCATCTTTTCTGGGGCAGATGTGTAAAAACATTCCTCAAAATGACCACTCTTGCTATTTTCTAGCTGTGATCACTAGGAAGACAAACCTGCAGACACAATCTGCCATTTGTGCCCTGCAGACGTGTCCATGGGCCAGATTTATCTTGAGGAGAAGTGGTTACTTCTCAAGAGAAATACAGAACAGAAAGACACAGGCAAGGGAATCACTTGTTTCGAACCACCGTGCTGCTTCCACATACCTCAGTCCTCCTCAGAAGCCCATCAGAAGAAGAACCAGAAACCAGAGAATGCTGGAAATTGATGTTATTGAAACATTTTTGTTATTGAAACAGTTTACTTGCTCCAAAACTAAAAGTCATGTTATCATTTTGGAGCTTAGAGCAACCTGGTCTAATGGAAAGTGACTCTGCCCATGGCAGGAAGGTTGGAATGAGATCATCTTTAAGGTCTCTTCCAAACCAAACCATTCTAGAATTCTATGATTTGTGGTTCTCTGGAAAACACTCAGCACAAGTAAGGAAGCTTTACGCAACCCGTGTGAATCATGATCTCAGCAAGAGCTGAAGCAGCTCTTCTGAACACCAACTACTCTCACACTTTATGGGGAAAAAATAGGGAAAAGGAATGTTTCTCCAGCTTGGAGCAATTTTTGTAATTGTCACATTGCAAAGATCTATTTATGCAACGGCCTGAAGTGCCTTTTTACTTCTTCCTGTTTTCATGACAATTTTAGGGCTGAGTCAATGTTATTCAGTGTCACTCTAATGAAGAGCAGCAAAGGCCCAGATTACCTGGTGGCTGGACAAGTTGTGACTCCCATAAAAAGCTCAGACTGATTTTTATGGCTCCAAGCACCTCAGTGCCTTGGCGTGTTTGGTTATTGCAAGCAAATCACATGCAATAAAAATATGCTCAGGCTAGGACACAGTCCCTAAGCACATGCAAACTCGGGGGAAGGGAGGGGATTTCAACCTGGACTTGCTTTCACAGAAGTGGTCTCATAATAAACCCAAAGTTCTGAACAAGTATTGCCGTATTTCTTCTTGTCCCTGTGTTATTTTTGCAGATGTGGCTTGGGTGGAGCCCATTTTCATGACCTCCTGTCTGGTGTTATGGCGAAGCCTTGAAGGAGGAAGAGGTCATCTGTTCAAAATGGATTCAGAAAAGTAAGCGGCTGTCACACTTTGCTAGAGTTTTGGATGTCCTTTCCTCTGCATGAGATCTTTTAACAGCCAAGTCCAGCTTGAGGAAATCCTGCAATTTCAGCCTCCTCACGCTCAGCTCTTCCCACAGCCTCCTCTTCCTTCTTTTCAGTCAACCCTGTTGGAGCTGAGATGCCCAGAGCTGATGAGGTACCTTTGGAATATCCCTCCCATTGCCTGCACAGGTCTGACTTCAGGAGACCTTGGTTTGAAACATGAACCATGTTCCAGCAGACGTGTAGGGTGACCACCCAAAGCCAAGTGTGAATTGAAAGTGCCACATAACAGCAGGTTGAGCACTGACCAGTCACACAACAGTGCAAGTCCCTCGAGATCCACCAAAGTCAACTCTAGGTGGGCTGTCCTGCCAGATTTCCATCACAAAGCATCATCCTTGGTGATAAGGGTATCCAATGGGAGCATAAACCCTTTTGGAGAGGGAAGTATAAGCCCCCATGCAGCTCTCCTACCTTCCCAAGGACAGGGAGGAGATGTCCTGCCACCAGTGACCATGTGAAGGAGGCTGCTTCCCATATTACAACATCTTGGCAGGAAGAGCCCAGAGATGCTCATCGTGGACAGGCTGCTGTGCTGAAATGGGGCATTGAGCAATCAAACCAGTTGGAAACCCTGGTGTCTAGAAATAAAAAGTGACTGTTTGTTTTCTAACGCCTCGATAGGAGCCAGTGGGGGCCCACAGCAGGCAGCAGCAGGTTGGAGGAAGCAGCTGTAGCTGGCTGGTGGTGTATTCCTGAGCAGTTCAACTGTGAGCTCGGACCTGAGACTAGGCTGGGGTTGTCTCTCTGTGTAGAACACTCAGCCTTTGGGCCGGATGGAGGTGCCTGCAGAGCTTTTCCTCTTTCTCCAGGTTGAATTGGGTTAAATATCCAGAGTTTTACCTGGACCAAAACTCACCTTCCTGCTCCCTAGTCCAGCAAACCTGTTGTCTGTGCAGATTTGTCACGAGGTAACCCCTCACACTGTTTTGTGTGTACAAGGACTCTTGGACAATAGTTGTCCTCATTGGTACTGACTTTTCCTGAAGCCACATGCAGTGGTGCTTCTGGCATTTGGTGAGGGGCATGTCTGGGAAACTACTGGAGTGTTCTGAACAAGACTGATAATGCTGCAGAATATATTCAGGCTCATTTTCTCCCAAAGAAAATGCTTCCCAATGGCACAACCGCCTTCCAGTCATGACAAATCTCAGGAGCAGGGTTGGCTTTGAACCCAACTAACTTCCTCGAGTCAGTGAGCAAAACATCAGGGGTAGCTACAGCATTTATAACATCCCTTGCAGCACCCAAAAATCAAAGTGTTCACCATGCCTTAGATGCCTTTATGTAGGAAGACTTTAGAGAAGGGCTTTCCCACATTATCTGCCTGGATTCAACCCTTCCATGCTGGCTGAGGGGAGGACCGAATAAGCATTTTGCTCCTTTCCAGACATGCTTAACACCTGCAAGTAAAGGTCAGTCTTCCTTCATGGAATTCAAGCCCCACTCACCTTCCCATGTGAAACCTTCTGCTCCTGAAAGAAGGAGTTTAGCTTGGGAATCTCCCAGAAAGCACCTTCCTATCCTGTTGCACTGGTGAGGATCACTCAGTGGAGGGGATGGCACAGATGCTGCATGCAGGGGCACATCATTCCCAGAGTCTGGGAATGGGACCCTCAGCCAAAGACTTGGGCCACTGCTGGGACTGGCCAGCAGAGAAGCCATTGATGAAGAGGAGCTACAGCAGGCACTGAGGTTTCACTTCAGGGAGACAATAGAGAAGAGCCCAAATGAATAGAAACCAATGAAAGTATCTGAGTCACCAGTCACCCCAAACGACTAAGACAGGGCACAGCTGCACCAGCAGCTCACCAGAGCTGTCCAGGCTGGGCACAGTGCAGGGATGGGTGTCCAGGATGCAGGTGCTGCTTCTGGGCTGAGGCATTTCCAGACCCCACCAGTTTTCTAGATGGGGTGATGGGGAAGGCAGTGCCCTTCCAGCCTGGCCAAGGGGCTTGCAGGGAAAGTGAAAGATGTGTAGAAATTCCTCCTGGAATTTTAAAGGCCACCATGGATCTGGGCGAGAACACATCCCTGTGTGCAAGGAATGCTATTACCTTGAAACCTGCTTTGGTCCGCTGGAGCATCTGCCTCAGAGGCTTCCCTCGTGGTGGATTTCAGGATGGGGAAACCCAGCTTGAGTCAGGTACTAAGCCCAAGCCAAACACTAGCGCAAGTCCTACCTGAGCACTGAGCAAAAAGTGTCCCCTGGCCACAGCCGTGTGCCCACTGCATTATCCTTCTTGCACCCAACCTCTGCCCCACAGTGCTACCCACTGCTTCCTTCCCAGTCCCTCCACACCCACCAGGTATCTCCTCTTGGAAACTGTTTGGGTTGGGAGCCATGCTGCTGGTTGAAGGTCCCAAACCATCTGAGACATGATGACTACGTTAAAAATAACCAGTGCAACAAAAGGTACCTCCACTCCCTGCGGCTCCTCCGCGGTCTAAGGGTGGGAATTGAAAGAGCCCTGAACACGGAGCAGGTGGCTCCAGGCGAGCACAAGATGGTGGTTTCTGAGGAAGGACTTGGCCCAGCACATCTGGGGAAACCACGAGTGGTGTTTATGGTGTCCCAGCCTCCAGCCCATCATGTGTTTCACAAGTGGGCACGTGTTGTTCCAGCACAGACTGCAGTGGGTGCTCTGCTTCCACCTCCCCCTGCACGCACCTCAACCATGGGGAGATGAGTCTTCCTCATGCTTCATCAAGGGATAGATCAGGATTAAACCCCATGGGGGACACGATGATGGTCCTCAGGAGGAGCTGAGAAAGGCTGGTGTGAGTGCTGATGGTGCACCCTCAAGGTGCCATCCCCCTAGAAGCTCACACTGGTTGGGGGCTCCATCACATTTAAGATCCTGGTGCATCCTCAAAAATCTTCAGCCCTCTCTGCTCTCAAGCATCAAATCCAGTTTCCATAACACCTGCAAGGAACATGCCCCAGCATACAGGAAGGACCATGAGCCTCCCACCAACATGACTGGGCTATGGACACAGGAACTCCCTTAATGCTAATGTTTGATCACAAAGCTCAAGCTGGTTCTCCCATCTCAGGGCACTTTTTGGGTGCTGTAACTTCTGTGTTGTCTGCTGTGCCCCTACAGCCCTTTGAGACAGAGGCTGTAACTGCTCACCCTGGAGGGATGCAGAAGGGTTGGCTCCAAGTCCCACAGGAGCTGAATACCTGGTATTTTTAGAGAGGCTTCATTGGGAAGGTTGAGTTGCTCGCCCCAAAATGGTTGAAGACTGCTAGACATGAGTTATGGTGAACTCACCCAAAGTCAGGGTGTCCTCACATCTTGACTGTGCCCCAACCACACACACATGCTCTGTCATAAACAGAGAAAGGCAGAACAGCAGAAAAGGGCTGATCTACTGTGATACCCAAGTGGAGAGGCCAGTTTTGCATACATCCCCTCACCATCTCCTAAAACATACCCTCCACAAGTGCCTCTGTCTCTGGTACCTTGCGTACCACAATCACCCCATGAAAATCAGTTCTCTGCCTGCAGCCCTTGGCAGGGTTGTTCCAGACCACACAGCTCAGTCTGCTGTGAGGAAAGAGCTGGAGGTCACCTTTGTCCTTCAGGGGCAAGGGGACAGCACAAATATGATCCTCACCCTTCCAGAGCCTCTTGAGGTGCTGCCCCAAACACGGAGTTAAAGTCAAGGCAGGTGAGGGTGCAGATACTCAGCAGTCCCTGTTGCAACACTGACCTCATTTGACCAAGGCAGATCCTCCCTTTCCACCCTTAGTGGTTCCCAAACACCACCCCTTCCTACTAGACCAGGTCCCCTGAGAAATCTGGATGGAGAAGTGCTCTGGTTTCCACTGAGGTAATTTTCTTAGTAGGGATGAGCAATTGCTTTTTTTTTTGGCTTTTATTCCTCTTTCCTTTTATTACTACTGTAAGTATCTTCTTTTTTTTTAATTAGAATCACAGAATGGTTTGGAGTGGAAAGGACCTTAAAGCTCATCTCATCCCACCCTCTGCCATGGACAGGGACATCTTCCACTATCCCAGGTTGCTCCAAGCCCCATCCAACCTGGCCTTGGACACTCCCAGGGATAGGGCAGCCACAGCTTCTCTGCCCAACCTGTGCCAGGGCCTGCCCACCCTCCCAGGGAAGGATTTCTTCCTGAATTACCCTGAAGGGGTAACAGGGAATGAACAAGTGGCTGCCCACAAGATGACAGGGGAGAAATGCTCCCAAAGGAAAAGAGGAAGCCTTTGAGCACAACCATAAACAGTAACTGCCCCCATCCCATGACCTTGCAGCATCACAGCCCAGGGCACAGAGCTAAGAACACCCAGGTTAGTGCTGTGGCAGATGAACAGGGACATATCTTCATCCTCCTTGGGAGGAAGGATCTAAAAGTGATATTCTTTCCCTCCCTCTACTGCATTACAGCATTTTGACTTATTTCTTTCCTGCTTGGAGATGAATCCAGGAAATTATGGTACAGGAGGGAGCTGACAGAGGCTTAACACAGACCCCCACCACAGGGAAGACCAAATTAGCAGTAAGTCAGAGCTACCAGACATTCCCCACCAGCTTTGAGACCCCACTCATTGCACCCAAAAACCACGTTGCAAGAGAAATACAAAATATAGCATTTAATTGCAGGAAGATAAAAAATTACAAAACAATTAATGAACCTCAGGCATAAAATAAATAGGCAGCTTGGTGCAGGCCTGGTTTGTAAGGCACCAGTCCCAGGGCCCAGCAGGTCCCCAGTGCTGGGGGCACACAGAGAGCACATTAACAAGGATTTACACATGGATGACGCTGCCTGGTCACGCTTGGGAGAGCCCAACAGGTGTGTTTGAGAGGGTGAAGCCAAACTATTCACACTACGCTACAATCTTTAAAATTAAAGATTTAATATATATTTATATAAACTCTGTCTCTGGTTAGGAAAAATTAAGATTCCCAAGTTCTTATATTCAACATTTACATATAGAATCTCTGCATCGGTTTCCAAATTTCAATACGCTTTGGTATGAAAGATAAACCTCATAGCAAAAATAAACCTCATAGCAAAACTAAGGAGGAATTTCAGAAGTTCTCCTTGGAAGGCACACCCTGCCTTCCATCAGCAGGACTCTTTGGGGGAGGAATGCTGATTGCTGGAAAGAATTTCCTAAATTTGAGCATTTTAAGGCTTTTCCAAGAGTCAGCTCCTACCAGACTGCTATTCCCAGCAAGGGATGAGTTGCAGATTGTGGGGGTAGGTCGTTATAGCTGTTGATATCTGGTTCTGCTTGACTGGCCATTAACAAAGGCAAAACAAAGCTAGCA
The DNA here is from genome assembly GCA_013399695.1 of Formicarius rufipectus. Taxonomy (NCBI): domain Eukaryota; kingdom Metazoa; phylum Chordata; class Aves; order Passeriformes; family Formicariidae; genus Formicarius; species Formicarius rufipectus. Next base: position 91,378 of record VXAU01001886.1, on the reverse strand, counting down.
CTGACCTTCCTGCACAGCTTGGATGCTTCCTCCTCAACCAGCCACGAGTGGGTGAGGACTGCGAAAGTCCTGGCACTACAAGAGTCATTTTTAACAGAAGTTGTTCGTAGGATGGACACTGAGCATCCAACCTACTTGCCTGTGGCAATTTTTACTACCGGATTTATACAGACTGGACTGGAAACAGCAAAGAACAAAACTTTTCCAAAAAAAAGGATTTTAAGCACTCATGGGTCTCGAGTTTGGGTCTAGATCAACCCAAATCACCACACTCTGACTGCAGAGGGGGCAGGCTCAGACAGCAATCTGTTGGTTCTCTCGGAAGAGCGGCCGCTGGTGCGGCGTGCAGATGTCCTGGATTATCCTGTACACGTGGTCATGCTGGGGCTCATCAGCTAGGGACAGCATGGGGCTGCTGCTGCAGGTCTTCCCTGCCTCCTCCACCATCTGCTTGACATACAACTGCTCCACCTGTGTATGAAGAAAAAAAGTCATGCAATAAGTCAAGGAATAAAGGAGCTGTCGCAGGAGCTTGTTCCAGCAGAGATATTGAGGTACGAGGAGAGGCTGGGGGGTGTCCCAGCACATGCAGAGTGATCCTCTGGTGCAGACACCCAAGTCAAGAGGTGAACAGGTCAGAAGTTGTGCAGGAAGGCACAGGACCAGTCTCTGAACTCGTAACCCCCACTCCAGGACCTCACAGACTTGCTGGGATGCAACACCCTCCCTGTCCCCTCCGTGTCATGTCCCTGCTGCCACAGTCTGGCTGGCCTAAGAGGCTTTGGGATCCCAGAATTGTTGCAGCTTCTCCAGGGAGAAGTTTCTGACCAGAGCCATGAGGAATGAACCCCTCATCCCATCCCCTCCCTCACCCTCCTGAAGGTTCCCCAACCCCACTGCTGCCAAGCACCATTGTTCACCACATCTGTTGGCTGATCAGCCTAAATCAACCAGTCCAGGGATTTACTTCCCCATTTCCCACAGGAAAGGGCAGAAGTCCCCGTGCTGAGGCAGGAACAGGAGAGGAAGACAGATTTCCTAGTGGTTTACAAAAACTTTTGCCACTTGGTAGCTTCATTTGCAAACAAGACCTACCCAGATCAAGCAATCTAACAAGAAACAGCCCAAGCACCTCTCAGGCAGCTGTGGACAAGCTGACACACCACACCTACCACCCCACCAATTCAGGCACCCAAATTCCCCGTGACTCTGGGATTTGAGGACAGGGCCCTGCTCATGGAGCTCTACTGCCAAAATTCCCACTTGGTCTGGACCATGTTACCCCCTTTTCCTCCAACCCTCCATACCTGGACAAGGATGAGCTTACACCTCAGTGGCACAGCATCTGGGAACTCCTCTCCAAAGCACAGGATGACCCTGCTGTCCGGGAAGCGGCCCTGGTTGCTGTAGTACTGCTGCAGCTCTGCAAGGAGAGGGGAACACTTGGAAGCTGCCAGCCTTGGTCACACAGCTCTGGGATTGAGCCTCCTGTGCCTCAAAAGGAAGCCATGGGCTCAAGAGAAGCCCCTTTCGTTGTGCAAAGCCTCCAGCTAGGAGGAATTTACCAAGTGACCCCAGACACCAGGTTACTCCTTTCTCAATCTGGTGGCAACACCTACTCATCCAGAGCACTTGGGAACCCATCAGTGATGGGCAGTGAGGACTTCAAAGTGCTCCAAGGAAAATGGGCTTCAAGCTTTCAGCCCCACCATATGATCCCAAGGGGGTCCCACACTGGGTACAGGTCCTAGAAATTCCTTATGCACTGTCTCATGGCTTTGGGATGGCAGAAATGCTGCAGCTTCTCCAGGGAGAAGTTTCTGGCCAGAGCCACGCGGACCACCTGCCTCATCCCATCCCCTCCTTCACCCTCCTAGTATTTCCCAGCCCCACTACTGCCCACCACATCTGCTTGCTGATAAGCCTGAATCAACCAGTCCAGGGATTTATTTCCCATGGGAAAGGGCAGAGGTCCTAATGCCAAGAAGTAAGAAAAGAAGGCTCCTACAAACCTGTGAAGAACAAGCTGGTGTCAAATATCTTTGCCACCTCATCCCGCTCCAGCTTGTTGGGCCTGTCCTTGTAGACCATCATGTTCCCACTCCAGAAGACTCTGCCCTGGCACAGCCTCTTGATGAAGATGCCCTGCTTGTTGCAGTGCAGCAGGACACCCCTCTCCAGATGCCCAAAGAGCTTCTTGGTGATCTGCTTCTGGCGGTCGTTCTGGATGGTGTCGGCCGAGGGGAACCGAACATGCTCCAGGGCATCTGGGGCATAGAGCTTCTCCCCGTGGCCCAGAGAGATCCTGCAGCCCTCAGAGCATGAGGTGCTGACATGGCCCACCAGCCTACCACTGTAGTAGAAGCTGATCACCATCTGGGAGTAAGCTGGAAGGTGACAGAACAGACATCTCAGAGGGAGAAGACAAACCATGCCTGCTCTTCACTGCAATGCCCAAACCCTGCAAGGGCAGCAAAACTTTCTGGGAGCAAGTCTCACTTGATGGAGGGACATCTCCCCCAGCATTTTAGCCTGCTATAGTGCTGGTCAGCAAGTGAGAGCTCACAGTACTACAGAATGACAGAATTACCAGGGTTGGAAGAGGCATCTGGAGATCCTCCAGTCCAACTCCCTCTGCCAATGCAGGGTCACCTGGAGCATGCGATCTGGAACACATCCAGGTGAGTCTGGAATGTCTCCAGAGGGACAGACTACACACCCTCCTAGGGCAGCTGTTCCAGTGCTCTGCCACCCTCAATGGACAATTGTTCTTCCTCAAGTTGATGTGAAATTTGTGTTTAGCTTATGGCCATAAAATACATGGAACTCCTTCCTACTGCCTTCACTGCACACTCTCTGTGCTGTGGGCAGATCTCCTCATGCCAAAGGCATGGCTGATGCCAGCATCCCAGCACAGCACCCATGCCAGGCCCACAGGACACCAGGTAGGATGTGTCCCTGCTCAGCATCAAAACCTCACGGATAATCAGGAGGTTGCAGCACCTCCTAAACCCAGAACAAAGCCTCCCTCAGGGCAAGGAGCAGAGTCAGAGCCACCTTCTGCCACCACACACAGAGGCTGAATCCCAGAGAGGCACCCCATGGCCAGGTGAGGTGCCTTACCTGGATGATACTGCTCATAGCCAGAGTATCCATTCATCAGGGGCAACGCTGTGGACAGAGAAAGCCAAGCTGAGCCTACATGCACATCTCCCAAACCCCACCACCAGCCCCCTGCTTTTCCATCCCAGGCTTCCCAGCTCCCACACACAGGAGATGCCAGCAAAGACTCCCAGGTGGATTTCATAAACAGTACCTTAAATGTTCTCACTAAGACCGACTACAGCTGCTGCCCCATTCCACATCACTGCCCAGGGAGACTTTCCCTGCCCCAGAGAAATCTCAGTCTCCAACACTGCGCACAGTCACCTACTCACCAGGGTTGGGCTGCTGCACCCACCAGTCGGGTATTGGGGGGTTTCTGCAGGTCTCCTGGGGGGGTGAGGGGCTCCTCTTGATGATCCCCAGGTATTCATCCACACAGGAGGGCTGTGGGGGACCACACACTGAGATCAGAACATGTTTGATGCCTTGGGAAGAGCTGCCCTCCAAAGAGGCATTTGCAGTGCTCAGAGAGGATCCAAATGGCAATGCCAACAGGATGCCAAGAAATATTTTGGGATGGAAAGATCAACTTTGGCATTCCTCAGGTTGCACACTTGAGTAACACCTTCAAGAGCTACTGAGCAGAAGCAGCTGGATGTGACACAGCCAAGAAGGGGAACAGCTGTGACAGACTGTCCCTCACTGAATGTCCTGCCCACCCAGATCCACATCAAAAGCACGAGCACCATAACAGCCATGTCCTGGGGCTTCCTCACTTGGATGAGCTGCAAAATCCAGCACTGCTGATCCCCAAAGCTTTGCAGATGGGATTTTTGGAAGGCCCATGAGTCCCTCTCCAGTCAAAGTGACTTGCAGCCACAGTGAGGACCTACCTCTTTGATGAGGTCATCGATTGCAGAGGAGCTGCAGTCCATCTCTGTGACATCACTCAGGCTGCTCCCATTGGCCACACCTGCTTTGCCTGGAAGGAGAGGCCAGGATGCAGTGAGGACACACACATCCCTCATCTCAACAACGGGTTTTAAAACCCTTTCACCCCATGAAAGTCATGAAACCAAGAACCACAGCACAGCAGAGCCATGGAACACCACCTTGGAGAGGCTCACACCCTGTGCCAGAGCTGCTTTTTGAGACCAAAAATCCCTTGGTTTACAACCCATTGTCCCACTGCAGAGGGAGAGGCAGCAAGGCAAATCAAAATTCTGGCTGGTCACAGAACTGGAGCAGAGGAAAGATTTGGGAGGGTTTTTTTGAGCACCCCAGAGACTGGGGCTGCTGCTTCTCCTTTTTTCCACCAGCCACCCCAGTGCAGTTGTGCTGCTGGTGGGAACCTGCAGTGCCATTTGCATAGCAGCAGCACAGCCCACTGTGTGAACGAGCTGGAGGAGACAGAGATGCTAAAGGCAGATTTCCTGACAGCAAGAAATTATTTTTTGCAGGTTTTTAACTTAAATCAAAAAAGGAAAAAGCAAACACACACCTAACCACAAACTGATATACGTAGTGTGACCTGGGCCACACCAGACATCACAGCAGCTTTGCAAAATTACTGCTCCTCATCATTGCTGGCAGGAGAAGGGATTTATTGCAGCTCCCCACCATCCACACAGGGCAGGCATTTGGGAGGACAAGGGGTTGAGGTTCATGTACCTCCCCCATGGCCAGAAGGATGTGGGATTTGCCCCTACATCACCCTTAGGGGATAGAAGCTTACATAACAGTGCAGTTGTCCCCTATTTCCTAAGTAGCTATTTAGGGGATTAGAAAAACAATCCAGCCCTTCTTCCTCCCCTCCTGACCACCACAGTGACATGGGGACATATGCAAAGCAGGACAAGCAGAGACACAGCACAAGAGCAGGGTCTGGCCAGAGAGCTCTGCTCAGACACAGGTCAGCAAGTGGACCCACAACAGGGATCAGTCTTCCACTGGGGCACTCACATTTCTGTTCCTCCTCTGGCACGATCCTGTAGACCTTGTAGGGCTCAGAGATGTCCAACTGGGACCTGTCTGTCACCTCCTCAAAGTCAGGGCTCTTGTTCAAAGCGCAGCGCAGCCGCGTCTTCCACGTGGCCGGCTCCGCTTTGTCACCTTCCTTGAACTTGCCTTTGAAAACAGCCCAGGCCTAAAGCAAACAACAAAATAAAATGAGAAAATAATCCTCCACGTGAGCCCTGCAAGCCCCCCTCAACCCCAGGGGGGAAGAAGCTGGGGCTGCAGAGAGCATTTTGCATCTTGCTCTGCTCATTGCACCCCCTCAACCCTCCCATGGGTGTCTGCTGTTTCACTCCTAGACTGCAGACAGATGCACAGCCACCACACCTGGGGTGGGCATTTGGGTGCAGAGCAGCACTGCCTGCCCCAGGGATGCAGGCAAGTCTTTTAAAACCCAGGTTTTAAAAAAAGAAAGGGTCAAGATGATATGTGGCTTCGTGTCTGCACCAACAGGTCAGGAGCTGCTGGGGATGCAAAGAATCACTGCTGAAACAGTTGTTTCTAATATTCCAGTAACACCTCATTTTCCAGCTCCCAACAAATAAATGAAAACTGATTTCTCTAAGATGAGAACATAATCTCTGGTTTTGGTAGAAGAATATATTTTACCCTTAGAGGGAGATTGTAAAAGACATTTTTAAAATATACATATTTCTTTTAAAGCTATTTCTGTATTTTCAGATTCTTAAGGGAGAGCCACCCTCATAATTCAGTGCTCCCCAACCAGCTGCTAACCAGCTGTCACTGCCCTGAAAGTAAACTCCCTCACCAGTACAGATATTTGGAAGTGGGGGTAGAGGGAAGGGAATTCCTGGGGAAGACCTGAGCTTTTTGTTTCAGTATGGAATTTTTCTAATTATCCCCTAAACTGGAAATTCTGCCCCCTTCAGTGAAAACCATCCCTTCCCACCTGCAAAGTCTTTTTAGGGTTTTTTTTTCCCCTTTTTTTTTTTTTTTTTGTTTTATAAATCCAGCCTTCTATCAAGAAAACCTGACAAGAAATTTAGAGCAGGTCAAAAGGAGCACATTGAGCTCCTTCTCATGTCAGACCTGGATTGAAAAATTATGAGAACACACCTAGTGAACCTGTGTGAACAGGTTTATGGTCTCAAAAAGCAGCTCTGGATGGGGCTGTGAGGCTCTCCAAGGTGCTGTTATACAGCTATGCTTCTTGGTACCAAAACTGGTACCAACATTTGACAGAAGGTAATAAATACCCCTAAAAGACCAACTACAGGATGAAGCATCCTCTGCAAGCGTTAGAGATGCAAAACCCAGACTCATCGTGGACATGTCCCACCAGCACGACTCCTCAAGGGGACAAAACACCATCACAGACACCAAGAAAAGGCATCAAATATCTGGTCCTACCTTGAAAATAGAGGCATCCACCTCCTGGTTGTAGTCCTGCTTCCCAGCGTGCTTCCATGGGATGCGGAACATGGTCTTCTCCTCATTCTCCCAGATGAGCCCGGGGTACATCTCGCTGTCGATCTGCTCGATCAGCCACTGCCGGAGCCGCCGGCCGCCGTTCCGGTCACACATCCTGGAGGGGCCAAGAGGTCCAAGCCCTGTTAGCTCTCCCAGGACCATCCCACCACAGCTGGGGCACAGGGACTGGGCTGGTTTGCCCCGTGCACAGCTGGCAGTGGCACTGCCTGCAGGGATGAGGAGTGCCTGGCGTCTTTCAATGTCCCACGTGCCAGTGGTTGGCACAGCACAGGGTTGGAATGAGATGATCTCTAAGGTTCCTTACAACTCAAACCATTCTGGAATGCCATTATTCTATAATTCTGTTACTAAAATACTGCCCCCTGCTTCTTTCACAGTGACAAAAATCAAGGTCATTTCCTCTGGATTACTATAAATTCCTCCTGCAGTTCTATCAAAGTTCTGCTCACAGAACCAGCTGACTCAGTGCTCTGCTTACTTCTGGTTTGCTCTGGGATAAGTCACATAGGGAGCAGATGGATGGGGATTAAAGCACCAGAGCAAGTGACACCAGACAGGCCATCCCAGGGCAGACACTCATTAATGATATGAGTGCTAGAGCTGTCCCTGGTCTTGGCACAAGGATCTGCCCTGGAGGAGATGCCTCACCAGGCACTGCCTGTTTGGGGAGCAGGTGCTGGTTCCAGGCAGCACCCCAAGCCACCAGAGGGATGGGAAACACACTATCGACCCTCTAGAACAGAGGGACAACGTCAGGATGGAGCAGAACGAGGTCAGGCTGCCTTTGCTGGGGACCACAGGTTACTTTCAGGCAAAACCCCTGGGTGATCTCATGAAGGACACATGAGACAGCTTCTCCTGCCCAGCTGGAAGCACCTCCACGCTCAACCCTCCAGGCATCCCCTGCCATCTCCCTGGCATGACTTGCAGGAGCTGGCAGAAGTTACCAGCAGCTCCAGGATCAGCTCTCCAGGCATGTCAGGCTCACAGCCCTCCTGCAAATTTTACAGGACTGCCTCTCCCTCATTTGTTTGTTATTTACTGCCCCACTGGAAGACTTTGGGGAGACAACAAGGCTATTCCCAGCACAGCTCAAGACTCAGCCGTCCCTACTGTGCCATACAAGCTCAGTGCCACCAACTTCCATCCCTTCTCCGCTGCCCCACTGCTGCCCAGCGGGACACAGCGACGTCCTCGGGCACCCACAGCACACACCCTGTTTCTTAAGGACAGCGAGAACCAACACCACCAGCCAAAACACCATCGAGGGCACAGCTCTGCATCCCAGCTGGACCTCCCCAAGGACACGCCACAAAACCTGTCATGCCAAAAGCCTCAAAAACCTTGCTGAAATAGGACTCTCCTAAGTCACCGCGTTTTCTAGAAAGCTTCTTCCCCCTGCCCGAAGAACTTCCCGAAATGCTCAAAAAGCCCTCCAAGCTCCCACCAGCCAAGTGAGCCAACGCAGGACGCGGACAGGGAGCTTTGCCCACCCCTCCAGGACAGACTGTCCACCCCAAACCGTGCGGGCAGAAGCAGCCCAGCACCGTCACCCCGCGCTCGGTGCAGCCGCAGGGCGCCCATCCCTGGCACGACGCGGGGGCACCTCCCGCGACCCGCCGAGCTGCACCCCCGCGGTCCCGCAGAGACCCTACCCTTTCCCGGAGGCGTGTGGGCAGTCGGGGGTGGGGGCAGGTGCCGGTCCGTGCCCTCCGGCTCGGTGTCGATACGCCGCTAGTAGCCCCCTCCCGTCTCCCCCCACCCGCTCTCAGTGCCGCACCCGCGTCGCGCCCCGCTTTATATACCGCCCGAGGGTGGGCGTGTCCTACATCGCCACGCC